>KV751378.1:1353785-1402256 GCA_001698575.1 Mola mola | reverse complement strand
GTTTCCCAGCAGCACAGGCCATTATACACTACCAGCCAAAAGCACACAGAGAGCACATACTTCAGCCAAAACCTAACAATCCCTCTTTTGTCTGGGATAGACATTACGGCCCAACATGCATATACAGGGAAAAGAATGGGAAAATAGCAATAATAATAATGATAATAATGATTATAAGTAGTGTATCCATGTTTTATTTCACTGTTGTTTGATGATGAACTTTATTAACATTGAGCTTTTATCACATTCATTGAATTTATCTCCCTTAATATCTCTGTATATACATGTATATATACATTTGTATATAAATAGTTAAATTACAAAATAATTGCCATTAAAAAATTTTCGGACAATGAAAGTAGTTAAGAAGTTTCCTCTTTTGGAAATTTGGAAGAATTCTGCCCAGGGACTTTTGAGATATAGCGATGTTTACAAAACTGCCTGCTGTCCTACTTTAACCCTTGAACTTACAATGTTAAATTTATTTTTGGATTAAATCTCAAAACTATACATTTGACTGTCATAGAATTTTTTTTAAATTTCTCCAAATTTTAGGAAATGAGAAGTTGGGGATTTTTTTTCTACCCTTGACCTTTGACCTATCAAACATTCATTTGTTGAAAGCACTGCCAATAGGATCTCACAGAAAACTATAGGACGATTCCTCCAAAATTGTGTATGGTAGGCTGCTAAAACAAACGAACCAAACTAAAGACATCAACCCCTTGGTGTAGCTACACACTGAGAGACAAAATTTAGCACTTCCTGACCTTTTTCTCGTGAGTTAAGGGAGACCAAAGCAAAAAGTGAATGTGGGATGTTTCCACCTTATGTGAATGCTAATGTTGTTCCGTTGGCTTTACATATCACCATTTTATGGTGATATAATGTAGCTATACCTCCAAATAGCTGTACATTTCTTTTAAAAGGTCTTGTATTACACAAGGAAACACGGTTATTTCATGTGATTTGTATCTGGGTAATAATTTACCACAAGGATTAATAAAGTCATCTCTATCTCTATCTATCTCTATGTCTGGGCACATTATGACAGGTGATGTAGGTAGATTACATCTGACCCACAGCCATTTGTATACAGCCTTGTCCTGGTATTAATTATTTTCTGCAGTCACATTCTGCAACTGGAAATTAGTTTAAAGGAAATCTCGTCAGTAAACCTGGTGTCATACTGCATGGATCCCTTCCACACTGACTGAGATCAGATGACATAGTGGACCTCTGGAAGTGATCCAGGATATTTAATTATGTTGTGATCACTGATTTGCATGTGTGATACCATGATCTATGTACATATATATTGGATACAGACTGCAGATTATAATCTACTATACAGTCGGTTTCTCAGAAAGAATAGGTGAAGTCAAAAGAGGAGAAACGTTTTAAACCATAGCGTGATAATATCTCCCAATGCTTTTTTGATGTACTAGGACCTCCATTACCTCTTGTATGAAAAAATAGGATAGTGACAAAGCATTTTATTCTATGACTAACCAACAAGTTTCACTACAAATCCATCACAGTATTGTGAAAAAATACAGCCACTGATGCAGTGGAGAGGGAGGGGAACGTTTGAAAGATATCTGGGGAGAAATGTAAATGAATTTATTGTAACCCTCTATTGTAAAAGTTGATAGTTTTGAGAGATAGACAATAATAAAATATATAAATATATATGTGTCTCAAAATGAAGAGAAAATGCTGCATCAGCACTGTCATGCATTTCAAAGATTAAAGTCTTCAATAGAAGGCTTATTTTAAAAAGTATCAGACAACTTGCATCAATGCATTCCCTGAATCCAATCTCGAGCTGGAAGCCACGGTGACAGTCACTGAGCAAGGGAGAAACAATCGGCTTAAACTCTGCAAAGAATATAGCCTTATTCCACTGGAATGGATGTAATTCATTTGATAGAGCAGGTGTGAGGCAAAACTATAATTTTGTGAAGATATTTCTCTAATTACTTTGCAACGCAGCTCCTTTAAACCTTATTTTGAAACAAATCCCCAGTCTGCAAATTTCAACCTTAAATTCATCATGAGTTGAAGGACAGTGGCAGATGAAACATTATCCATCTGTTGTGCGTCCACCCTCCCCCCCATCTCTTCCCTGGTGAGGCTGTGGCAACCTGTGCATTACAAGTAGAAGGCTGATGATTACATTGTTGGACTGAGAGCGATGCTCATGGTGCTGTAATCCCAGCAGTAATCAATATCTCTTCCCTCGCTTCCGCCATCCCATTCCTTTTCAACTGCATGTAAAATATCCCCGAGCAACACTTAGCCAACACTTTAATTATTCTCTCAAAGTCATCAGCGGCTAGGACCAATACTGGTCTTGAGCATACTACAAATGAATCACAGTTTTTGTTTAGGGTCAGTTTACGACACCAAGGACTGTGATGATAAATGGCAGACACCGAGGAACTTTTTATGTCGGAAGCATTTAGGGAATATTAGGAAAGCATTTGTGCGTTAGGAAGAAAAACCTTTAAAGATGTTTTAAGCATTCATTCATTCATTCATTCATTCATTCATTTTCTACCGCTTATCCCGTTAGGGGTCGCGGGGGGGGCTGGAACCTATCTCAGCATCTTGGGGCAAAGGCGGGGTACACCCTGGATGAGTCGCCAGTTCATCGCAGGGCTGACATATAGAGACAAACAACCATCCACACTCACTTTCACACCTACGGGCAATTTAGAGTGACCAATTAACCTACCCCCAGTTTGCATGTTTTTGGACTGTGGGAGGAAGCCGGAGTACCCGCTTGTGAAGAGCCAGGCGATATGGTCCATACCACTGTCATTTATGCCATTTAAAAGGGCAATTTATAACCAGTATTTCAATTTAAAATGTTCACTAAATAAACTAATCTAATATTGTGATACTATTGTGATACTATTCTCAAACTGTCTGTGTATTGTATTGCATTGTAGAGATAGCCCATTGAATAAGCATGCTAACCAGCCTGCCGTGGACTGTATTATCCTGTAATACAACATGCGCCTTGAAAGATGACAGTCACTTTTAAGAGCTGTCCTGTACACTTTTCAGTCATGTGGAAGTTACAACTACTAATTATCACAGAAATTGACACTAAATGACCTTTATCACCATCCCAAACATCTACTTTTCAACGTGGCAGACTTGGCGCTTTCAAATTTTCTTTTAGACTGGAGAGTATCATGTAAATATTGAAACATCATGGATTTGGCATGTTGTCGGAGTTGCTGTATATTTGTTAGAGTACTATCAGTAAGAAGTTGCCTGTAATCACACATGATTTTGCGATTTAAAAGGTTCAGTATCCATTTTTGAGCATTGTAAACATCTTTGAATGGTGGGATTGGGTGAATTAATGACCACTCTTGTAATCTAAGTTGCTCAGTTAACTTCTGCCTTTTAGCTTAATTTAGCAATAAACCTGGATGTACTGTATACAACAATGTACCTGGCTCTGGTGTGGAAATGAACATCTAGCTCCTCTCAGGCCAGCTTTTTATTATAAAAACGTCTATAAGCAAGTATCTGTCTTACACTGACGACCCTGTAAAATAGTAAGGAAACGATGAAGACACTAAGAGACCCTTTTTTTTTTTTTTTTTACAAAAAAACACAGAAAAGTGATGATGGAAGAGCTAGAAGCTAAAATTAGACAACCACCTACTACATATTTTATCTCTGCTCATCATGTTAAGGCAAGCAAGGGAGAGGTCAGCAGTGCAGCACTGAGAGAACCTCCCTGCCTCCATGTTCTGTAATCACGACAAAATGTGACACTCAGGCTGAGCATGTTCATACCTGACAGCTTGAATCAGTTTCTGTTTCTGTTGTGTCTTCGAATTAGAGCAAAAGCATTAATTTATTAACTGCACCATGGCTAATCTAACAAAAAAGATCTTAGTCATTAGTCATAATGTTGAATTGTTGTTTTTCATTAATTGCATCTTTTTTTGTCTCCTGCTTTGTGTTCCTTGGCATTCGCTACATATCTTAATGCCTTGAAACTACTTAGTCTGAAAACCAATTTATGATCATACATTTATCTCTGGATGACTTCAAACAACTAAAAAGCCATTACTTAGATTTTTGGCCTTGGTGCCCCAGCTAGACAAAATTTTTCTACTCTTCCAGCATTTATTTATGTTGATGCAGCTATTGATCATGCTCACAAGGAAATTATGTCTCTAGGCTTCAGTGTTAGTAGGTGGGCCAAGACATTAATCAGGAAATCAATTGCGCTGTCGATTGGCCTGGCTGTGTTTGAAAAAAGATTGCAGTCTGAATCCCTGGTTGGAGTGGAGTGAGAAGAGACTTATTCTGCAACTGCACAGCAATTTTACGATTTCTAATGTATTTGAAGTGTTATCAGTGAAGATGTTAAAGTGCTTCATTGGCCAATATACTGTATACTGTATACTGTATATACTCTTGTATATACTCTTTTTATTAATGTACATACTCCTTTTATATATATTTTGTTTTTCACTTCTATGCTTACAAGGAGCACCTGTAAAGTAACAATTTCACCCGGTGATAAATAAAGTATTCTGAATTCTGAATATGTCATTGTGTATATCACAGCACTGGAATGTATAATTAGCAGTTGGACAACATTTATTGGCTTCCTGTTGTGTACTGTATGTGTCTGCATCTTTACAGGTCATAATCTATATCCTTTTGTCAAAAACCCTCAAGAGCAAAAACAAAAGACAATTGCTGCCTCTGTAGCCAAAGTCTAATATCTTCATAGTATCTTTAAAGTCTTTAATATCACCAAAAAGTTTAAAAACTATAATGCACAACCTGATCAGCCCCAAACAGACTGGGTGAACACACTGGAGCATTTAGCAGCTAAAGCAACTGGTTTTCCTCCCAGTTCTTCAGTTTTTGATTATTTGTCAGGGTTCTTCACAGCACTTTGAAGCGTTGATGTTGCCAGACCGTTCATTAAAGCTTCCCTAATGTGCAACACATCCTTGGTGCACAGACTCATTTCTATGGATGCACACGATCCACCTTAGTTTAGCTAAGGACCACTTCTGATGAAAATTATATTTTTGACTGTGTTAAAATTGAACGTGGTGTTCCTTTTATCTACTACAACACACATCATGACTAAAATAAACAGTTAATGTCATGCCTGAGGATTTCTGCGTTCGTCATGCAATGACAGTCAAAAAAACCCAAATTCTGGCAGTATGGGACTTCTAGGTAGAAAGCACGGTGGTGAGTGGAAATGAGACAGGGCTTAAGTAGGACATTTATAGATCCCCACAACATAGATGTGGCAAAGATGTAGAATTGCATTCAAGTGATTTTAGGGCCAAGGGAGGATTTTTATTTTTTTTTTATTTTCGTAATGAAAAACAGTTGAAATGTGTAATATTAGCGAAACAACTGGCTGGAGCAATTAACTTTACAATTTTGGTACGATTCAGATTTAGAAAACAATGTAAGTCATGACAGTCATGAAAGAAAACCTGCATTTAAAGAAAGTTGGAGTTGTGGGTGAGCAGAAAATGCTGTGGACCTTGACCCTGGAAGTTGGAGCTTGCATCATGTTAATAAAGTTATGTAATGTTTTGAATTCATGTCACATAACTATGAAATGTATGGCGCAACTATAATTATTTTAACCCAAACCAAAATTGATTTTTCTCCTAAACCCAGCCAATCAATCTTGATGGCCAAGCTTAGTTTATTTGAAAATAGGTCATCACGTTCAAACACCAGCTATATTGTAGTGTAATTGCAAAAAAAAAACCAAAACAAAACAGTGGTCTGTTTTCTTTATTCTATTTACCTGCAGCACACATTAGATATTTATCTATTGTATCATTAGATTGTTGTCACACCATAATGCCTCAACATACACTCAGTAAGCAAAGTTGTTTTCCAGTTATGCGCCTATAAATAAGATTAAGTGTAATTCCCATGCTACTCCCCTTTGTTTTGACAAATCGGGAGGTAAGGTGAAGTATAGTTCAAACATTAACACCACATTATTTCAACATGCAGACCATGTTCTCTGAATAATGATCAAGAGAACAACAATGCTACTGTTCGTGGGGTGAGGTTGATGTTACCCATCCACCCACTACCGCAAGGCTGGCTCTTTGACATAAATCACTGGCGTTCCTCTTTCTATCTGCCAGCCTTTTTCTGTTTCTAGCTTTCCATGCCTGGATGTCTCTCTTCCTTTGGACAACCTCAAACAATACCAGCTCCTTTTGACAACTACTGTACATCTATCTTTGAGGCCTGGCTATCACAAGACTGTAAAGTTTGAGGCCAGTGCCAATTTCATACAAATGTTGCTGCACAAGTGGATAACGTGATACATACAGCTAGACATTTTAAAGTGCTTCCCCTTTCAAAAACCAGTACAGTAATTCCAAGAACTTGCATCAATCCAAAGAATTACCATCTTTTTAAAACTTTCTCTTGGACACACAAGTGTTCGTGGAGCTAAACACCTTCTTGTTTGCAAGCTTTGAAAGTGTCCTTGTTAGGGTGGGGTACGTGCAATGAAAAGAACCTGCGGAAACAAGTCTGATTGCACGAAATCTGTCAGGGGGATCATTATCTCTAGAAAGTTTCCTACAGTGAGCAGCTGGGAAATTGTCAAAAACCATCTTGTTGTGGATGCAAATGAACCCCTTTGAACTGAATTTTATGTATGTAGGTGTTTGTGGCTGTCAATCACCTTTAGGATTCTGAAAATTTAGCAAATAGTGCACCAATTCTCATTTCTAGTCACCTTCTGTTATTTGGGTGCTGCAATGCTGTTAAAGGATTTTTGCCATATTAACAGTTAAACCTTGGTAAATATAGTCATATCCAAAGCTTGAACCACTCAAGAAGTTTAATGTCAGTGTTTTTTTATGTTTGTTTTTTATTTTTGTTTACAAAAGAAAGCTTTAGACAAATTGGATGAATTTTGAGTGCAGTCAAAAGATGTTTTGTGGCTCTATCCTCTTCCTGCTATGATTCTTACTTTCTTCTTAAAGTACGTTATACTGTTTACCTTTTGCTCTCTTCAACTTCTTCAAGTTTTAATCATAAAGCTTCTTTTTTACCACCATCTACCCATCCATTTTCTACTGCCGGTCACCCTGAACAGTTCGCAAGTTCATCACAGGGCTGACATATAGTAACACACAACCATTGACACTAACATTTACACCTACAGGCAATTTAGGGTAAACAATTATTGTATTGCGCATTACATGTATTTAATGTTCCCTTACTATTTGCTTAATTATAAATAGAAATAAACAAAATTACTGTATGTGCAGAGTAATGCAATACATTACTTTTACATTACTTTCATCAAAATACCTATTACCTATTGAGGTTCAACTAGCCAGGGAATTAAATTAAGTAATGTTATAGAGCAGTACATAAACTTAGGTTTCAAGCTTAATACATTTTCAAGATATTTCTTTAAAGAATTATCTGATATCTCACTCATGTTCTTCAATATCCTGCCCTCAGGCAGATGATACAGAGTCCCTAGGAGCAGGCACAAACAGTTCAAAAACTCTTCAGCCCCACCTTGGCTGGAATGTGTATATACCATGGTTGTGTTTCTTCATGTTGTTCATGGTAGTTTTAATTGTAATATGTGTGGAGTTTTATGGTGATGATGGAGATGGACATGTGCACTGGATAGAGGTATCAATTTGTAGTTTATCATTCTTGATTTTACTGTTTCTACTGTAGACATTGTGAGGTGAAACTAATATTATCAAATAGTAACAAGCTGTAGGACCCAAGGACTAAAAGGCCCACTTGGACAAGTGGTTTAATAAAGAGTGTGTGTGGAAATATGTCTGACTTTAATTTTTCTATTGACATTTCCTTAAAACATTAAAAAAATCTATATTTATATTTTCTCAGATTGCCAGCGTTCTCAGATGAATTTATTCTGCTGGACAAATGGGGTAGAAACGCAAGTCATGTGGACTAAAGCATAAGGACCAAGGACAGAGGAACAATTTGGTGGCCTCATGTGTGTGACAATTTTTCACACCTAAGTTCCCAACTGCTACCTCCAGCTAAGCGAGTGTTGGGGAGGATGCAGCTAGCTTGGTGTTTGTGGTCAGTATGCAGAAAAGCAACACTGATGAGGATGATGGTGATGTGGGTGATGATAATGTCGGTGATGAAACTGCCGCTTCAGAACACCACCACCATAGTGCACTAGCATCCTTCCTCATGTCCAGTTCATCTCCTGAATGGGATCAAAATGCCTCTGTCTCAGGTAGCACTACAAGTTGTCACCCAACACAGGTTTTCAGATTGAAACTGCAAATCCATGGTGCTGACCATGGTGCAAAAATTGAACATTGCATTGTAATCCTCTGCAACTTTCCCCTTGGATCTGTCACCTATATACTTGTAGCCAATAGGAAAGGCCCATTACAGGTCCCTGCACTCTGTAACAAGCCAAAAGCTCCAGATCTGGCAACGTGTTATATTACTTGGTTACTGCCTAAAGAAACATATTACAGTGATTTGTTCCCTTAGTAATGGGTTACCCCCAACACTTGTTAGTATAACATTGCAGCAATGTTTCTACACATTCAATGCACCTCATCAACAATGTTTTTCTCTTGTTAATCAGCCAAAGAGTAACATTTTCCAGTGCAGATCTTTGTATTATAAACTAAAGGCTGTTGACATATTGCTGTGTATTAGATCTTTTTTTTTGTGTGTTATCATTTCACTGGAACTGGTTTATGTTTCATGCCATCATTTATCATCATGTATTCTTTTAGTGAAAAATTCTGTTTCTGTCTCTTGCACATTGCTAAATTTATAAACGTCTCCCTGCAGTTTGGTTGAGTTACATATTTAGAGCACAAGAGATGATGGAGATTGGTGAACACTGAATATAAATTTGAGCTGCCTGACAATTACTCAACTCTTTAGGCCACATAGTAAATTAAGATATACATGTATAGATCAAAATGAGCCATCAGAAAACATTTATCCAATCTGCTTGGATTTTAATTGTCAGTGTCATATGCAGTAGTTTGAAACTCACCTGGTCCTCTGCTGCTGTATAATGTCCTTATAAACTGCCATTTTTGTTGTTCCTTTGCTTTCCTGTCTTGAATAATAAGGTGTGTATGAAGCTGGATCAGCCATGAGTGTCATCACACAAAAATAAAAGCTTTTTTTTGACCGCTCTCAGGCACTCAGGTAATTATCCAAGAAGTCTTGTAATTTCAGAAAGCCAATTTCTCACAACATCTTATGTTTGATCATATATTTGTCTGTGGTAATGGAGTTGCACCTATTGGGAAAGATGCTCTAGAAGAGGATCACAGGGGAGTTTATTTAAAGATTGAGTGAGGATGACTGTGAGCAAGACAGCCTCATATTCTAGTCAGAAATACATATTTTTGGTGAATTATCCACTTCTTTTGCCTTCTATCCGTATTATAAACTGAAAGATCAGTATTAATACCTGGAGGCTTTTTTCATATAAAAACGTGTCTTTTACCTTTTAACCCTTGCCAGTGTTTTCACACAAGGCTTTGTATGCAGATCATCGCCAGATATATTTCTCTGTATGGCAAAGTTTAGAAATCATATCATCATCATCATCATCATCATCACTTGATTTATAAATCAAGTTTATACGTTTTTTCTGCCTCACCAGTTATAGTTTTCCAGAAGACAAGGGGGATCCAAAAGCAGCTTGGCTTCAGCAGCCATGTTTACAAAGCCTGTTCAAAGCAGGCTTGTTGAGGCATTGGGTACTAGCAGGTCAAAGCAACTATGAGACAAGGCTTTTACATTACACAGCCAGCAGCGGTTAGCAAATACGTCAAAGAAGGCAGACAGCAACCAAAAATGTTAATAAACCATGCAGACAAGACAAAGTTCAGGATGATATTAACAGAGGACGAGATCATCCTTTACAGGTCTTGTGGCATTATAATGTCGCTGTGTTCTTTGTAAATATACTGAAGCGGGGTCATTATTGTGGTGATATCATGCAGGGCTGAAATTATGTACAGGCTACAGCAAAAAAGTCTGCCGGAGGAATGGTACCAGAGGTGTTTTATCAGTGTTGTGTAATTATTCTCATTGCAAGTAAGTTGTGCCGTTTGTTTTTTGAATTGTAGTGTCAGTATTGTTTGCTTTCAACAAAACAAACAATACGATTTTGTTTCTGGGATGGATCTTTACACTAAATCAATAAAAAAACATGGTAGGGTTGTGTCACGCCTGTCTCACGCCAGCACGCCAGTTATCAAGGATTTGGCATTAAAGCCATAGGCGTGAGGTCTCATAAATGCCAAAGTAAAAACATGTAGGCATCAATAAATGAAACGGGATCATGTTTTATAGTAGGTAATTATTTCTATTTTATTAGAAATTCAGTAGTGAGCGACACATTACAGCTGAATGAAGACTTGGTCATGTCAGGCTCAGGGGTTACTTTGAAAAATAGTTGAAATAGTTGAAAAATTCAACTCCGGCTGCTTGAGTTTGCCCAGACACCCGTTCTCAGCATCTATTCTGCTTACTATAGCAAGATGTCAATTAGCTTAGTGTTAGCGTGAACCCTCTCCAACACCGCCGCGTGCAGTGTACCACAACAATAACACATAAGCATTAAATGTAAGCAGGCACATATCAGCAGCAGTGTAAAAAGTGTGCAAATAAAGTTTACCTTTCAGAAATTTATATGCTGCAGTGTGTCCACAATCTCACATTTATGGGGGTTGTTTGTATTTTAGGCAGACGATCAAAACTGGTGTCGGTAGGCCAGGCTACCATTGGCTCGTGAGAGCTGAGGGATTGGAGGCAGCTGCAGGTGCAGTGTGAATTACTGACATATTCCTCAACCTTTCATTGTGTTTACAACAGAAGCGAGCTTCTATCATGTATCTCATTTGGTCACATTTCACCGCACTTTCACTGCAAAAGTGCAGCTTGAGTCAACTGCCTAGTACAACTATATGGATGTGCCAGCCCTGGTAACACGTTACGTGACAATTTAACTGTAATAATAGTACAACAATCTGGTTTGTAACATACTTTATTACTTTGTCAGTACTAAAAAAAATACATTAATATAACGCATTAGCCCTAATACTGATGAAGGCTGATGCTCTGTTTTTCTGGGTGCATCTTATGCTTTGGAATTTTAGTGACACTATGACATCTGTTCAATCCATCTGAAACTCACGTGTACAGCTTTGCATAACCTAAGCAATAATTCCTTGTGCTTCAGACACAGACACCGGACACTGTATCTTCTGTATCTGGATGTGCTGCAGGTGGACATCTGAAAATAGCAATAACTGATGAGCTTGGCAAAACAATGGGCTGTTGGGTTAGTGTAAAAATTTTCAAATTGGGTCGTCGTGTGAGAGAAGTCTCCCGGTGGAATTGTAAATATATCCCTGTAAACACCACAGCTTATTCGGGAAAGTATATTAGATGACTGATTACAGTTACAGCTAGTATTCGGCCGTAAAATGAGTGGTCCACGCATGGTAGTGCCGCTAATGTTTCATTTGAGGATGAAACTTTCACCTTTGAGAAACCGGAGGACGCACACGCATCTTACAACGAGTGACAGATGGACTGAGGCGAAATATGATGATGCTGACTGCCACATGATTATTTCTTTATTCTCTCTTTTTCACAGTTTGAATGGATGAGGCTGTCAGCTCCTGCCATTGTGCAGTTGTGGAGTGCCACCTGCCACTCCTGCCGCTGACTTACTGTTCAGCAGACTTCTTCAGTGAGGGTCAAGGTAACCATGGAAATGAGGTAGGCATATAATCTGTTCTTATTTATGCTACTTCAGGAGCATTGTACATAAACTCTCAGTGTTTTGCTTTACTATTTGGCAGACTTTGCTTATTTCTAACTGTACAGTGCTGATACCATATTATATATTACTACAGTCTCCCATGTTTGGATTTTAATGAGACACATGTTAAATTGGTATCAGTGAGACTGTGGTTTGGCTTCCACACTGATCTACTTCATATCAGGCGTTGCTTGATCAGAGACTTTATTTTGTTTTATTTTATTATTATTATTTTTTCCCTCCATCCCAACTACCTCTTTTCTGCTTTTATTTTTCTTGCCCTGATGTAGAATTTATAAAGTGGGACAGTTTCTTTATTTGGGACAAATATTGAAGTTTATTGATGGCCTTTGTACCTAAGTCAATTGTAAAGCCAGATATTGCTCTTCTGTAGTCACATATCACTTTGTGTGGTGTATGTTTTTACAATGTTGAACCTAATGACCTCTTGAACAAGAGCACGTTATTGGAAGCAGAATGTGTTATCCTGTTGGGATTGAAGATGTGGATGTGTTTGGTTTGTATAAAGGAATGGAGGGAGGGTGAGATCTGGTGGGATTGGTTTGATGTCCATTTTTTTTTCGTATGGTTTTTTTTGTTTTTGTTTTTTGTCTTTGTTTTGTTCTCTCCCCTTTTCCTTTGGCTCAGAAACCACATCGAGGAATGCTAATATTTCTTGGATATGACAACTCAGGGAAAAAATCTTCGCTTTATCTTCTGGAACCTGAAGGGCGCCAACCAACCTATTAAATATAATAAGGTGATGACTCATTTAAAACAACTTAGGGGTGATATTTTCTTTTTACAAGAAACTCATCTCTGCCCCTCAGAGGTTAATCAGATCAAGCGACTGTAGATAGGGGATGTATTTCCTTCTAAATTTCCAGTAAGGGCAAGAGGTGCGTCCATTCTCAAGATCAAATCTGTGACTGGTGAAGTTATCTCAGATCCTATAGAGATCAATAAGATATTTTCTGCTTTTTACACCGACCTCTACTCCTCACAATGCCCCTCGGACATTTGGGTGGGGGATAACCCTTTTGATAGGATTGCTTTCCCTAAAATAAATGGGGACTTGTGCAGAGAGCTGGGCAGTCCAGTCTCTATCAAGGAGGTACAGGATGTGATTATGACACTTCAGACCCTTACGGATTTTTTAAGCTGTTTCTTGCCACCATTTTGCCAGCCCTAAAGACAATGTACAATGATTCTTTTCCTGAGGGTCGTTGGCCCCCCACCCTGTTAGACGCCTCAATTTCTCTTCTGCTTAAGAGTGGCAAAAACGTTCTTCTCTCTGGCAGTTTCCCACATTTAAAAGGCCTATTTCCCTTTTAAATGTTGACTTAAAGATTTTGTCAAAGATCTTAGCCTAGCACCTACAACATGTCCTGTTAAAAATAATATCAAATGACCGAACAGGATTCATGCTTGGAAGGCACTCATTTCACAACACAAGAAGGTTATCAAACATCATTAGTTCCTAGTTCAAGCTCCTAGTTCAACCCCCCCCGAAAGTGATTGTTTCACTAGATGCGGAGAAGGCGTTCGACAGGGTGGAGTGGACCTATGTTGTTTTTGGGGTTTTTTTTGCAGATATTTGGTTTCAGTCCTGAATTTATTTTGTGGATAAAGTTGTTTCACGCCAGCCCAGTCACCTCAGTCCACACAAACGGACTCCAATCTGCTCCATTTCCCCTTTACCGCGGAACTAGACAAGGCTGCCCTCTCTCCCTCCTCGTATTTGCCTTGGCTATTGATCCTCTAGCCATCTGGCTGTGCCAAGAGGCTGGGTTACAAGGGCATCACCAGAGCGGGAAAAGTTCATAAAGTATCTTTATATGCTGACGACCTCCTTTTATACATGTCGAATCCTGCTACTTCTCTCTCGGTGGTTCTTAGTTTTCTCGATAAATTTGGGTCCTACTCTCGCTATACACTGAACTTCCATTAGAGTGAACTCTTTCCAATGAAGTCATCAAGCAAAATAATACCCAAGACATTTTTCCCTTTCAAATACACAACAGACAGATTTAAATATTTGGGGGTGCTTATTATTAATTCAATCAACCATCTTTTCTCAAAAAACTTCTCTTCTCTCTGGGAGAGGTGTAAGTTAGATTTTGGCAGATGGGCTGGTCTCCCATAAGCTCTAGTAGGACGAGTTAGTTTGGTTAAAATGTTTGTTTTGCCCAAGTTTCTGTATCTTTTTTTTTTTTCATATCCCCGTCTTTATCAAAAAGTAATTTTTTAGATTGTTTGACCAACTAATAAGCTCTTTCATCTGGGGCAATAAAAATCAATGTATCAGGAGATCAGTGCTACAGCTCCCTAAAGCTCTTGGTGGCTTAGCATTGCCCAATTTCTTAAACTATTACTGGTCCTGTAACATTCATAAACTTTTATACTGCATTAACAACACAGCAGACGAATTGCGCCCAGAATGGGTGGATATGGAACTTGCATCCTCTAAATCCGCACTTATTTGGGTTTTTTTCAGCTAAGGCATTTTATTCAGAACCAGAACCCCAAATTCCAAGTCGTGCCCCGGAAACTCGGATAGACTCTTTACTAGTTCTTGATCTTCATCAGCAACAGCTAATTTCTAGCCTGTATAGTATTATCAATTCTACAATTGGTAGCCCAGGGTCTGGCCCCAACAATTCTCTATTGGCAACAAGTCTTACGGTTGGTTCACTCCTCCTCAATATGTGAGAGGCATGGCCTCCTACAGTGTAACGTAGTGTAAAAAATCCCTTACACTAATCAGATCTACCCTAATGTATTTGACTCATGTAATAAGTGTAGACAATCCCCAGCCCACCATTCCCATATGTTCTGGTTCTGGCCCAGGCTTGCCACATTCTGTTCTGAAATTTTCAAAAAAAAATCCAAAACCCCTCTTGGCTTTGTTTGGTGCCCCTTGCAGTGAAATACCGCCAAAGTTATGTAGACTGTTCTGGCCTTTACCACCCTGATGGCCAGGCGGCTCATACTCCTTAATTGGAAACATCCTCAACCTCCATCTCACAACAGGTTTGTGAAAGAGCTGTTACTGTCCATTATACTTGAAAACCTTAGATTTTCCCTCAGCGGCTCCCTAAATTCATTTGAAAAGGAGACCTCTTGGAGACCTCTCTTAAATTATATTGAATCCTTGACATTCTATTATGTGTTTATTTTCATTGTATATGTTTTGTATGTATAATCCACATTCTCCTTTGGGTGTTTTGGGACTGTGGGTGGGATAAAATTAAGGAAAATGTAGATAATGGAAGTGTCGTCTGTTAGATTTCACTGTTGTGTTGTCACTTGTGCTTCCGATAAAGGAAGTTAATAAAAAAAAAAATCAAATTGATGTGTCACAATAGATCAAATTAGTATACTGATTTTGAGGTGTTGCAAGTGTACGATAGGAGCAAGGCAAGATCATATTTTCCCCTCTCATACAAATCATTCAACTTTTACCTTATCTTGTTTGAAAGTTTATCACAATATTAAGTAAATTAAGACTTGATCACAGTCGCTCCATTTCATGTGGACATCGGTCAGAGTAATGTAGCATCTGTCTCCACATCTGTCAAACAAATAGCTACATGCTGCCAGCTCTCCTCACCTACAGCTGATAGATGCCAGTATGGATTTGAAATGTCATTTGAAGCCTGAATGCTACATGTCCTTTAAAATCAAAACCCTAGTGAGCCCTAATACCAAGGACCTAACACAAGTTGTTAACACTAGCTCAGTCTTTTAGGATTGCTGGGTCAACACCAGTGTGGACCAGAGATACTGGTTCACCTGCCCATTTCCCTAGATTTTTTATTTTTCCTTGTTGACAACATTATACAACAGTGGGTAATTACACAAGTTTACAACTCACAACATGATAAAAGCACAATATTCACCAGTAATGGTGTCCAGCTGATCTTCTCCCACACAACAGTGGGATTTTCTGTCTGATTTGTTCTGACTCAGACAGCTCAGGATAGACTGACATGGCCAGAACAAGCTTTTCCTCCATTTTGCAGGGTGATGAGTTGCCCCAATGAGAAAGAGCAACAGTGATGACACCAGGAACTTAAGAAATAGTTGCGGTATTTTCAAAGTAGAGTGCCAAACACAAAGGACATTTTTGTTTATCTAGGGTGCTTCATGCGTACGCTTTATTTTCATGGGCAAGACCTGAAAAAAGTTCTACATACAATATATGGTCCTTGTACTGTTTGACCACATGGCAGCCCCGTCACTCTGACATGTTTCTGTAAGTGTATAGATATTGTTTGCAGGTGTGTATTTTTTTTTGACTCTGTTTAACAACAGTAAAAGCATTTTTTGAAATTTTCCTAAAGCTATTAATAAAGTCTTAATCTTTCCCAGACTATAAAGCTTGCCTCTGTATTTAGATTCAATCAATCTGTTCAAGCCAACAATTAACAACTTTGGCTGTTAGAAAAACTTTTTCCATCGCAACAGTCTCCCAACCTTCCACTCAAAACACATTTAGCAGCTAATGTTTCAGAAAAGACATAGCAAACAGAAAGGAAAATTGTTGATCCTTTCTTTGAATGCATTTTTATGGAAAGAATTGCCTGCTAAGATTACATCTCTACTGAAACATTTAGCAGCAGCTTATTAAGCTGCAACCAAGAAATGCTTCAATCTTAAACTTTCACTGGCTGACCTTTTTCTTAGCAGACATTTTTAACTTACAGAACTTATTAACTCTTAATATGAAATGCATAGGTGAACCCAAAAAATGTTAACAATGGCTGTGTTTCAAAAAGGGGTTGTTTTGATCCTGATCCCATGTTTATGAAGCTGGAAACCTATTCATTGTAAATTATATTATTTATTCCATGCTGTGCTTTCACAGCTAAATGCTAAAATGAGAAAAATATTTATTTTTCCATATGGAATAAAAAGATTAAATTTAGGAAAATTGGGGTTTTATTTTCCATCATTCTGACGTCATGATGTGTTTGATGACGCAGTATAATGCTAATGCACACTTGCCCTTGTTCACTATGTCATTTTTCAGTTAAGTAAATGAGTTAAAAAGGTCAGTTGGTGTCTTTTAAAGAGAGGTTGTGATGCAGAACACAAGGAAACTGACAACTTTAACTGCCCCTTTTAGGGTGGATAATTGAAACGGGAACAAGAAAAAAGAAATAAACCAGAGGTACTTGGGGTATTTGGGGATTTTTTTTCCTTATATGAATTAAATCAGTGCTGACAGAAAATTAGCTTATGATAATTACTGCGACATTTCAGCACATTGTGTTGGATATTTATAGGTTTGGGATTTTAAAAGCCTTTTTTAACTAAATAACCTTTTCGCTGGGTCGATCCACGTAAGATGTATAACAGTATGTAAGGATAGGGAAATGCATTTATAATGTCAAACAAAGGTAAAAATTCAAAGGCTCTTGCATTTCAAATGTACAATCAAGCTAGAGTCATTCTTTACTGTTTAAAAAATATTGATATTGTCATAAGTTTGTGAGATCCTGCCCTGGGCTCCATCCCCTTGTGTTTTTCTCTCACCCTTTTCGTTGCCATCTTTGAGTGGAACGAGCAGTTCGTTGAGTGGCAGCTGCAGCAGATAAGACACGAGGATCATCACTCGTAAGTCCCTGCATTTAAACCTGGTCCCTTCATTCATTCATCGTCGGATCTTCCAGTCATTCGCGTGGTACTTGTTGCTCTGACCTGCTTTCTGAAAATTCCGCTCCATGTCATTTTCAGGACTCTGTGTGTTTTTACCAGTGGTTTTCTACTCACCTCAATCTCCTCTGCTTCTAGGAACGCCTGCGCTGCAAGCTGCCACACACACTGGACTTGCTCCTTCAGAGACACCTCAACTCCTCACCTTCTCACAATAAAACCGTCTGCACCAAAGTCTGTGTCTTGCGTTTGGGTCCTTCTGCTTGTTAAAACTACGACATATTTGCCTCACATGTATGAAAAGTGTAATGCATGAAACAAACAATTGTCAGTGGGTAACACTGTGCTGTGTATCTCTGCAGGGTGTTCCCCATTAGTCTGTGGAGTAATGGCCACTACACAAAACTGTTTCTTCACCCCCTAATGTGTAACATCATTCTTTAAATTTAAATATCCTATTACAATTCAATACATGGACTGAAAAGAGATGAGCATCTGAAGGAAATGCTCTGGACCTGCCTGAGAATACTAAACAGATTATACATATGCACAGGGGACAGCACTCCTCAGTGGATAGAAAGCTATGGATTTGCCCAGACTCTGTATCTGGCATTTTAATCCAGTGTGGAGTTTGAAGCAGTAATCCACCCATATTTTCAATAATTTGATACAAGCTTGTTTGTGATACAATTTAAAGAGTTTCATTATTGTAGTGATAAATTTCTATTGAGGTACAAATGTAATATATAGGCAGCAACATGAGTCTTTTTGTAATTTTATAGTGAAATAGGTGGACTTGTATATTTAGATGTCCATGATTTTAAAAGAAGTCATCTTGATATGCTTATGACATTTTTCAAAAATCAAACTTAAATCAGCATTCCCTCTTAGCTAAACAATTACTGTATATTTCAGTCAAAGATGTACAAAGTCAATAAAAATGGATCTTTGAGCTTTCCCTTTTACACTTGAAGAAAATCATAAACGGCAGGCCTTCTTTAATCTGCTTCAAATGTATTTAACTCCTGAAGATTGCCACTGATTGCTCATGGACCTTTGTCTCGTGCACTTATGTTCTGTTTCTACTTTTTGTCTTTGACCAGAGGTACGTGCACTGAAATGTGCCTTAACATCAGTGCCAAGTTCACAAATGGTGCGAAGGCAAATGGTGCTAGGCCTCTTGGTTTGAATAGTTGGGCTTAGCTAGGATGAACATGTTCTTTAGACCAGTTCCACAAAACACATGTAGACTGGTTGGGCAAACTCCCATGCCCCCTCCAGTACCCCTCCTGAGGGTATAGAGCTGGTCCAGTGTTCTACGGCCAGGACAAAAACCACATTGCTCCGCTTAAATCCGAGGTTCAACAAACAGCCGGACTCTCCTCTCCAGTACCCTGGAGTCGACCTTCCCAGGGAGGCGGAGGAGTGTTGTAACAGTTTTTGAGGCCGTGTAGCTGGTTGATCTAGAAAATGCACTCAAAAACGTACATCCACACATGTGATGGGGATCTTCCAAAGTAATTTTAATAAAACGCACTTCAACGTTATAAGCCCGGTTGTACGGCACTGCCTTCCATACATGGAAAAACACGCTATACGCACTAAAACAGTTACTAGGTTGTTGAGCATAAAACAAGGAAAAAGATGAGGATAGTCCATTAAAGACGTCCACTCAGGAACCATGTGCGGTGCTCAACTCTCCGACTGCGCACAGGTTGATGACATCATGTCCAAGCAACGCATGTCCCTTAAAGGTCCGGACTGTTACAGTGTGATCCCCCGGTAGTTGGAACACACCCTCTGGTCATCGTTCTTGAAAAGGGGAACCACCACCCCTGTCTGCCACTCCAAAGGCACAGTCCCCGATGTCCACGCAATGTTGCAGAGGCCTGTCAACCAGGACAACCCTACAATATCTAGAGCCTTGAGGAGCTTGGGACATATCTCATCCATCCCCGAGGTGCTGCCGCTGTGGAGTTGGGGTCTTACCACTTGTTACTGTACCTCTGCCTCCATGGTCCAATACCTGTTCTGCATTATGTCAAAATGTAAAGAACAAAACAATTCTTACTATTGGCAAAAGCTATGTAGACTCTCCTGGCTGAAGCCAACCACTTGGCAAATGATAAACTAGCGCTGGTAACCGGCTGGTAACCATTCATTCATTTATAGCAATAACGTGTCATGCTACTGTCTTAAATTGGCAGTGAGGAAATATTTCCTTAAAACATACACCACCCAAACTCTCAGGGATCATGGTAATCCATGAAAAACACCCCCCCAACTATGGTTATGATATACAAAAAGAATGCCGCTGGTCAGCATGCCTGGCAGGTCCTGTAACAATTTCTTCAGACATGTAGCCAACAGTGTACTAATGGTATTGCGTGTATGATACCAGTCAGAAGATGTAATACCGTTTGGTCAATGCAAGGAAATTCTCTTTTCGCTTGTCCCTCTGACAGTGGGGTAAGAGCGAAAGCCAGAGAACTCAGGGCTGGGGAGGACTTTTGGTCTCCAATACGTTTCAGCAGTAGATTCACAGTGGATGCAACATCTACTTATCCATCTACCAATGGGGTTTAGGCTATATTTACCAATGTGAAATGGAAAGAAAGCATTATTTTCTTTATTCCCTTTCAGTAAGGATGGTATGAGGTAAATCTTTGCACTGTGATAGTGTCAGGCAGTCTTGATCTCACTGCTATCAGCATGTTTCGTCTATTTAATCCCTTTTCATTCAATTGGAGAACTTTTGCCAAATGTTTTATTAAATCCCCATGTCTTTGGATGCACTTGGTTGGATCATGGAGCTGGATGAGGCGCCGCCAAGAACAAAACAATCATCTATTTGTTGAAATTGAAGCACTGTAAAATTACAAAGCGTTGTGCAAAAAAGGAGACATTTCTCAGTATCTCTCAATATTGCATTGCATTGTTTCAGATCGGAGCTTTAAAATTTGGGTAGCACTTCATTTGTCAGCTGACCTTGAAAATAAATCAATTGTCATTATTTGTGAAAATTATACCCACATTTCTGTGTAAATGGATTTGAGCACAAATGGACACAGTTTTCTTTTCTTGGCTTTTCGTGCCGTCCTTAGCTCCGCAGAAAGCCAACAGAAAAAGCCAAAATGGCAAAGTTTTCAAAAGGATTACGAGTAAACTTTGTCAAACAACCCAGGACAAAGAAATCACTTTTGCTAATCCCACTCTCCAATGTCAGCTCCACAAAATGTCCCTTTCACCAGCAATAATTGAACGTTGAGCTGACTACTATTGTGCTGAAGTCGCTCCCCGCGCCCCGAGCCTTTTGACTTTCAAAGTATTGTCACTGTCCTGTCACCGATTTGGAAAATGTTTTGTCAGTGCTCTAAAGTTTAATGTTGAGAGAATCCCTTGCAATGCTTAAAACTTTCAATTATCTAGGTCCACATCTAAAGCGGCCGATTCAAATTCAGTACATTTCCTCAAATATCCTACATAGTTTATTGTTCCTATTTACGTAGTTAGCTTTGCTACTTTTTTTAGAAGGCAAACAATTTAGGCAATTTGGACTTTAATGTAATTCCAGTTTGAGCCCATTGAGTCAGTGTGAGATGATAAAAAGCAGCTGCACCGCACATAAATAGTTTATAAAACAGAAAGAGATATAGTGGTTGGGTCTTAAACATGACTTTCACCTGTTTGTGTCCTCTGTGAATATAAATGGAACTCCTTATTTTCCTTAACCTACACAAGTAGCTATTGTGCTACACTTAACCAGATGCCACAGTCTTTTCCTGAAGCTAATCACATGTTTTTTTCCCCCCCAAACTTAACCAGGTTTACCTCATTCTTTTGTGATTGGATGACACACAAGTGGTGCAAAGCAGCTGTTAGTGGTGACCTGGGATGGGAACCTGTTGACAAAGCCTGTGCTGTATACAATAAAATTGGTGGCAGGTTTAGCACTCAAAATGGGACACTGTGGTCAAACTGTGTAATTATAACGCTATGTGAGGCACACAGGCCAAAAATGAATTTTTCCCATCAGTTTAAGAAAATATTCAAAACCATGAATTGAGTAATTTAGTGAAATAGAATTCGGAAAGTTTCTTTCTCACTTTGTAAACTACATCACCTTGCATCATCTGATTGAATCATGTGATAAGCCTACTAATGTGGAGGAGATTGCAGGTATAATAAACTCTGGTACTTCTCTGCCAGCCAGTGCCTTTTACATCTGGATGAGAGGAACTCATTGATATCTGATGAGCTGGGGAGGAGAACGGGCTAGCTTAGCTTATTGATGGGTTTTTTCAAATGGTATATTACAGGAAGAAAGACTTAAATAATGAGAACGTATAATAACTTGATGTAAATTCTTAATGTTCAATGGGTTTGTGGGACTTTGGGGGCAGGAGTGTAAGAACAAGCTGGTAACATGAACCTGACCATCCAGGACTGGTGTTCACAGAGATATGCTATTACTATTTGACCTGTAACCCCACAAACTAATATAATTAGTGACAAACTGCAGATTATAAACTAGTTAGCCATGCTTGCTAGCAACTTCAACTAAGAACAAACATGTGGTTTAATCAATTCCCTCTTTTTTGGCCCTATATTGTTGGTTTTGGATAAAACTATAAAACTATATTCAACTATAAAACATCACACACAAAAAAAGTAATTCTCCAGCCATTGATTAAAGCCCAAAAAAGCTAATCTATTTTGTGAAATGTCATAATTCGATTTGTTCCAGAGAAGAAAAAAAAAAAACAAAAACACTTTTTTATGGCTTTACAGTAGCTTGGATATAAATCTCCACCTTTGCCTCATCTAGGTTTTGGGCATTTATGAATGTGATACTTTAGTCCTACTCCTTCTCCACTCACCGTTTCACCTCTTGCCTGGAGCTTATCTGCTCTATCTTCTTCCAAGTTTCAAACTAGTCTACTATACGCTGCAAAGTGGCAAGTTCTAACATTAGTAATTCAGCCAGGAAGAAGAGGAGGAGCTACTTGTACAAGGTTGCCTACAAATTGATGCATCAGAATGGTAAGTTTTATTTCAACAACATTTTAGCCCGCTCTCTGCAAATCATCAGGATTTGGTTCCTTAGGTTTTCTTTGTTGATGACTTAGTCGGTCGGGCTTTCTTGGTTTTTTTTTCTTCTTTGTTTTGGGTGGGGGGCTTCACGAAGGCAGAAGTCCTCAGCCATGACATTGACTGGTTATTGTGGTCATCATGTACATCGTAGGGTACCCGGAGGAGGTGTGTGGTGCTGCGCTGCTGGCATGATAACAAGGTCAAAAACAGGATTTTCAGAGCGGGGTATTTAAATGGCAAATATTTGTCTTGTACCAGAAAGACTGACCGACGGACCTGCTCAGCTCAGTTTTTGTTATTTAAGTACTTAACTACAATCCTTAATGGGGAAGAGGTTTTATTGAACAGTTAATTCCTTAAAAATGTCAAGTTTAGAGTCATTAATGGCTCAACTACAAAACATAAAACTGGTCAGCCATAAAAATTACCTCACTACACATAGTTTTACGTAAACTAGGCTTAATTAAATCCTCTGTGAAGTCCTTAACTTTTGTTTCTTGGCCTTGACTCGGTCTAAAATTTAACAAGATATTTCAGTTTAACCTTGCTTAATGCAGGAGTGCCTGCACAAGTACTCTATCCCAAACTGAGTTAGTGAAATGTCAAAGTAGGCTCTAGGTATTGCTCATGCATTTACAAGGAAGGACAGGCTGTTAAAGTTTATACATTTGGGTTTGTTGTTTTGTCTTGTTTCCCCAGCAGCAGGGAGTTCTCAAGCCCTGCCATCTTCACACGTGTTTTATCCTGGGGCACTTTAAACCCTCTCCATGAAATTCACATCACACACACACTCACTCTATACACTCCCTCTCCCTCGGTCTACCTTTTCCTATGTCTGTCACTCCCTTTCTGCCTTTGTCTGTGTCTCCCTCTCTCTCTCAGCTTCTTTCTTCCCCTGTTCAGTGCTCATTTAGTGAATCCCTCAAGTCGATACCGGACCACTTCCTTTGACATGCACAGCAAAAGCCTGTCTGTCAGCTCCTGCACTGACAGGATGAGGCCAAGCTTCCCCGAAAGTTGTATGGGTCTACGTGAGTATATGCAAGATTGAGCTGGGTGAATGCAGCACTTCCTTGCATACTTTTGCATGCCTGTGATGTCAGTTAAGCTTCCTCACTGTCAAATAATTTACACCTGGGTATCACATCCTCGTTCCTGCACTTCCTGACCTTAACGTTTTCTGCCATGTATTTTGACAATGTTTGTATTGTCTTTAACTTAAGTCACCCCTTTCAGAACTCACACTAATGTTTTCGAGCTTACAGAATTTAATCTTAAGAATCCCTGTGGTGACTTTATATTTCCTCTACTGCTTCATGTAAGAAATATTATGAATGCCTGATGAAGTCAGTTCTTTTTGTTCGCAAGGATTGTGGTTCATAGTGGAGCGGTTGTGATATACTAGTATTAGGGTAAATATGATACTGTATATTCAAAACTGAAACATTGATATCGTGTTCACTCCAGCACAGGTGTCAGGTCTTGTGAATCTTTTTGTTCAGATCATTTCATCTGGTTCTCTTTTCACTATCTATAAGCGCAATTCTTCTTTTTTATAATCTTTTTGCACAGAAAGAAGCAAAACACACAACAAACAAAATTAAATAGAGCATCTATTGGGCTGCAGCTCTGTGCACCAGCAGCAATACGTGCCTCCTTCATTACATCAATTGTGATGCTAGGTTACCCAACATGTAACCAGCTCAAGATCTTGACCATATTAACCCTCCTGTGGTAATGATCCATGTATAAGTTTTTGATTTTGTTCACACACACATACAGATGGACAGGGGCTGTACCAGTGTGCAAGGTTGAGAATATTTTGACTTGTAGCATTTTTTGTGTCACTAATGTAATATGATTAAGATAATTATGCAGAGAAAATTGGATGTTGTGACAGACCCAATTTACAGTATGAGTGAGCGCTAACACAATCGGCTTAATCCTAAATTTGATCTCTATTTCCCATTATTTGACATTCTCTCAAATATTTGTTTTATTCACAACTATTACTGGTTCACTCCTCATTTCGAATATATTGTAATGGCCTTCAATTTAAGATTAAGTTGTAGTGCCAGCATTAGTTCCCAGTGAGCAACATACTGTACCATGTACAAACAACACGCATTCAGCAATTTCATTTACATGTTTTAGCAAAAAACAGAATAACTTAGTGGATCAAAGCAGTTGGTACCAGTTCCTCACGATGAGTCGGAATCTTCCTTTAAAGCATTGTTTTTTTCTTGCGCAAACATGCATTGTGAGATCACACGAGGGAAGACTGAAATTCAAAAATGAGTCACAAGGTGATTGTCTACGACCGTTGCACCTTCCAGAGAAAATGCTTGAGAAAGGAAGCACGCCTGTACAAATTGTCTGATTGACTTTGCTTTCCTCTTCAAGGGCATCCTTACCTCCTTCTCGCTGCAGACCTGACTGGTGCAATGGAACAAAAACGTTGACACCTTGTTTCAACAAATGAGAAATGACAAATGCATAAATCATTCAGGCTCTGACGCGTAGAGATTTCAGCTTGACACAGTCTGTTTGGCGACTGCGCTGATGGAAACTTCCACAGAGGCCCATTGAAGGTTGATGCCATGGTAAAGCCTTTATCAACATAAGACCCTTGGGGATGAAAGCTGGCAATGTGAACCTGTTGCTACAGATTGAACTCCCCACAGTTATTTTACACCTTTAGTCATTCATGTATCTTATTTTAGGCCAGTTTAGTCTAGCTCATAATTAGATATTAGATTAGATATATATACTAAATCGATAGAATATTGTATTGTGTAAGTTTTTCAATATCTAACACATTACAGCTTCATTGTGACTATATTGCTAGAATATTGTGGTTGACCTCATAGTGGAAAACATATCTCCATGTCAGAGGTCAATATTCCTCTGTGAACTGAAACTATAAGTAGGTTTTCCAGAGAGGGATCGCCTTATTGAATGAAGATACATATTAGTACAACTTTAGCACCAACTCAAAAGGGTGAAATATTTTGTCTTTTGCTAAGATTACATGAGAAAAATGCACACTGTTAAAACTAAACATTGAAATATAAAGAATGCAATTTGTCCAGCTACTGTCATCGGCTTGCAGATGAAGCTACATTTCAATTAAACTCATAGCGCGAGAATGCAACACAATTACTGGGAATCCAATGTCTTGCACTCTTTTGAAATTTACTTTTTAAATTTTCCCAACAAGACCAGTATTCCACGGATGCACAAATCTATCTTCAAGCCCATCCAATTATCTGTTTAGCCAAACGTATAATTACTCGTCTGTGCAGTAACAGTGTTTATTAGGATTCCTTACACACAAATTAAATTGCCCATAAACAATTTCTAGGAGCCATTAGAGCATCACAAGAAATGATTCACTTAATCAGGGGATGGGAATGCTTAGCTGAGGAGACGGGGGGTTGTAGTGAGTACGCGGCATCCAGTGACATTGGGGAAATAAGACAATTAAATATTGGCAAGCTAAACCGTTACACACTATCATGATGGCTTGAAATTAATATAATGAGCTCCATGTGTGTTGTAGAATGTTGAAACACTTTTTTTCTCAAAACAGAAAGAAGCACACCCTCCCTTGCGCTGTTAGTCAATGTGTGCTTATATAGAAAGCTGAGTTGGATTTTCAAAGCCAGACTGAGCTGAGGGGACAGAACTCTGGTGCATCCCAGTGGGCAGGAGGGCATCTTCCTGCCACTGAGGCCTTGTAGAAGTTGCCTCGCAATGCCTCCAGAAGGCTAAGCAGGAGGTGTGTCAGTGGAATAATGAGTAGGTGTAGCAATTGTCCCTCATTCATGATGATCGATTTGCCCTTCATAGTACCCTGTTGTTGGAAATTTGCAACACAAAATGTATTTGGACCTCTTGAAACTCTGTCAGAACGTGAGAGAGTATTCGATTAAAACTCCTACCTTTAGCAATCAGTTTTCAGTGATTACAGGTCCAGTGTGGGAGATTTGTACTTTGATCCCATGGCCTTGTGGCTGTGACCAGGTTTTGTTCTGTCCTCCAGGCCACTTAATATCCCTTTGCCGGCTCGTTTTGTTGGTTTGCTCAAATACTACAGATTTGGTCGTTTTACTTTAATGATTTTTTGATATATCCAGCAGTTGGCATGGAGTGCTTTATTGCCAAAAATGAAAGGATTGTCCAGGCTGCCCTTTGTTTCTAACATTCTGTCTCACTCAAGCAGCGTTTTGAGACGGCTTCCTCCAAAAGTAGAATATAGGTGCTCGTTCTCTGCACAACCTAAAGGTGAGTTGCTTCTGGGATTTACTAGCAATCAAGAACGTCCAGCTCCAGTGGCCGTGTCATAACCAGGACGTGACTCATATCTTGCCCAGTGAAATGGAGGGGTTGGAATTCAAGTGTAAAGTCACCTGGACACTAAGTATTGTTGTGGGTTTTTGGTATTATTTATTTTCTGTTCTTTTGAGGGGTTTTTAGTATTCATTCCTATTAGCTTTATTCTAGTTTTATTGTGCTTTTTTTAATTGGGCTTTTTGTGTTGTTGTTTTACACTTCCTCCTTTCTTCTCTTCCCTCCAAATTTGATTGTTCTGCCCCACCCTGATTTGCTCCACCTGTTTCCATCTTGTCGTGTATCGTTTGGACTTCTGCTATTTTCCATATTTTTCATGATCGGTCTTCTGATTTTGACCCCGTTGCTTTGTGAGTTTTGAACTTTCCTTGTGCTTTTCCTGATTTGTTAACCCATGCCTGCCTTATGATATGTCTATATTAAATATTAAATAAACATTAAACTGGACTAGCTCTTCATGTGGTGCCGGCACTTGAGCCCAACCCTTTGCCTCTGGTATTTTCTGGCACACTGTCGTCAGAGTCATGATGAATGTGTTGTAATGAACTGCCTCAAAAGCATCATTTTAATGGGTGGGGTGGGGGTAAACCAGCAGGTGAGGGAGAGGGAGGGAGAGTTGTAATGAACTGCCTCAAAAGCATCATTTTAATGGGTGGGGGGGGGTAAACCAGCAGGTGAGGGAGAGGGAGGACCCGGAGGCAAAAAGAAGAGTAAGACTGGAGAGGAGATCAGCAGATTAGAACGCGAGCGGATTGGTAGCGTGAACAAGCTGGCAGAGACTGAATGAAGAGCCTGGTTTGGTATACTTCAGCAGCTTGATGATGTAACTATGTGTGTCAGGAGTGGCAAGGAGATAGCCCCGCCCCTTTTACACAGACCACACCTCAGTGACAACATGCACACAGAGAGCAGGGAGGACACAAAGAAACACTAAAACAAGCAATTCCTTGGTGAGACCTCACAAATTGTGTTTTCATTACCTATTTATATCGGCAGAGGGAACAGGTTCTCTTCCACACAGTCTGCCATGCTCTACCAGCACGTTCCTACAGTTGCCCAAACACTGGCTCTAGAAAGGGGCATGCTGTGTTGTTTAGCTTTTTGGAAGTGACTGTAGATGTGTTCAGTTGGTTGCAGTTTGCAGTCATACCAGTAGATGTCTCTAAATCTTACACACTGGCCCACACAGGAGTAATGCGATCCAGTGTAAAGGACCACATATGTCATAGGATTAATATTAAAGGATTTCCCTAATTGATAGGTAATTCGACAATAAGAATTAGAATTAAGAAACAAGCTTGCACTTTAATTAATTAGTCCTTAGGAACTAGTTTTATTTATTTAATTTTTTGTTTTAATAGGCAATAAAAACTATTATAGAAATAGCTTTCAAATTAAATTTGAATCTGATTTGAGAGTTGCTATTATAAAGGGATTTCTAAATCACTTTTTAAAACCTTCAATCTATGCAGCATTTAAAAGAACATTAATGAATTAGAATTGTTTTTGAAAAATACCCTTTTAAAAGATTAACAAATGGAATTAAGAATAAGGATTTTAATTAGGTATTTGCAAGTGTAATTTCTTTTAACATTTGCATGTCCATTTGCGGGCTGATGTTGTTATCCTATTAGCTATTCTATTTACTAAATCCTTTACTCGGCCATGTGGCAAGTAAAACAGTGCAAATTAGCCATGTAAGAATCTCTCTGATTGTCCCCTGGCAGCTCTTACGTAGGCATGTTTCACGGCCTCTGAGCAGGAAATGCAATGCTCATTTAAAGCCATCTAAATTTGCAAAGAAACATCTTTTAACAGTTACCGAGATTTAGTGGTGTCCAGCATGAGAATTGGTGTAGGAATACACATGGATGGTACCTAACGATGAAAGTGCCGTGTGTTATGCTAATTTAGCTGTGTCACCCTGATAATAAATACATCTGTATAAAAATAAGATCAGCATATGTACAAATGTGTTAATTGCAGTGTTGTGTGGCGAGGTGCAGATGAAATATTGTGCATAATTCAATAAAATGTGCAAGAAGAGCAGTACTTGCAGTGGCCACATTATTGCACATGGTAGTGTTCATGGTGCTTGCAGTAGTTTTTTCAATAGCCATGGGGAAGAAGCCATGTTTGTCTGTTGGTGTGGGCTCACACGGCTCTGAACCTGCCAGACTGGCTAGCGAACAGCGAGTGTGCTTGGAGGGTGGGATCATTCAGGTAATGGTAGTAACTGAGTTTTTTTTTTTGTTTTTTTTAATTTGTTTAATTAGCTAGTCAGCTCTCACTTTTTGAACCGCCCACTTGTTAAATTTAGTGAACGAACCAACAAGCTGCTCCACTAAATCTGCAGACAGGCTTTTCAGGATTTAGTTCCCTTTTGATTGGTCATTATTGGGTGTTCCCTCATCATACCGCTCCAATCGGACTCCAGCAGCTGTCAAACATGTGGAAGGCTGTGACCAGGCCAGCCAATAGCAGGTTTGGATTGATATGTCTAAATAAGACTAACACATGGGTTATGTACAGAGAGGAGAGCGCCCACAGGTCCGGGACTGTACCTAAAACAGTACTATTGTCATCTTAGGCTGATTTGCAGGTTGGACACCACTGAATCTCTTAAACTGTTAAAAGATGTTGATCTGCAGATTCAGGCTTTATATTACTGTACATTACTTACATGACTGAAATAATCCTGCTGCATTTCCTGCTCAGTGTCCAGGGGACCTGCGAAACACGGCCACAGAATTAATAGACAAAGACAGGCCACGCCTTCACACGAGCGGCTAGGTGACAGCCAATTAGAGAGATTTTTACATAGCCAATTTCCATAGTTTTACTCAATTTGCCACACAGCCCCCAAGGGTCACCTGAAAGGTAAATGGAGAGGCTAAAAGGAGAAGTTAAAGGATTTAGTAAATAGAATAGCTAGAAAAGAACAGCCTGCAAATGGAAAAAAAGAAATTATATTTTTAAACACCTGATTAAAATCCTTATTCTTACCTGTATTTGTGAATCTTGTATTTTATGTCTCCTTTAAAAGAGCTTTTTACAAAAACACTTTTAAATTTCACTATTTAATGATGAATTCATTAATGTGCTTTTAAGTGCTGCATTAATTGACTGCTTTAAAAAGTGGTTTGTAAATCCCTAAACTACGTGTTGATGGAATTATATTTCATTTGGAAGCTCTTTTTTTATAATCCCTCTATTTATTACCTATTAAAACATTAAATAGTTAATTAATTTGTAATAACATTTAATAAATTAAATTGCAAACATGTTTATTAATTATCATAGTTATTGTTAAATGACTTAACATTTAAGGAAATCCTTTAATTATTAATTATTACTCCTATGACACTTTTGGTCCTCCACAGCCCAGTGGTAGCCACTTTTGCTAATTAGGTCCCCAATTAAATTTTTGTTTGTTTTAATTGCTTTCGCTTATCTGTATGTTTTCGTAATATATTTATAACTCAAATTAAGAAAAGGGACATTATGTAACGTGACAGTAACAACAGAATGCAAAGATTTTGAAACTTTTTATTACCAAACTGTAATTGAATGCAGTATGTAATAATGTGGCGGCACAGTGGTGCAGTTGTTAGTGCTGTCGCCTCACAGCAAGAAGGTCCTGGGTTCAATTCCCGGGTCAGAGCGTTTCTGTGTGGAGTTTGCGTGTTCTCCCTGTACCTGCGTGGGTTCTCTCCAGGTACTCCGGCTTCCTCCCACAGTCCAAAAACATGCAAATCTGGGGGTTAGGTTAACTGGTCACTCTAAATTGCCCGTAGGTGCGAATGTGAGTGTGGATGGTTGTTTGTCTCTATATGTCAGCCCTGAGATGAACTGGCGACTTGTTCAGGGTGACCCCGCCTTCGCCCGAAGATGCTGAGATAGGCTCCAGCCACCCCACCCCCACGCGACCCCTAACAGGATAAGCGGTAGAAAATGGAAGGATGTAATAATGTATTCAAATGTAACTGAAAACATTACAAAGACAAGTTATGCCATGAATAAACTATTGCTTTATTCAATATGCTCATTCTGAATTTGATGCCATGTCAAGAAAATAGATATTTTTCATGGCAACTTAACAGACATGACATTACAGGTGCAAAATTAAGGTTCTGTTCCACCAGTGTGGCAGAGCCTAGCCAGTGAACCAACAAGCAAAAGAGCCGCGCATTGACTATTTTTGGCCTGAAAGGAACAGAACCTTTATTAATAACGCTGGAAACACCTGTGTTCACTAATACATGGCTACTGTGATAAAGGTCTATGAGGACAGGAGCATGTTTACCACTGCATTACATCATTTTTCTTAGTGTTGAGGGTTTGCAAGTTTTGGCCATGTCTACCTGCACTCTTTTCCTCTGAAGTTGCACACTGTTGAACGTGGCTTGGCATTTTCCCGCTGGAATAAGCAGGGCTGTCCAAGAAAAATATGCATTTGCATGTACATTTCAGAATTAATGATGTGGGCACAGATGATGGATGAAGGTTATCCATGTCAGGGGTAACAATTTGGATACCACTTCTCCTTTTTAGCCTGAAGGAAATGACGTGCATGACTTCCAAAAACTGTGACAGCTAAGTTACCAATGGACCTGTTTACCTGTGGATTGGTCCAAGCGGGTGGCTTTTAGTTTTCCCCAGTTTTCTCAGTGTTTTACTGCAACTTATCCAACTTTTTTTGAAATGTACTGCTAGCATAAATATTGGCCATAAGGTTGTTCTCACACCATATAGAGGGACTATTTGTTTGATTGGGGGTGAAATTGGAGAAATCTCCTTGATAGTTTTGTTTAGCTAACCAACATTGTTGGTTAGCTTTCACACTGTATTTTGTCAAATCGACCCATCTTTTTGAATAGCATCACACAATCGATACAACAGCTTTTCCATTGGACTGAAGGGAGATGGGAACTCCCTCTTTGTCCCTTTGGTGTATCATTTACTGGTGTTAACCAAATTACCTTAATGCAACATTGATCAGTTGTGCGGCTAAATCCCAACACCATTCTTTCATTATATGGTTGCTTATGTGATTTGTTACAAGCTACTATTATTTCATTGTCTGACCGTATTTCAATCACTGCTTGCGCCTCTTCATTGTGCTGTCTGTCCATTTGATGTTTATTTGCACTGTCTTTTGGTCCACTCCCTATCTTTGGTCTATAACTTGGTCTGCTTTTTCAACAGGGTTCACTTGGAAGCACTCGGAAGTTCTCTTGTTTGGTCCTCGGTAGAGTTTCACACCAACCCAAATGTGATGGACTATAGGAGAACACGTAGCAGGGATTGCTTAAAGAAGACTAAACTGCTCTGGTGTGAGTGAGCTATTACATAAATTGTCTATGTGCTGTTTTCATTTACATTGAATGTGAAAAAGGATTAGGGGATTTGCACATTCTGTTGTATTATTGATTTACAGAGAAACATTTTAAAAGTGGGGTTGCATTGTATGTGTCCCATATTATGGGAAAAATGGGACTACTTCAAAATCGTACTTAAAAAGCAGCTGCTTGTCACCACTAAAACCAATGTTGTGAAAAAAAACAAACAGTTATTTAAGTTTCCAGCTTTCCAGCCTTGATATTAAAACTCTTTACTTGTAAACTGCTATCATGTCATATAATTTCTTAAGAAAGGAATAAACTGAGCAGTATACAGAAATGTGTTTTGAACTTATTCCCAATAAACCTTGAAAAATAAAACTGACCACAAGAAGTACTGTCATAACTTATTCACTAGCAAGTGAGAACTTGTGTTTTGACACCTAACTTCAAAGTATCTGGATTCTATTTCATGTAGGCATTGGTGGAAAGTCAAAAGGATGCCAAATGTAAAATCCGTCAGTGAGGTCAAAGCTTCTTCCCAAGATGACAGCGGGGTCGACAGATTCATTGTCAGTGCAGAGATATAATGCCACCTGTCCTTGAAATCCTGTTCTAAGCATTAACTTTGTCTTTTCTATCCGCCATGACCAGCTCTCTTTTCTCTTTAGCTTCTCTTTCATCTGTTATTTAATGGAGGGATTGCCAACATGAAAGACGGCGGCCACTTTGCCTTTCATCACAATGACATCATCCCTCAGGCTACACCTGAGAACTTGTCTCATTAAAATGAAATGTGGCGTATTAAGAAAAAAAAAAATCCAATGCATCATTCCTATTGTTGATGACAATTTCATCATTCATTCATTCTGCTTAGATTTGGGATCTCATCAGAGGGTCTTAAGCTTCTGCACTGATAATGAATTGGAAACAGAATGTTTGTTTCTGTCTTCTCAGATAGGGTTTAATTTTAACATGGTTCTTGTTTTCATCCAGATCCCCGGGTCCAGGCCTCCAGTGAGCTGTTTTCCGATATTTAAAACCTTAATGACCACTTTTCTGTCATATCTTTCATTTATAATAGTGCAACATGCACATCGGTTCATCCCAGAACCGGAACTGACAGATGTACAATGGTAACCGTTTCCTTCCTCAGAGCAAAGGTGCAATGATCAAGTAATCTCTTGGCAGCCTGTGGCCCACATTTATCCCGCAAAACTTTCTAATGTAACGTTACTCACCTATTAAGGAGGTCCTGAGAGTGATAGTTACTCTTCAACTCCATCCTCTCTACCTCTCAAGTTGGAATTTCCCTGGAGCTGAGGTTAACTCAAGAGTTGTCGCAAAGTCTCCTGGCTTGTCTATTAGGTACAACAGGCCTCACTGCATTGCACTTTCTTTAGCAAACTCCTATACAGAAATTGCTTTTTTTTTTTTTTTCTTTGATTGCTGATGTCCCCAAATGGATTTCAATTGCTGAAATAGAGATTCCTTCGTTTGCTGAAATTTAGTGGAGGTCCACTGAGACCAATTTGTAGTGAAATATATGGTTATTATGAATTTCCCTGTTTTCTAGAGTATATTGATACTGTTATAGGTAGATAAAAATATCCTCTACTTTATGATTAAGGTAAAATGGTCTAAATGTATTGTTTCATTTAAAAGTCTGCTCCCTATTATGTGCAGTGTGCTAAGAAACTGGCCCAAATGTGATTGCCATAGTTGACTCCTTCTGTATCAACTGTGCAGCCCTTTGAGGCGAAATGGTTTAGAGGTATATCATTAAAAAAAAAAGCTAACAGTTTACCAATATCACCTAAAGCTTTATATTTATGTGCACTTTATGATAGATACAGTACAGGTCAAAGCTGTACCAACATAAGCACATCAACTATATAAAAATTCAGCCAAAGTTAAAATAAACTAAAATAATCCAATCCACTTTCTGGATTTAAATGTGCTAATGTGTCTCAAAACAAAAGCTTTGCAATGTTTTATTATTTTTAAATTCAAATACTTTTACTTCAATTCCAGCTAAGCTAAGACACTCATCAGAAAAGTTTAGCAGCCTGAAATAAATCAGGCTTCAATCAGTCAGGCAATCAGGCAACTGATTTTATACATGACCCAGCTAACTGCTAAATGTCATGTAATTGGAGGTATTACAACTTTAAATCCTCTTACAAACTTAGTCAGTGCTGCAATACGATCCAAGTGGTGGTACCAGCTTTTGTAATCATAGCTCTCAACATTTCCTGCACATGCTCGTACGCCGAAGAATACCAAAGCGACTGCTCAGGGATTTTCAGGGCTCGTCTGATTTGTTCATGTAGCAGTCAGGCTTGTGAATACTTTGCCATGCTGCCTGCAGACTTTGAGAAACTTAAGGCAAACGTTTGGTTGATCATTAGACAACCTTAGGAGAGTGTTACTCTTTTGCCTTTTGAGTTTATATATTCATTAGCTCCAGATGATTAATTTTTTCTGCTACTATCATGATACACAATACATTTAAATAACGCCCACACAATTAAGACAGCAAGTAAAAACGCCTCTTTATTCCATAAGTTGTCAATTTTTTATGAAGCTTACAGTAATATTTAGGGAGCATAATGAGGCATGCTGCTTTAATTGCACTTCACATTAATGTGTCGCGCTCAAAAATTCCAAAAAGAATTGTTACATGTCCGATAAGGCAACAGAAGTTGCTGAATTAGGCTGACTGCATCTTTTTCATCTTCTCTCAGCGATGCGGCATCACTTTCAGCAGGGTTTTTAAAGAATGATTACAACAACTTCCTCTCTGGTTGCTGATAAATACGACCTAGTTTTTACTTTAGATTATCCCAAACATTGAAAATAGCCTGTTGACCTGATGCACTACACTTAACACAGACCCTCTCTTTTTCTATTGAAGCAATGCTTTGCTGTACTTGGTCCCCTGGAGAGTGTAGAGACATCTTCAATAGAACACCTCCCCTTATCAGTTTGCTTGACCTATTTCCCCAGCTTCTTTGCTCCTGCCCTCCAACTCCCCTCACCCACCCCTCCACCCCACCGTACAGCTAGGGCTACGGAGGACAGGTAATCTCACTGACACTATCAGAGACCAGTGCATTGCACCTGTGATCGTGTTATCTTGGCCTATCTCCATTGCACATTAAGGCTGCCAGCAAAGCAACAAGATTCTTGTTAGAGGTTGTTGTAGATCACCCGCTCATGTTCAGCTAAGTGAGCTTCAAACTGGATCTTATTAGGGATAACATTGCATGGCAGAGTTTAATGATGCTGCCGATAATGGATTCAGGACATGTAATGCTGTGCAGGAAGAAATCGACAGTAAAAGAGTTCTGCTGCTTTTTCTATATCTACGACAGATGGAAGCCCTGTATTACGGTATATGCATCCACTGATACAAACAAAGATATATGATGTGATGCCATTTACCTTCCATATCACCCGCCTGTAAATTGTGAACAGAGCTCAGCTGTGAATCATGTGTTTTATGGCATCAATATCCAATTAAAAGCAAACTGATCAGAAAAAAATAAGAGAAACCTAAAATGACCAAATTCATCTTTGGGAAAAATGTATTTGTGGAGTGCTCTGAATTTTTAGTTTGGCTCAAGTCTTACTTGCTGTAATTGAAGAGGAGGGATTTATGGTCTAATCTGCATTCATGCCACAAAAAACTACTCAGGAACTATGTGACAGGAGCAATGATTAAGAACTTATATCTGTGTCTCAGCAGGTAAAGTGTGATCCACCGTTGTGATCTCCACATCATAATTCCCTGGGCACATTCCATGAACGCTTCACAGACACATTAAGCTCTTTGTCATGTTCTTCGAGCAGGTCATGAGGTTTGTGCTGTGACATGCACTGTGATCAGTGACTATGGGCCAGCTCTACAAAGAATGAATTGCGACTGCTAATAGCGTCCCGATTTGTGCAGAATTAGCACCCACACTTTTTTTTGTTTTAGCACCTTATCCACTACAGAAATGTTATGCTGATTATACGCCAGCAAAAACAAGCCAACAGTTTGGATGTTGAACACAATTTGCAACTGTGACTGCAGCCTTGTAGCAATAAAGTGGTGGCGTTGCACCCAGATGCAAGTGAACTTGGATTAGTTTGGATTAGTTTAAAAAATGAATGAGTTAATCTGGAGGACATCACCCCATCCCACCATACACCACCTGCCTGTTTCCCCAGTCAAAATGTGGTAAAAAAAAAAATTCCTCCCCCCTTGGTCACGATTAACTACAAGGAGACGACCGTCTCCTTTATGTTGAACAGCAAAAGCAAGCAACAGCACGTGAGAAAAATGCCTGAAAACTAAGGGGTTGCAAGTTTGAACAGCGAGGCATAAGACACAAACTAGCTTCAGTATAGAAAAGTTCACATCAATTGGTCGGTGGTCCAGCAGTTTTGAATCAAAATATTTCAGGCTTGAGAGCACAAAGGCAGGACAGTCACACAGAGGCTCTGCCTGATACCCCCCACCCCCCAACCCCTCAGCCAGAGCTCACTGGGCTTGTCACATGATGTCATTTTACACGAAGGAAAGATTTTCAAAAAGTACAAAAGAATACAAATAAATGTATACAAATACAGTACATTTGTATTTGACTGCTTCCAGAAGAAAATAAATGAGTACATGCCCTAGAGCCAAGATGTCACTGATCTTGACTATAAAAGTTGACAAAAAGCCTACTGTGACCTAACATTGATGCCAATGAATTGCATTTCAGGGGGAGAAGTTGAGTTGTATTAATTGCTCTGGTTTATTAGGGTTTACTGATCTCTTAGCTTTCACTTTTGAAAAATGTTGCATTTAGTGGGTGACCAACTTATCTCCTGAGACACACCCACCATGAGTGTATCAGATGTAAAACTATTATAACAACCTATTTAAGTACAGTTGTCATGGTAAAAAAAAAATGTGGAATTGTAGAACCCATATTACTATAGTTAATAGTGAAGGCACTTTTATGTAGCGCTTAATCAAAATCACAAGACAATTTTCATATAAATCAGGTTTAGACCATAACCTACTCTAGAATATAGCTTACAGAAACCCAAATATTCACTTACAAATAACATTGTAAAAGAGAACATAGCATATAGCTGGAAGCATTGCACTTTCTTTCCTGTGCTCACCTGGCATCACGGTGCCGTCTACTGGCTGCAGTCGCTACTGCCATCATTTTCCTGAATAACACCCCTGATATACATATCTGCAACAGTTACCACCAGCTGGGTGTCACAATTAAGAAGAAAGAGAGCGATTGCGCCCCTTTAATACACGGGTCTCACGGGTGTTAAATTGCACAACTTTAACTGCGTGTGGCAATTAGATGCTATTTGCAATTTTGCACCAAATTCTTGAATATTCCCTAATTTACATGCAATCAAATGGGGCAGACACATCTCGACAACCTCAACGCTACCTGTGTGGTAGTGCAGTTTGCCTTTGTTTCAGGTGCAATTCAACATAGCACATGCTTTGTGGATTGTGCGCTACATTTTTCTGTCTAATTTGCAGCGTTTTACAGCACAAAAGCAGTGCAATCCCTATGTGGATTTGGCCTTATGTTTACATGCACGGCAACACTCTTATATTAACCCAAATAAGATAACATTCTGAGAGATTGTCATTTTAGTTGAAATAAGGTTATATTCCGATAAGCAATAATCAGACATGTAGCATTCAGATCTAAGTTGAAACATGTATGTATAACATGTAAACACCTTAATTGCACTAAATAGTTTTTGCAGTATTTTTTTGCAGTGGCTGTTAGTTTGCAACACCCTTGCCCTCGTTTACAGCTGTTAATCTAGCTCTTGTAAGCAAATGTAATATAGCAAAAAAAAAACTTTAAAAAGAAAGCAAAAAATAGTGCTATACAACACAAGCGGAAAAGAGTTCATTTGTCTTGGATGGGATGGGAATTGACACTGCAAAAAACAGTGTACATTGTTAGTTTATTCAGAATATGTTCATTACCTTGAAAACGGGAATATTGCTGTAGCTGCTGTACATGTAAACACAGAATATTGCCTTAACCAAATATGGATCTTAATTGGAGTATTTATGTGCATGTAAATGTCGTCAATGTCATCCCAGAGTGGTGATGCCATGGAGGGTGTGCTTGGTTTATGCCACGTGGCATCCCTGTGACTGCTAGGATCAAGAGTTTCCTCGCAGAACATTGGACTGTCGTAAGATGATCAACGTTATCCCTTTCAACTCTCAGCTGTTTTAATGTTGAGGCGGTGTACTTTGTAGTTTTACAACACCGTATGGGTCACGCTATACCACCTATAGCTTGTGTAGTTTAGTTGCATACCTGAGTCCAAAGCTAAAGCACTAGAATTATTTTGCATTCTGATTTCCTAGAAAAACCTGCGAATGAACAAAGTGTTCAGCACAAGGCAGCACACAAATCTCACTGCTGCTGCCATAGGAAAACAAAGATAAGTAAAAGAAAATAGACGAAAGAACCCTGGGCACGGTCAATAAAGTGAAACTGCTAAACATAAACAAACTTAAATATTGATGAAGGAGTTGAATCTCCTGGGAAAGAAAGCAAAGGCCTCCTCTGGTGCCTCTGCGTCTGTCTGAGCTGCAGCAATGTACCGGGAGCTTCTGCAGCTATGAAAGATGTGAAGTCGTGAATGCAGTCTCTGTCATCGCTGGGCCTCTAGGTGCTTAACTCATTTTTTTTCCTACTCATTTAAAACATAATGGCCACTTTGTTTTATCACAGCAGTGCAACTCAATCCGTGGAAGAGTTGTCCACTCATTCAATTAATTGATTTTGCTGTCATCACCCACTCTCTCCAGCGTGCTCTCTCTCTTCCTCTCTGCGGGCTCTTGATGGCAACCGAACGGTCATAGCGAGGCCCAGCAGGTATTTAGGCTTTCAGCGGATGAGGATAATGTGCATCTAGTGCACAAAGCTAAAAATGTAGCTGCTCAGGCCTCCCTAATTCATTTAGTGATGCTTAAGGAGGCTGTGCCGAGGGTATGCAAAATCCATCAGCTGGCTGAGAGAGTTCAGGTGGGAGCGCAGTAAACAAACTGCCTCCAAGAACCCTAGATGAGTGCGAAGAAGGGTTTTTAATCCTCACAGTGGCTGCTTCCTATTGCATAGGGATGAAAAGGAACACAGTTTGATCAATTGCAAAGATACACAATAAAGAAAAAGCAGAGGAGTTGATTAGTCTATCAGCTCGGATTTAATTTGCCTTGCTCCGGTGGTGAATTTTCCTAGCTCGATTTTTTTTGTTTTTGTTCTTTTTTCTGGTTCTTTTTTTTCTCTGCTACAGTTAGACAGGTTGCATCTCCTGCGCAATCCCCATCTTTCTTGCTAAGGAAACCAGGGCAACCACCTTCTGACAACTCCCTCGACTCCTCGGGCTTACAGAGTCAGACAGCGAACACATGCATACACACAGGCACACGCCAACACATACTGTAGGCGGTGATAGACAACTAAGAGCAAGAACTCACTCACACACATGCTGCAGGCAGGTAGATGGATAGGAAGTAAGCAAGACATAAACAAATGTGCTGGAAGTGTAATTCATATTTTACTCTTTGTTATTGATCACATAGTCCCATTACCAGCATAGAAAGGCCTCTTTGTCAATGAGACAAAAATATCTGTCTCGTTTAAAATGCTACAAATATTTTCAGTGCTCCTTTCAAATAAATTCTATACCCAACTTATTATTCATTTACAACTTCAAGCATGGGGGAGTTTATTAAAAATGGATTGAGGCTTGTCCTACCCAGATGAATCTGCTCCGAGACAAAGAAAATGTCTTCTGAAAACTTTTTTTTTTCTTATATATTAACACTCTCCCAACAAATTTTCTCTCATGGCGACGAAGGTATTGAGGCCCATGTTTGACTGATGCGCTGTGGCACAAGTTGTCTTTGGCTGACGTGAGGACTGCCGAGGGTTTTGACAGTGTGCACTCCAAATATCCTGCTCCAAGTGGAGCTGATCAGAATAGACGTCTCTCTCAGCACCGCCAGGCGAGCTCCGCATCAGTCTGTCACCACTGTCAAAAAGTGGGTACTGCAGTTGGATGCTCACTTTACAACATGGCAATGGCCTGTAACATCTTGTTAAACCCTCAAATATGTCACTGTTCCCCTCTATGACTACTTGAAATGCAGGTCCAGCTCGCTCTTGTTACACAGATTAAGTGCGCATGCATCAACTCGTGTGCAACCTGCTACAAACGCTGGTTTTCTTCTATCTTTCCGTCTTTGTACTACTTTTCATCATTTTTTGCTATAAACTGTTGAATGGCTTTCTTTTCACCTTACGCCAACATGTGGGCTGTAAGAGTTTTGGTGTTTTTGTACGTCCCCATTCGCATGTTCCTCAGGTTCGAAGAACTTTTTTTCAGCGCAGCAACGCAACTCCAATCCCGCTGTGTTTACACCAGAGATCAGCTGATCGACCTGAAGCCGGTCACTCTAACTGCAAGACCAAATGAGATCCCTGCGGAAATTTGGAGAAAGACACATAACGGATGCAGAGGAAATAGGAAACTACAGGAAGAGAAGAGGGAGGCTCCAAGACAAAGGAGGCTTATCAAGAGAACTTATAAGCCATGTCTCCCCTCTATCACCATGGGGAACATGAGGTCCCTCGAGAATAAAATGGACAAACTGACGGCACTGGCCCAGAGTCAGAGGGGAGTATAGTGAGTGTAGTGTGATGTGCTCCACAGAGACATGGCTGCATCAGGATGTTCCCAACGACAACGCTACCATCAAGGGTAGAAGGATGTAAAGGAGCGCACATGCAGGCCGGATGTTGAAATGTGTGCTGTCAGACTTTGTCCTTGCTATCTTCCCAGGGATTGTTTTTATGCTCATTAGGATCAAAAATAAGGTGTAGTTCATTAATGAGTCATTTTGAGGTGTGACTCATTGATGACCCCCCTCACACCTACACCCCTCCCCCATCTGTCACCTCCACATTGCACTTCACTGTTGATCAGGTGAGAATACAGCTGAAGCGACTCCCTGCATGCAAGTCTGCAGGCCCTGATGGTGTGAGCCCCAGGGCCCTGAAGGCCTGTGCCCCCTAGCTCTGTGGAGTCCCTATGCTGTGGACCCAAATTGCCTCGTGCCTGTACCAAAGACCCCGCATCACAGCGACCCTAAAAATTACAGGCCCGTAGCATACTGGAACAGCTCCGGCCGACGGTCCAACCACATCTGGATCCCCTTCAGTTTGCCTACCAGCCCAGTCTAGGAGTAGATGACGCCATCATCTACCTGTTCAACTGAGCCTACACCCCCCTGGACAAGCCAGCAAGCACTGTGAGGGTCATGTTCTTTGACTTCTCCAGTGCCTTTGGCACCATCAGGCTGGCTCTGCTGATGAATTCTAATGACCCTGTAGTGGTTGGATGTATTACCAGAACTGATGAGAGTGAGTACAGGACTGTGGTGGACAACTATGTAACAAATATGTATACGGTGTATACTTACATGTATGTATGTAAAATATCTTGTTTTTATTTATCTTGAAATGTTTATTCTCTAGATATCTGTCTTCCACTCAGGGGCTTTTGTAGAATGAGAATTGCCCTCCGAGGATTAATAAAGTAATTCTTATTCTGATTCTGATTCTAATTAAGTGGCATAGCAATGGCCAAAAACATGTTCGCACATATAGTAAATATTGTATGAATTCTCATTTCAGTCTCAATTTCTAGGACCCTGCAGTCTTTATTCTTCACACCACCCTTTATCATCCATTCAGCAGGGAATAAATAGAAACAAACTCAGGAAGAGCAACTGATGAAGCAGTAGATAGCGCAGTAAGTAGTAACATTAGTGTGAAGCCTCGGGATGACAGAATTATAGATTGCAAACATAAAGAAGAGCATGGATCAATGAGGATGCTGAGCAACTTCAAATGTTAGCAAATGAACCACGTGACTTCCCCTCCACTTCCGAGACCTTGACGAGGGCAAACTCTGCAGACCAACAAGAGGCAAAGCTCAAGATCATTATTCACACAGCGGGGAGAAAAGGACAAACACACAAACACACACAAAGGAAGAGGAAAAGACAAAGACAACAATGGAGAGACAGGCAAGAGGAGAGAGGAAGGAGGACAACAATCCAGATCCAAATACAAAGAATGAGGAACTGACTGGGAGACATAGAAGGACAGTTGTCTCACGACCCAACACAGAGGCATCATGTCCTACCATCAGAGGTAAAATGAAGCATACATACTGTATGTCTTTATTATTGCCTGATTCAGACAAAAGTGCTCAATTTTCACTCCACCTGCAGCTAGAGATATCTCAGGAGAGATATGGTCTCATCTAGTTAGGCAAGGTTTTTATGTTTCATTTTAAGGCTCTCAGCCAGTTGTTCGTGTCTCAGGACTTAGTTATTACGTGATTTTTATTTTCAAGGTATCGATTTTTGGCTGAAATATCTGATATGTGAAAAATGTAAAACAATTAGAAGATTGACCTTTTGGCTATTGCAAAGTCAAAGTATCATTATTTTGATAATGGTTAACGGACAATGGTTTTTTTGACCGATAAAAAGACTTCAGTCAAATCCATTTTATACTGAATTTTGGACTCTATAGGTATTCTTTTTTTACAACTATATTGTATTCACCAACTAGAAAACTTTGAGAATGCAGTTGGCCAATTAGGATGAGCCCTTCTGATAATGTGGGAAGAACCTCAGCATCCACCAGGCAGAAAAATCATCTTAAATTAGTCTGCCTGGGTGGCAGACTAACTTAAGATGATTTTTCCAGACATGCAGGGGCCCAGGGGTCTGACGACAGAGGGCTTTGCCTGTGCTCTCAGGTTTACAATACAATAACTTTATATGTAAAATACAACTGGAGGGTTCAAAGTAACAACTGGTTTACTGATACGTGTGCACTCCTTTAACGCCCTCACCTATGTCACACCTGCAAGAACACATCCTTAAACAGACCCTACCATATGCCTCAGACTGTAGAGAGAGTCAGTTTAAAACTCTCAGTTGATACGTCCTATTCCCAAATAAACAGAAAGATTCTATGTAGATTGCAAAATCTGCTCATACCATATATTTCAAGTGCTAAAATTTGACACACAATACTAGAGCAAAGAATACATTTTTTGTATCCGCAATTCATAACATCACCGAATTGACATTTGCTCACATTCTGCACGTGTGACAAAAAGTATATATTTTGAAGTGGTGCTTTGGCTGTAGTCAATGGTTAGCAGCACTTTTATTACTTTATCATAAATAAAATCCTTACAGTAGAGAAGAATTCAACTCACTGCAATGCACTGCGTTGTAGGGTCTGTCACAATGTGAAGTAACTCGGTAGAGCGAGAGGAAAGACGACCAGAGGGGATGTGAAGGAGAGGACTGGAGCTAAGAATTATGCGGAGACAGGCGGTGACCTCTTGGGAAAGGTACACAGCATTTCAGTTTTTCAGATGGGAACTGGCAGGAGGCAAAACAGAAGAGAATTGGATTGACAAGTTATGCATGGGTGGGCCCAGAGCAACGCCATTAGTCGTGTTGCTGAGTCACCAGGGAAAGCTGTGATTTCAGTTTACCTGAGTGTTGATGGGGGCTCTATCCAGACATCTTGTCCAGCAGTCTAATACAGTGGCATAATCACAGTCACGCTGCTGATTTGAATGCATGACTACACAAAAGTAATAAATACCGCTAATGAAGAAAATGGATTTGGATAACAATTTGGCCCCTGTGCTCATCTCGCTCTTTAATTAGATTATTTCAAGGTCCTGTTACCCAAATGACTTGTTCTGTCCTTCCTTAACTTTTACTAATTCACCGTCTATTGTCTCTTGTCTGGACCTGAATGTTGGGAAGTCAACCAAAAGAGAAAAATTAAGTGAACTTAGGAAATTCAGGCTTAATAAATAGATAACACAAACTTATTAATTTAGCGTGGTTTGATAAACTTGTACTGTGTTCTTTGACAAATCCTTGTTGTCCCAGTTGACAAATCAAGTAGTATGTTTAAACGTCTGTTTTACATTACATTTAAATCAGCATTAATAGCTAAGCCTACCTGTATAATACTTTAGATCTTGGCATATTTTCCATGGGGAAATATGGGGCTTTTTGCCCCCACACCCCATCACCACTGACATCTAGCAGTTTGTAGAGAAATGATGGCAACAGCGAGTTGTCAGAGACGATATATCCTACTCCATTTAGACGATGCCTTTGCCGACTGTTTTATCGTACACATCTGGCTGGTCACCTTACAAGAAGCTGCTTCCTCTTCTGCAGTATTGGTGGAGAGACAGTGAGAGGCTCCTATTGAGGTGAGGAGTAACGGGCTGACAGCTGTTGCCTCTTAACACCTTGAAGGAACCACTTCATTAGAATGTGGCTAAAGGCAGGTGTGGCTGCAGTGTCCACCTTAATGGCAGCATGATATTCATCTCTGTTCATCCAAACTGTAGAGAGGGAAGGACTGAGCCAACTGCAGGTGGTCGAGGCACCATCCATGTAAAAGTGCTGGATTCCAAACCATTTTGTCCTATAGTAAGCAGTGGTTTCCCAGTTCCCTGGATGATCCGTCTAATATAAACGGACAATCCAACACAAACCCAAAGATAGCTAAATAGTCCATTTCCCCTCCCTCCTACGACAGGTTTCCCAAAATACAAATGGATCCACACCCAGGGCGGCAGAAAGGTTGTGCCTTCACTTGTCTGGTAGAAAGCCATCCATTGCACACATGTACTCCTGACCCCCTTGGAGACAGCTGTTCAAGGGCGGCACAGTGGTGCAGTGGTTAGCGCTGTCGCCTCGAAGCAATAGGGTCCTGGGTTTGATTCTGGGTCAGGGCATTTCTGTGCAGAGTTTGCATGTTCTCCCTGAGTCTGGGTGGGTTCTCTTGGGGTACTCTTGCTTCCTCCCACAGTCCAAAAACATGCAAACTGGGGGTGAGGTTAATTGGTCACTCTAAATTGCCCGTAGGTGTGGATGGTTGTTTGTCTCTATATGTCAGCCTTGCGATGAACTGGCGACTTGTCCAGGGTGACCCCCGTCTTCGCCCGAAGATGCTGAGATAGGCTCCACACATGTACTCCTGACTTCCTTAGAGACAACTGTTGCTCTGAAGCCCAAAACTACAGGTTCTCTACTAGTTTATTGACAAATGTTGTCTAAATGCAGTTGCGAGTTGTCACCAAAACATGTCAGGCAAGAAATGATGCTCGGATCTCAAGGAGGATGATGTGGCACCTAATATACCTCCCGCTGCTCTCTCAAAATAGCCCCTAAGTATGGTCTTCAGTGAACACGGTCACAATTTCCCCTTTCTCAGGTTGATAGAGACTTTTAGGTGACACCCAGAAACTGATGTGGTCCTGATTTAAAAGTGGAACTTATCTAGATATCATTACAGCGATCCTGTTTGCATTAAAAAAAAATATCAAAAACTTGGCCAGTGCTTCTAGTACAGGAAAGTTAATAGTTTCCCTGTCAGTACTCAAAATACTAAATCAGTAAAGGAAACTGAGTGTCCTTACTTTGTCTAACACAAAAACTTTTCTCATTTAATTTCTGAGTCATGATTAACTAAAACACAACATCCAGAAAAAAAAACAAAAAAAAACTTTGTAAGCTGCCACAAGTCAAGTGGAGAACAGCAGGAGGCTGTCAGATAACCTGGCCGAGGAGGTTATGGTTTTCACTCCCCCAGTCAAAGTGCATATTCATTCACGCTGTTCCGTTCTGGTTCAGCACTGAACTGTTCAACTGTGTCTCAAGGGTGAGCGTCAGTCAGGCATAATTTCAAGGCGATGCACTGTTGCTGTCATTAGTATTCTGAGCCACATTTACCTGTTTAACTGAGGGAAGAAAAAAAGACCCAGGACTGAAATAAGTGTTTGATCAATTTAAACAATAGGGAATAGCTTTAGATTTTAAAAGTGAATCATGAAATCATGATGTGTAATTTTTGACAGCAAAATAGAAAATGTATTATGTAGAACACCATTAGAACCGCCGTATAGGCTTCCTGACACCTGAGCATATAGCAGTATATATTTGGAATAAAACATGGCGATAACTTGGACAGTTTATCTCAAGGGCTAAAACACACATTCTCACCTTTGAGCCTCACTTGACTAGGCATGAACTGTAAATCTTTAGACACAGTGAAAGCACAAAAGCACAAGAAAGAGAAGTACTGTGTATGAAAATATGGACACTATTGATAATAATATATTGAAAACTTGGTTCTTGGAATTCAGGCCTAGTCATGCTTTTCTGTCAATTAAACTTCTTGTCTTCTCGGTAAGAAGCTGAATCTCAACACAATATTTGGCAGAGCACATATAATGTTTTTTGTTTTTTTTCATGAAAATGTATTTCAATTACAATTATTCAAAATATGTTTTCAGGCAAAAAAAGCAAATGACTGACTGTCTGTAGTGATTTCAGGTAAGGCAACAGGAGAAGGTAGAAGACAGAACGCAGACTAGGAAAAGGAAGCAGTGCAGCCTGAATCAAAACTCAAAATAGTCTAAGTATTGTTCTCACAGTTATTTATCAAAGAACACTTGAGAGGATCTCACAAGAAGACAATGTCACAATAGAATAGGTTCCATTATTAACTGCAGATATTACTGATGTTTGCAGGAGTTAATAGAGCCAAGAATCGTTTTTTGGATGAAAAGAGCTATGACTTCTCCTGAAAGGAAGAGAAAGATCTCCCCCCAATCACTTTGGTTATGTGAATGTAATTTATAGTGCTGTATGACTGATGCAAAACCACCCCACTGATATTGTGAGGTGTGTGCCTGCACTTGATTGCATCTAACATCTAGTTTTCATCTAGTTTTGAACCCAGCATTCACATTAACATAACAAGGATTGAAGGACAGCATCTTAATCTCGATTTTTGGACTCTTCCAGTACTAGTACTTATCTTTAAAGTATTATACTAATAATATAATTGTATAAATTATCTATCTGCAAATGTGGAGAGCTACCTGGTTTAAAGACAATAAATAGACATACAAATAGTTTACTGTTATTAATCTTCACATGTTTCTTCTTGTGTTTCACCTGTAATTGCTTAATCACTGAACCAGTCATGTAATACACACATTCACTTTGTGTACTGTGACATCATTTTCCTAAATATTGCGCATCGTAGTAGATACAGTGCTCCAACCAAAACATTTCAAAAAATTACAAATACTGTTTTATTTGTTTGTTTGTTTGTTTTTTTCCTATTGTCATCATGATTTATCATTCTAAGAATTTCCCTGCGTTGATAAGCTCAACATATGGAAACTCTTCTTTGCTGTTGAACTTGTGTGGAGTAAGGAGTAGTGGGGTAGCAGCAGCGCTGCAAGGCTTCTACAAATTTGTCTTCTAGTGCACAATCATTATCCCTCAGAACAATAGACCAGATTAATTGTTTATGTATTAAAACTGTAGTAGAAAACCCAAGTGACACATGTTGTTGCTGCATGTGTTTGCCTTGTCTTTCTACCCACATGTCTGTCCCCAGAGCAGAGAACATTGTACGTGACACACACATCAACTGGAAATATGACACTTTCCATATAGCTATGCTGTCTGCGAAGGTGGCGGAAACATAATGTTTTCCTCAGTTTGTGTCGCTGCAGGCCCCATCATATGTCTTTCAAACGGTCTCTCCTTGGTCCACAGGTATCTTCCACATCAGCTGTACCCAGGCAACATCTGCCCTCCACCAGCTACCACAGCTGCCCAACAGTAAACCACATTGTCATAGACACACTGGTCTACTAGTGGCAGAGGGCGAGATCTTCAGTGTCATTTGTGAACATTATTTACAATCTGCACAGGAAAATTTTTTTATCACTAAGCAAGCTTGATGAAGACGTGTGGAATCCCGAGGCTATAAAATTAATATTGCTAATTTGTTTTTTTTTTGTGTTACACTGTCTTTATACACAAGAAAGCAATGGCCAGTTAATATATAACCCACGAGAAAATCCTTTGTAAGACGTGTGTCCCCTTCCCTCTGTAGAACAAGAACATTTATGATGAAGAGTCCAACTGTAGAAGGTAGGAGCTTGTCACAGCCAATTTGC
>KV751378.1:1316508-1352714 GCA_001698575.1 Mola mola | reverse complement strand
AATGTCTATGAGACAAGATTGGAAGATGAGGAATAAATGAAAAAGAGCTCACACACTCTATTTGAGACCAGCTCACAGTAGTGCAGTGTGACATCATTGCTCACACAGTGATTTTTCTTTTACTAGAGTTTTGCTTATTTTATTGCAATTGAAATTTTTGTGTCACACTGTTTTAAAATGAGCAGAGCCCTTGTTGGGTAAGGTGATATTGTAAACCTCTGTGCACCAATCAAAATTCAATAATATCCAGTTTAGAGGTCCAGTGTGTGGGAGCGGTGCAGATTGCTGCCAATATCTAAAATTCGCAGCCCGTACCAAACAAACAGGACTGGGGTCATAAGCTTCATTTTTCCAAGTGTCAATATTTTTCTGTGTTGATAGTGTCGGGACCTGACATTCAAACGCAAAAAGAAATACATTTTTCTCTTACTGTTTAATATTTTCATGTTGTCAATCTTGTTTAGATTAACCTATAAAATATCCTAATAGGCCAGAATAATCAGGCAGCTGCACAGACCTTACTGTGTATCAGCAAAAAAATTCTGGATTCCAGGAAGCCAAGAAAACATACTCATTTGGGAATCAGTCCAACATTTGGCCTAAACAAACCCAGCTAACTGAAGTGATGCCTCCTGTGTCTAAAAGACAAACTTAGTGATTCTCTGACATCTCCTGACTGTTGTGTTGTTAGTGTGTTGCTGTCTCCTCCAGGCCTCCACCCAGGTGATTTGATAATGGGTCCACACAGTCTTCCACTGGCTGTGGGATGGGAAGCTCTGGTGGGCCAGACGTAACCTGCGGGCCTGCACTTGATGGTCACCAATCAATAGAGAGGGTCAGCTGCCCCTTTCTTGAGCCATTTGATTTGTCCACAACATCGAGGACTTAACTGAGGTGGACCCATTCCCTCTGTTGACATTTAAGGCTCAGAAATAAAGAAAGACAGTAAAAAAAAGAAATGTCCTTAAGAATGCCGTCTTTCAAACAAAAGCAAACCTCTGCTCATCAGCCAAATGTATACTGAAATCAACATAACACTGTGAAATCATAATATTCATAGATGTAAAAAAAAGTCATTTCCAATTCTGATTCAAACATCTGAAGATGCAAGCCTGTAATTCCTTTCATACATACGCCGTGTCTTTTGTTGTCAAATGAAAAAGATGTCTCCTCACATCTCTCCATACCTCGCACTGCTGCTGCTGCCTACCTGCAAGTCTTAGGGGTGAATATTACATAGCTCTTTTTTTTTTTTTTATGTTTTCTGTAAATCCTGCGGGGAAATTACCCAAGCCCAGTCACCGCCATTTGTGACAGATGGAAAACCTTTCCAAATGGATTACCACGTCCTAGACCTGCTGTGGTTCCCATTTCTTTTAAAGCCCAGGTATCAGTGATCTGTCAGTTGCGCTGGAGATCCCCTTGACGTCTCAGCTCACCCCTCGCCACAGAGCCAGTGAAATTCCCAGTTATGACCTTTCTGTCTCTGCCATTCACAGCTGTCGGGCAACACAAGGACGCCATGGTGACATTTGAATTGCGCCTGTTGGACCTTGTTACTACCATCACCATAAGAAAGTGGCTGTATTGTGTCACGTTTACAACTACCCCTCGAAACAGGATTAGCGTTTAAGTGCACGTCTGAGATGAGACGGTCTGAGGGAGACACATGGACTGGACATATTACAGTGGATGTTGTTGATTTTCATTGAAATATGAAATAGTGATGGGACAATGTGGATGAGGCTTAAGGTCAAATTTGCATTGAACCTCTGTCAAAAGTGGTATTATATTTTAATGTATTTTTTGCATTGTGATTTGTTTTTCAGTTTTACTCTTCTAATTTTTTCTTCATGTCCTTATCGTTCACGTTTAGGCTGTCAGTATGTTTTTTCATCATCACCAGTTTTCAGTTTTGATGGCAGTGTTTTCAAATCAAGTTTTTAATTTCAGCTTTTTGTTGTTGTTATTTTTGTTATATTCATTTTCAGAAGACACTGTCACTGTCCTGGCCCCATACAGGCATCATTCGGTGTGAATCCAGGTTCCTTGTCAGCATGTTAGCGAGCTTTATTCACTATCTGAGATTCCCAGCCCCAGAAAAACCTGCTTAACATCATTTAGAACATTTTACTATCACAGGTAGCTGTTTCACCAATCCAAAGTGAAGCATGATGCATTATATAAATGTGGGTTAATTTATTCCACTGTTGTGATCTCATACTGTAATGTGAATGTGGAAGCACTGGTGATTTTTCCATGTGGAACTGTTGTTGACAGTTAATCAATATACATGCATCCCACTGAAAGTCTTTCATGTTTTCCTGCAATTTCAAGACTGCACATTCATGTTGTTGTGATGCATGCACATTGTAGGCTACCACATGTTAACCCCCCCCAAAAAATCTGCATCCATCTCATGATTAAATGCAACAGCAACAACAGGAACTTGAGAATTCCTGAAATTCTTGCCTTCCACTAAAGAAAGGAATGTACAGATAATAAAAATGAAATGGAGCAAAAGCATTCCATAACATTATTTCAGGATGCTTACTGCCACACTCCATATTAAGATTCATAAGAATTCCTAATATGAACTCTCTTTGCTTACTCTATATTAATCTTGGACGTATTAATTTATCAAGGGTATAAGAATATTTAAGATTACACCAAATAAAAAAGAATCTATATTTTTTTAGATAGGTGTAACACCTCAAAGTGTTTGAAAGTGCTGTTTTCTGGGGTTTAAGATTGTAATATCAGAAGCCAATAATGGGTTTTGGGATTGATGTGAATTAAGTCACATGTCAGCGTTAGTCATAGTCTTAACAAATGTTACAGTGTCTTTCAACTTTAATGTTATAGTTCTGTACATGACTTTTGGTAAATAAAACAAAAAGTGGCTCTGTGAGTCTGTTCAGAATCATATTAGCACTTTGACTTATCTTCAGGAGGCTAAAATGTTCACAACAGTATTGCTGACCAGCTGATGTTTACTTGGTTCACCATCTTGGTTTGGCATGCAGCATTTCTACAATACTGCTTGAGCTGAGTAAAGTCAAAAACCTTCAATGTCATAACAATGTAAAGCCTACAAGCTGGATGGGAACCCACGGATTGCACACCCAGGATGTTAATTCAAAGGCTTGAATAACTTCTTATGTGCCATCTTTGAGTTTGATATTTACTATACTTCTATAGTGCCAAAGTAGGTTGCTAATGACTAATAATAATAGAGGCTCTGTTAAAGAATAAATGAACATGAATGAATGGAAAAAGGCCTCCAAGGCTGATGTGGAACAGGCGTGCGGGTATTCAGGAAATGGGCGTTACTCACGAGTTAGTACACGGCAGTGAAGCAAAGCCAACATGAGAGTCTAAGACTAGGCATCAGCTGGCATGGTAAAATATTAAGCAACCTTTGACTCTGAAGTTTTAGCATATATTGCCATGTTTGTCATTAGTTCTCCACTTGTCTTTCATCACTCATGTGCCTATCACATACACTGATCAGCTCTAGAACTTTCAAACTGCATGAAAGCACACAAGCACCGTTGGAAGAATAAGCAACCACCACAATAATTTGTAATTCCACAGAGCAGAAATTGTTTTTTAGAGATTAAATCACTGGCTGGAGCATGGAACATGTCTTTGCTTTGCTGCTGTTATGTGACACCCCTCCACTTCCTCATCAATGCCGAGTCTTCAATCAGAGGCAGCAGCCATCACCTCCTCCACCAGTGCTTCTTGCTACTTAGAGTAAGTGCCCTTTGAGCAGAAAACCTCCCATTGAAAATATTGGTAAGACTTAATTTTTTGCTCTAATAAACATTATCTTTACTTCATTACCCTTTTCCTCTCCTCAATGAAATGATGTAGCTGATGTAACAGTGAAACAAACACAACAAAATGTTTGAGCATCTAGAATATTTATCAGAAATGATCCAATATGTTGATATTCCTCTTCCGTTGCTACAAAAGCCTTTCCTCAAGAGCATTTAAGCAATGGACACTGAAGGACCAGGGAGAGATTAGACTCAAATGGTCGATGTAAACATAACCTGTAAGCTTCTATGAAAGTCACTGTGCTGTTCTTTGGAATGTAGTCCAAAGATTTTCTCCATCTCAGGGTAAAATAATCCATTATTTAACTTATTGTGACACATTGGCTGGAGGAAATAGAGGATGGTCTTAACAGCATGAGCACTTAGCCTTGACCCGAAGTGCTGGAAAACCATTCATTGATTGATTTGAAAAAAAAAAACAACTTTAAATTGAGCACATGTTTTTTGTGAAACACAAAATTCCCATTGGTTTCCAAACACTAATTCTTGACTACATACAATATAAAGAAATAAATGGTTAGGGCTCCTGAATGAAGCTCATTTCCATATGTCGGCCTCCCTGTCCCTGCACGGGCGGAGAGCAGAGACTCTACTCCATATATTCACTGAGAACAGCTGCACCAGGGGTATAGATATACTTCTTCACATCTTTGACATTCACATTAAAGACATCCTCTGTTTCACTTGCAAAAAACCTCCCAGGTCCCAGGTTATTTTCTTGCCTCCCATTAGCTCCCAAGCAACCATTAGGAACTGTTTAAATAAGACATTTGAAGAAGCCGACTCAATGCACAGAGCATAACTTGCAAATCTGCTCTGTTGAGCGGTGAAGTAAATGTGATAAATGCTGTGGCTTCAAGAGAAAACAGCAAAATCCAAATCCCCTTACTGCTGACTAGAACATAGAGCATTGCATTTGCCTAACATTTTTAGATATAGACTTATCTGCTTAATTACTTAATTACTCTGCCCAATGGGGATGTGAAAACATTAATACTATTCATGTTATTAGAGTGACAAAAAAGTGTGTTGACTGTCTCGAACAGGTCAACATTCAAGAATGGAAGCCTTTTCTCCCAACTTGTTTCTTAATCAAATGCAACTGGCTGAGATTGTTTGTCTTTCAACAGTACAAAATATAACATTTTTTAAACGTTTTTGGGCCTTCATTCCCTCACCGTGCTTACAGTGGAAATAAACCAAGACAGTAGTTGGGTTGGTCAGGCCAGTATGAGAGGCTGGCAGTATCAGGTGCTGCCAGGAAAGGTAGATGACTGATAAAGCATTTAGGATGTTTTAATATAACGAGGCTGGCTCGTTGTATCAAGTATGTCCGACCAGAAATGTGTTTTTTCGTCAGTCAAAACCACCAAATTTGACTGAGATTAGCAGACAATGTTTTGCACTTATCACAGACATTATTGACATTACAACATGGACCATCAGTCATTAAAACTTCATTACCATCAATGATCTACTGAGAAACTTTGGGTCCTGGCATTCATGCGGATGTTACTTTGACATGTACCACCCACCTAAACATTGTTGCCGACCAAGTTCCCCCAGCAGGATCCCCCAGCAGGATCCCCCAGCAGGATCCCCCAGCAGGATCGTTATGCTCAGAAGAACATAAAGAAGGGATCAAAGCTTTGATCTGTTCTCGACACTCCACTGATCCCAGTTCAATTCAGCTTTTATGGAACGACAGAATGACTGAGTCTATGACAGGCACGTGTGGAAGAAGATTGGACAGAGTCTAAAATGTCCAAATTCCAACCTTTAGATTTGGTCCGTTTCTAGATCCTTCCACTGCATTTCTGGGTTTGGTTTTGACCTTTGGTTTGATCCGTAGTCAGGAGGACACCAAACAAGGTTTTGATTGAGGACGTGAGGAATCAAGATCTCTAATTTAGAAAAAACAAAAGACTTGGGAATTAGGAGAGTGATGAGAGTTCAGTGAAAGATGAAGAAATTTCATCCTCACCCTGAAACTGCTGTCATTGAATTATATTTAGCGTATAGAACAAAATTTGTAAGGCAGCCATTTGCAAATAAACCCAAGGAGCTATATTTTCTTGTTGTATGGGATCCATTGGGTAAGCTTAAAAGTTATCATGTCATATATCCCTGTCATATAGACAGGGATATATGGAGCCATTGTGAAAAACATACCTTGTCTAAAGTTTAAAATATGTCTATACTATAAGTATCTCTAAAACTCTGCAGTTCAGTATCTGTTTGTTTTTTATAAGAACATAAAGGTAAAATTTTGAAGGGAGGTTATCAGCTATAGGTCTTCATAGTCATGGAAAAGAAAAGAAAAATATATTGATATGCTGTATATAATTTACACATTTCTAAATTCGGAATTGGTTGTTGTTATTATACCTAACATTTGTCAAATTTACATCCTACCAAAACCAAAATATATCTATTTCTTTAAAAGGGTACTGTGTTCGGTGACAGTTTTCTGACAAACCAAAACTCAAAGAAAGCTCTTTTCAATAAAAAAAAATATGTCTTAAACAGCAGCAGTAAGTAAGTTCTCCTACTGATTAGAACTTCCTATAGCTTTTCCTTTGGACCTCTGGGCAAATCTTAAATATCGAAACTGTTAACTTTATTTGAGAGTGCTATCATAGGAACATGTTGTTACACATGTTTATTTTTCAAAACTGCTCTGAGAAAACCGACACACATCAGGGATTCTCTCCTATGTCTGACTGGAAAGTATTCTTTCATATGAGGGGAAAATTAGCACAAGTACATTTTTCTTAAATGTCACTACATAATTGATATACATAATGACTAAAATTTAAAAAAGAAGAAATTATTATCCCATGAGGTCATCCTAAAAAAAAGCTGTGACTTCAAGTCATCATCCAAAACTTTGTTAAACTGGCCTAATCTCAGAACATAAAGAAAAGCAGCATGGAAGGTAATCTTTGGAGACAGGGTGGTAATTTTCCTAAGTGAGTCATCAAAGATAGCCATTTAATCCCAGATTTGTCCCAGACAGGAAGAGAGAACTCTTTTGATCAGGAAATGAGGCCAACACTGGGCCTCCAGAGAAATACCCAAATCCATTTTGGGGATTGAAGTCAATTCAGGGAATGAAGAGATCAACAAACTATCTATTTGTCAAATGCAAAGCCTCTGGTTATCTAATTAGGTAAAATGTACACAAATGAGGTTATTTCTCCACGGAAGCCAAAGCGATTTTTAGAAATTCTCTTCAATTTTTTTTTTTTTTTTTTTTTTGTTTTATAACCATAAAAAGCCAGCCAGTTCCTCCAGAGCCATTCGTGACACTAGAGTGAGCTCGTGATTCAGCCATCGGAACCTATTTTCCTGGTAACTACATTGACAGAAATGGCTGGTTATGTTTCAGCATTGTTGTAAACAGGCTTCATAACATTGGCTGTTATGCAACCTTTACACCCTCACACGCAGGAATATCACAGCGTCGACGGCCATCCTCTATTATTGAATAGAAAGTTAGAAAAAGGTGGTTGACGTTTAATATTTAAGAGGTTTCACTGGATCCCAGCACCTGCCTTGCATACTGAAGCAGGAGGATTTCTCGGCGGACCTGGCCTGTGGACTCTGTGGCCTTCACGCTGCCCTCCATCCCACTACACCCCCATTCCCACCCACCACAGCTCTCAACCCAACCTTGCTTTCTCCACAAAACTGCGCTCTGCACACAAACACTTCATGCTTTATTCATCTTCCATAACATAAAGATCACAAGTGTCTGTCTGTCAGCCAGTCTTTGGTTTCTGGGATTATTATGAATCCCGACAAAAAAAGGGATTCAGGAGCGGACGATAATGGATAGGTGCTATTTGCATTGTGATATGGATTCAACAGAATTGTCTACGCCCAGCCTCTCCCTGTTTCACTACGGATGTGATGCTTTGTTTCGGAGATGTCCTTGCCCATCAGAAGAAAGGATTCACTTCTTTGTTCTCTGACAAATCAGCTGCTATCATCCTTTTGCACCAACTTCTGGGCAACATTCGCAGGCACGCTCCTGTAGGATCCCCCAGTTCTGAGGCACCTTGTTTTTGTCGTCTGTGTGGCTCTCAGCAGGGGAGGATGCAATGTTTCATGTATAAAATGAAAAGAGGTGTCACGAGGCATCACTAAATACACGGGGACTGCTTTTTGATTGCTTTGCTCCAGTGTGAGGGGCTGTTCTCATGTCTGTTCATGCCTATCACTTGCTGCCGGTTCCCCCTCGTCATAAATAATGCAGCCTCCATCCTGCCCAGCCAACAAACACCCAAATGAAGACAGGCTGCATTGCAGATTCTTACAATGAGTAAGGTGACTTCAAGGAGCACATTGGACCAAATGGAAAGAGAACAACAGGAAACGTTTAATGAGGATGCTGCTGGCTGAGGGCGATGTTTACAAATCTCGTCGGAATGATGTGTCAGCGTGCTTGTGTGTATATGTACCTGCGTGTGTGGGTGGAATAAATAAAGGTACCAAACATTTGAGGGGTAGTATAGAGGGAGGAAGAGAGAGCTCCATGGGTGAATTTGGAGGCTTGTAGAGTAAAGTAGCTCTATCTCCAAAAATATCATCTTTTTCTTTTTTTTTTTTAGGGGGGGGGTGTTGAATTGACAGAAAATAAAAAATGTGATGACAGTTATATTCCACATAAAAGTCTTCTCAAGCAATGCTCCAGAAAACTTGTGGCTGAGACATTTCAACAATCGCAAAATCTGTTTCCCCTCTGCTTTTAATTAGCCGATTTTCTGATGAAACACCTTAGCTGGAGGCATGTCATTCCTCGAGTAAAGACAAACTAACTGCTCACTGACTGCGGCATACCAATGAAACGCTCGATGTGTAAACAGTGCCACAGTCATGAATGTTGGCAATTATTACATAAATATTCATCACCTGCAGATTTAAATGTTAAGGAGACATTATTAAAACATGATAGGCGTCTTAGTTTCAGGTGATTAGCAAACGTCATCAGCAATGTTGATGTTAGTAAGCCATTAATAACAGGTTGTTACAATAGTCCGTTGAGTGAGAACACCAACCAATGGTTTAGTCACATCCTGGATTCTTAAAGGTGGTTTATTAATCAGAAATTATCCTTAAAAAAACACTAATTATTTACCATCAAGTCCATAAGTTTTGTTGATAAATCAATATTAGTGGAGGAAATGGAAAAAAATATTTTATCAGGATAGATGCTATTTCAATATTGATTGCTAGGTTTTAGACCATATTGGTGCTGTAAATATATGCTGTAAATAAAAACTAATAATGCCCTAAAGAACAACAGCTCATTCATATTTTTTGCTCCACAGTATTCAACACATAACTACAGGGTTATAAAGGCAATATACAATGATTACATAAATTAAATTATGATACACTAATTATTGCCATATGCACAACCTCACAAAAGGGTGGAATTCAGTATGAATACAGTATTAGGCTACCTCAAATCTAGATTGTTAATTGATTTATTGTACTTAACTTCACAAGTGCTATTAATTGCATTTTCCTCATCTCCTAGCTGCCATATATTGTATAGACTAAATAAAGCATGTAAAAAAAGATCCATTATCCATTGTTTTATCTTCTCTTCCAAGATTCAAGCATTTCCTTCTAGGAACATTTAGATTTGGCATCCAAAGTCATTGGAAGATTTGTTCAGTTCCTTTGTTCTCATAAGCTACACCGGAAGAATGTATTTATTATAAGAAAACATTTTAAAGAAAAGGGGATTCCGTACAAAAGACTGTGAAAAGAGTGTCTTCAACTCCTTTTGAATTAAACTGCTGAAGACTCACATCCTGCAAACTTTGGCTGAATAATTTTTGTGTTACAAGAAATCATAGGTGGCCATTACATACAAAAAATGCAGCAAACAGCAGCTGTTGGTTGCAGTATTCTTGAACAAGTAAATGATGTTTCAAGACTTTAAATAAGGTGAAACTATCCTAAAAGAGGCATATTTATTCAAGACTTGAATGTATCTTTATGGACGGTGTGTTTTGTAATAGAAAAGTGTTTGTTTACTTTACTTTGTCTTACTCCATCAGACTGCTTTGCACTCTGTAAGAGTGAGACTTCTTGCAAGAAATAAATTCATGATGATAAGTTCCTTCGTCTCTCTAGGTTTATATTTCAGTTGCTCAGCAAGTTGAATTTCCACTACAAGCATGACATGGGAAAAGTGTTTAACACAAGCTTTAACCTAAAAGCTCCTCTCCTAACTTTAAAAACTGTTAATCTGGTCTAACTTTCATATTTCCACCAGGTGACCTTAACTAAAATGTTCAGTCTAAACAATACTTGCTCTATTGCTTTAACACAAACAGCATGTTTCCCTGAGAGGTGTTTGGCAGAGCCTATCGCCATGTTGCAGCCTGGGGTGCTTCATTTGCAGTTATCTGAGTGTCCAACACAGGCCTCACAGTTTTTGTGTTAGCTCTTAAATTAGCATGACAGTAATTCCCCCCCAAAAAACATGTATGGATTTTTCTACAGCATATCAACACCTTTAATTCATTTAATTGCACATGATTGTACTGCGTCCATTAGCTAGACGTTTCAATGTATACTGCCATTTTTTAAAAGAACCACCAAAAGTGTTTAATTTAACAAGAAGAGAAAAGTAGCGTTAGCTGTTGGGTAATCACCAAAAACATTGATAAGCAGTCCTATATTGAGTTTTGAGATACACTAAACTGAGATAAGATCATTTAAGATTAGTTTTGTGTCTGTAATATGACCCCTGGTATTCCCCTTACATGTTGAAATCATCGTATGTTACTATGTTTAGTGACTAACAACAATCGGTAATAATCTATGAAGACAATCTTTGTCATGTTTTTCATGTGCTTTGTGCTGATCAATCACTCAATATAAAAAGAAATAACCTGAAGATTAAAAAGAAGAAAAGAATCAGCAGACAGCCCATTTGTTTATCATTCTCATTCCATGTTGAAAAGCCTACCATGTAGGGGAGTTAATGGCAGGAGAGGTTTGTTTTTCACTGAGCTGCAGTTTGTGAAGACGTGATCTCTTTCCTCCCGATACGAAAGCAGCTCTAGCAGCCGAGTTTAGTTTATGAGCAGCATGGGTCCCTGCGGCCTCTACCATCACAACATGTTAACCTCAATAAAAAGTAGATTAGACACGGGCGAGTGAATGCTTAGTGAAGCATTGTCACACACGCACAAATCAAGGTAGTGCACTTTGTTTTACTGTTGTTTTGCTTTGCTAACGTACCGAATCAATATTCTCTAAGTGCACCTCAACATTAGCGAGCGGGCTCCGCATCAAAATTTGTTACCCTCAATCAAAAGCAGATTAGGTGGAGAAATTGCATGATATATGAGACTCATGCACTCGGCACGGTCTGCATAGGGTTAATTGATAGACAGGTGATTAATAAGGCAGAACACAAGAAAACTCCAATCAATTAATAGCTGCCTGCAAAACAAAGAGATGCATGTAATAAAACCAATCACTTGGAACGCTCAACTGTGTCAACATTTGCCCAGCTCTGGTTGTAAACTGTCTCCTGAGTGCCTCTATGAAACATATTCTACGCCAATTTATAGATCTTTGATTTTATGATCCAAATCTCCCCACTGGGAAGCCTGCCAGTGGCCAAATGATTACTGAACAGATTCAAAACATGAATGTGGCGCTTTGGCCTGATTCATTTGAATTTCTCCCTCATTGCCCTTGGCAAAAAGATGAGATGTTTAATGAACTAAAAAGGTTTAAATGCTACCAAGTATCACCTAATATCAGCCAACAGGTTATTGTCAGCTTTTAGAAAATAGTACTTTGAAATATTCTTCACTGTAGAGTGTTTATCATCCGGAATTCTCAGCTGTCCTCTGCGCCACATTGTTGAGACTCAGCAAGAGAACCTGAGGGGATCCGTGGACTTTTGGGACGCGGTACCTAATTAACGTCAAGAGGCTCACCTGGGCTTGTAGACGCGTGAATCAAACCTTTTGAATCAATGTTTTAGCACAAAATAAAACAGGCAAAAGCTCCTCCAGTGCAACCTCTAGCAAGTTGACTGCATCATTATAAATATAGGTTTTATTCAAGGCCATCTTTTAATGCCAGTTTCTGTATGGACTGTGGTACGTATGAGCCAGCTGTCTCATCTGTCTGATGAGGTAAGAGGGCAGGAAATAATCGAGATAGGACCATTTGCCTGTCACTCGGATGGGAAGTCCACCTCATAAGAGGTGAAATTTTAGCCCTGATCCAAAGAATGCTTTTATCTCTTCTCAGACATTAAGGAGGGCTGTTGATGAGCTAATTTGTTCTTGCGGTTAAAAATGACTCTCGCCATCCATCATGTTTTGAAATATATCAGTGCTCCCACAGAGCTTAGCGTGTTGCCCACTTCTCTCAAGGCAAGAGGTGCCAGGCTCCAGCTGCTTGCATGCCCTGGTTTTGGTGCAGCTGAGGTGCCACCTGCCTTACCTGGCAGAGGATGGAAGTGTGCCACCTACTCAACAGGACTTTTGATTCAGACATCTCTGTGTGTAAAGTGCTTTCTATCTATCTATACGATCCTTTGGAATTGGTTGTATCAGTGTTTTTCCTTTGCTGGAAAAGACTTCTGTGATTACTGTTGACAAATATTCACAGTTCCTTTCATTCATTTTGGCTAATTTTTGAAAGAGTATTTAACATTCTCTTGACTGAGATTGCTTTATTGCACTATTTCACAGTTGAAAATGGGTTTAAACTCACCCGAAACACTTATTTCATACTTTAAAACCTACTTGTAGTTAGCAAATCAGCCCTTTGTTGCAACCACCACCAAATTGTTTTGTCACTGTGTGAAGTATTCTGTCAAAATATTTTCTGTAGATTCATAGCAGCTACAGTGGAAATTAACCACTGCTGTCTACAATTTGCAAATGGCTTGATCAAACTAATAATGGAATATACAGAGATGCATATTTCACTAGAAAACGCGTTCAGAGTGCATGGACCTCTGGCAAGGGCAAATTCTCCTCTCCCACATGTCAGCAGATCTGCTTATATTTCAGCTTCCTGTCTGACTGTGGTATTAGTTTTTGTTTTGGGCACTCCTGGGTGTATTTTTTTTTTTCTTTTTTTTAGGTCAAGGTCATTTGGTGCAATAATGAACCATCTCCTTCTGGCTATGTGATGGACCCTCAGATTAGCTACAACATGGCACCATTTACATTTCTGTATGTAAATACCTTCGGGAGATATGGCCAAAAAATGTGTTTGACTTTTCGGTGACCTTGACCTTATGACCAAACTCCAATCTGCTGACAGATGGGTCAATATACACCTTTGATGAAAATTTCCCTAACTTTTTGAGTTATCCTATTCATGAAAAAAAATAAACAAACGACAAAATCATCACCTCCTCAGCGGATATAATAAATATAGACAATTTGACGTGGAATGTTTCAGATGTCTGCTAAATTAGCATATCATCTGTCAGGTGACTGAAATGAAACACAGACTGTTAACTCTGTATGGGATTATTATTCAAATCTGAATTGAAAAAGTTCAGTGTGATACACGTTGAGTGTATCCAAGTGACTTGGAATTGAATTTTTGCCCGTAGTCCCTCCCGCCCAATCACAAACAGAGCTAAGTTGTTAGAACTATTTTTCTAGCATCAAATTACTAATTGAAATCAAACCACAACAATAGTACTTAAAAATACACCAGTGTGATTAGAAATAACTAAAATGACAGAAATCATCTTTAGGGAAAAAAAATGATTTGTGGTGCACTTTGAGTTTTTAGCTTGGCCCAAGATTATGACCTATACTGCATCCTACCACCAGAGGGTGAACATGATGCTTTGACTTTACTTTTGGGGAGCTCTCTTGTGGTTCAGCTTAATATACAGTCATTGGTGACACACAATAGCATTCAGCTATGGAAAATGAATAGTTTTAATCATACATCAAGGAACTTCAGTGTGGAAAAAAAGAGAGAGTTTAAGGGTTGACTGCAGTGGTGAAGACATACGTAAACATTTTGACCATTACAGCCCCCTGATGACAAAATGACTTCTCATTCGGCACTGGCTGAATATCGGCACAATATCAAGGTTTTCAAGCATAAATGAAAAGTTTAGGGTGAATTACAGATGCAATAAACTGTGCTGCTGCATGCTGCACTGCAGTGGCTTTGGTATGCGCTCCAGGAACGTGTCATGTGTTGCCTGTATACACAGATACTTTCATGCGAGGCAGCAACCCACTCCGATCCACAACTGTGTGTCTCACCCAGTGAAAAGACTGTCACCTGCCGCAACATGATTGCTCAGCTTGTCACTTGCAAAGTGAAGTTCCACTCCAATTAACAGTGTGCTTGTGGTGACGCAAGCAGCAAAGGTAAACAGTCAGAACAACACTCTCAGCCAAACTATAGATGATGGATGTTTGTCAGCGGTATGTGGATTTTACTGTAATTATAGCCAGGAGCAGTTGGAGCTCTTTATGTAAATCACCAGTACCTGAAATAAACAACAACTTTTGGGTTACATTTCACAGGGAATTTGGAAGTTTTCTAATATTTATAGCCTGTGTAATTGCATGGCATAATTACAACCCTGGCCTTAGGAAAGGCTTTGGAATGAATTGAATTAATTTGGCAGCCAAAAGTTGCGCTTGCATGCTGATTCGCTCTACTCCACCTCTGAAAATCTGATTAAATACACCAATAATACATTTAAGCCGAACAGAAAAGCTTCATGACCGTGGAGGAATACGGTTTGATGATAGCGGGGCTGAAAAGTGGAGAAAAAAGAAAGAAAATACTCACTCTTATCTCTTCAGGTTTGAGTGTTTCTTTATCTTCTTTATCTATCTGCCTTCTTATTTTTCTCTTTCTCTTGACTGCTCTCCATCTCACATAGGCACACACGCATACAGGGGCAGGGCGGTGGACTCCACTTTGAAACTATCAATAGACCACCAGGAGCTGAATCAAACAGCAAACCCTCAGAGTCTGTCAGCCCGAGCCAGCAGTGGCCTGTCCTCTCCCTAACCAGAGGGAGAGGACAGGCGAGATGGCAGGCTCCACCTCTGCATCCTCAACCTACATGGTGGCGACGCCGAGCAGCGATGGAACTCCCGGCTCTCTGATGTGATTACAAGCAGGGCTTTGTGGATTCATTCAGCTGACCCTGCTGCCTCTGGCCAGAAGAGGGTGCAGGTTTTTTTGTTTTTTTTTTGTTTGTTTGTTTTTTTTCTCTGGCACTTATAGTCAATAAACAATGGTCTAATAGTTTCTGTCTGTGGAATCAAAGTAGAAAAGGCAAAGAGGGGGCAGACACAAGGTCACTTTTCACAGTTGTCTGAATTTCTCATTTGGATTGTTTTTAACTTTGGTGCTTTGGACTTTTATTTTTAGCCAAGCTAACAGCAAAGCTCGGAAAATGGCAATGACGGTCAGTCTGTCCACCACTTTCATCCACCCTGAAATAACTATCAACTGGGTTGCCATGAAATTTTGACACTTGGTTTTGAGGAAAGTGACCAGTAGCTCTTGAATGCATGACCATCATCCTTCATCCAAAATTTGGAAATAACTTAAATCTTTATTCATTAATTGCAAAATGAATTACAGTATATTACTTTGTGTAATGACTTAATATCAAATATTGGCATAAGCAAAGACTAGCATGTTAGCATTATCATGTAGCCTTAGCATGGAAGTTCAGTCGGTTAGTATTTAGGTTAGCGTTTAGCTCAGAGCTCCACTGGGATGTTAAGACACATGACAAGGAAGAGCAATTTCATGTTGAGTTTTATTCCTGGCTTGTCTCTCTCAGTTGCCCCAGAAACCCATAGCATTGGGTTCTAGTGACCTGGGATTGAGACTCAACAATTAAAACTATGTTACATATTACAGCTTTTACCCATAGATCTTGTTAAAATTCAATGTTGCATTTTAATTAACTTTTTTTTTTTTTACATGTGTAATAATATTTTATCTATCAACAATAATAGGTCAACCACATTTCAACATTAAATAAGAATTCTGGTATTTTTCAACCTGAGCCCAAATCCTGGGACTTTGAGGGTCTAAAGTTCCACATAATATATTGGGTTTTTTTGAAAATGACTCCAGTATGGAGTTTGGTCATAAGGACTGTTTAGTTTAATAAGGCTATGCAATGCAACAACATTGGGCAAGTCAAAAAATGATAAATAAATAGCTTTTTGTTAACATGGCGTAGATACCTACAGCAAAAAAACATGTGTGTTTATGACTCAATAACTGTTAAGACGCGGTATAAAACAAACGTTTGCACAGATTGTGTTTTTCCTTCTTTCTCCACTTCGGTGCTGTATTTCTTCTAATGTTTTTCAAAGGGATGATTTTTTTATAGAATTATTCCAAACTAATGTCTTATTATTGAGCAGATTGCCAAAGCATGGAATTGAAATAAAGCTACAAAATTCATGTCTTTCGTACACATTGAAATCCGTCTATCTGTCCTCAATGAGAATAAAGATGAGGCAGCACAGGAATGCATCTGAATGTCAGGGTGGTACGGTTGTATTTCCAGGAGGAGTCATTTAATGGAAATGTCAAGAGCAGCAGTCGCTTCAAGCGAAGGCTGAACTGTCTGCTACAACGTGAGCCACTTCACCTCGGCAGGGATGACAGGTTCAACCAAAATCTGCTATTATCAGTCCAATTTCTTTTTTATTTTCTTAATGGGATTACAGGCCTCGCATTTAGGCCTGTGTCCCTCCTTTGCTCGTCCTGTCAAACAAAAAGTGTGTGTGTGTGGGAAAAAAGGAAGAAGGTCAAAATGGACCCCTTGAAAACGAGATGGTTCATTCCATTGAGTGGATTCTCACATTGTGAAATAAAAGAGATGAATGGATACATAAGGAAAGGTAAGAAAGTGAGGAAGGTGAAGTTTCCGGAGCTGCCCACAGTGTTAGATCACACCCGGAAAACAGAAGACTGTCAGGAGTTTCCCGTTAAACAGTTCACACACAAAAAGAAGCATATCTGCTGTTCACCAGAAACACGAACACGAGTGGAGATTATTATACTCCAGCTCTTTAGTGGTGCCGGTACAGGATCAGGTGTGCGCGTTCACTGGGTGAGGTGACCTTCAGATGGGCGCGGCTGCTTTTGGCATCACGGCGCGTTAAAACGCGGTGCTGGGCCCCCTGTAACGAGGATGGTGACATCCATGACTCCTAGCTGCTGGGCGCCCTGTAACGGGGAGGGTGACATCCATGACTCCGAGCTGCCGGGCCCCCTGTAACAGGGAGGGTGACATCCATGACTCCTAGCTGCTGGGCCCCCTGTAATGGGGATGGTGACATCCATGACTCCGAGCTGCCGGGCCCCATGTAACGGGGAGGGTGACATCCATGACTCAGAGCTGCTGGGCGCCCTGTAACGGGAGGGTGACATCCATGACTCCTAGCTGCCGGGCCCCCTGTAACAGGGAGGGTGACACCCATGACTCCTAGCTGCCCGGCCCCCTGTAACAGGGAGGGTGACACCCATGACTCCGAGCTGCCGGGTCCCATGTAACGGGGATGGTGACATCCATGACTCCTAGCTGCCGGGCCCCCTGTAATGGGGATGGTGACATCCATGCCTCCTAGCTGCTGGGCCCCCTGTAACGGGAGGGGGACATCTATGACTCCTAGCTGCCGGGCCCCCTGTAATGGGGATGGTGACATCCATGCCTCCTAGCTGCTGGGCCCCCTGTAACGGGAGGGGGACATCTATGACTCCTAGCTGCCGGGCCCCCTGTAATGGGGATGGTGACATCCATGCCTCCTAGCTGCTGGGCCCCCTGTAACGGGAGGGGGACATCTATGACTCCTAGCTGCCGGGCCCCCTGTAATGGGGATGGTGACATCCATGCCTCCTAGCTGCTGGGCCCCCTGTAACGGGAGGGGGACATCTATGACTCCTAGCTGCCGGGCCCCCTGTAATGGGGATGGTGACATCCATGCCTCCTAGCTGCTGGGCCCCCTGTAACGGGAGGGGGACATCTATGACTCCTAGCTGCCGGGCCCCCTGTAATGGGGATGGTGACATCCATGCCTCCTAGCTGCTGGGCCCCCTGTAACGGGAGGGGGACATCTATGACTCCTAGCTGCCGGGCCCCCTGTAATGGGGATGGTGACATCCATGCCTCCTAGCTGCTGGGCCCCCTGTAACGGGAGGGGGACATCTATGACTCCTAGCTGCCGGGCCCCCTGTAATGGGGATGGTGACATCCATGCCTCCTAGCTGCTGGGCCCCCTGTAACGGGAGGGGGACATCTATGACTCCTAGCTGCCGGGCCCCCTGTAATGGGGATGGTGACATCCATGCCTCCTAGCTGCTGGGCCCCCTGTAACGGGAGGGGGACATCTATGACTCCTAGCTGCCGGGCCCCCTGTAATGGGGATGGTGACATCCATGCCTCCTAGCTGCTGGGCCCCCTGTAACGGGAGGGGGACATCTATGACTCCTAGCTGCCGGGCCCCCTGTAATGGGGATGGTGACATCCATGCCTCCTAGCTGCTGGGCCCCCTGTAACGGGAGGGGGACATCTATGACTCCTAGCTGCCGGGCCCCCTGTAATGGGGATGGTGACATCCATGCCTCCTAGCTGCTGGGCCCCCTGTAACGGGAGGGGGACATCTATGACTCCTAGCTGCCGGGCCCCCTGTAATGGGGATGGTGACATCCATGCCTCCTAGCTGCTGGGCCCCCTGTAACGGGAGGGGGACATCTATGACTCCTAGCTGCCGGGCCCCCTGTAATGGGGATGGTGACATCCATGCCTCCTAGCTGCTGGGCCCCCTGTAACGGGAGGGGGACATCTATGACTCCTAGCTGCCGGGCCCCCTGTAATGGGGATGGTGACATCCATGCCTCCTAGCTGCTGGGCCCCCTGTAACGGGAGGGGGACATCTATGACTCCTAGCTGCCGGGCCCCCTGTAATGGGGATGGTGACATCCATGCCTCCTAGCTGCTGGGCCCCCTGTAACGGGAGGGGGACATCTATGACTCCTAGCTGCCGGGCCCCCTGTAATGGGGATGGTGACATCCATGCCTCCTAGCTGCTGGGCCCCCTGTAACGGGAGGGGGACATCTATGACTCCTAGCTGCCGGGCCCCCTGTAATGGGGATGGTGACATCCATGCCTCCTAGCTGCTGGGCCCCCTGTAACGGGAGGGGGACATCTATGACTCCTAGCTGCCGGGCCCCCTGTAACGAGGATGGTGACATCCATGACTCCGCTCCAAGGCCGCCTGCTACACACACCTAACTCTACTTATTTTTTCAGCTCCTTAGATTCCACCCAATAATTATACGAACTCCAACCAAGGGATTTTTGCCTGCTCCATTTTTGTTCTTATTTTCTGCAGGCGCACCAGTTTAATGTTAAAGTGTAAGGTAAGATGGTTGATTTTTTTTGTTGTTTGTTTGTTTTTTCTCCTCTTTTGGTTTCCCGAAGCGCTTCTCTGGGAGTGATGAACCGCACGTAGCACATAAACATGTGCATTAACATTCATTAGAAGGTATCATATCGGTGCAACTTTGGCTCCTGGTTGTGTTGTGTGTTGAGTTCCTGCAGGATGCAGGATGCAGGATGCAGGATGCGCCATCAGCGGCCGTGTGAGTGACAGCGTGCGAATCGACGCTGTTTTCCCGGCGGCATCAGCAGGTTTCAGGCGCGCAGATGCGCGAGGAGCAGCAACATATTGAGCAACTTTAAATAGAAAAAAAATTCCACCTGAGCGTCTCGGTTTACTGATCGATCCGAGAGGCGCTCCGGGGTTTAGGAAAGAGGGAAACATGTTCATGAATGTTGGAGCTCAGTCACTGGGCGTCCTCTCATCCCAGCGCCGCGGCGCATTTAAACAGTAACGTGAACGGTATCGGTGGGCGTCGTTAAGGTAAGAAACGCGACTGTGTCGACTTGCTCGAATTTAAGAGGCGCGTCGAAACAGCTGAAGTCGATGTTTGCGAGACATTGTCTTTAGGACCCGGCGGTTGCTGTACATAGTGGCTCCGATTGTGGGAGATTGCTTATCTCTCTCCTGCTCTCATTTCCACCGAGAAACCTTTCTAAGCCACATGAACCACACACACACACACGCACGCACACATACACGAGCCTTGGCTTCCGATGGGGGTGTGTTTCTGACCCGCTGATGGACTTTTAATTCGCGACCACTCCGAACGCGTCGCTTGAGGCGTTTCATCCAGGGAAGAGCTCGCAGGCCGAACGACCCGCAGCGCGCAAACAAGCGCAAAAAAGCGCTCCGACTGAGAGCGAGTCCCGAGGCGCTCAGCTCCCCAAGAGACGGGCCAAAAGTTTAAAGGAAAGTTGAGAGGAAGAGGAAATGTTGGCCCGTTTCAGGACAGAGTAGGAGACGAGAAGAGTCGGTGAGGAGCTGACATTGCTTCTTCACACCTTGGCTGTAGTGACTTGTTGAACGGGCAGCTCGTCCCGGGAGCGCGTAGAAATGTGAGTATTTCAGCGCTTTTCACATTGTGTGTCTCTTGCTCACTTGTATGATGATGATAATCGTGACTGAATGAGCCATAACAGGGTAATTACAGTTGTCCGTTTCACGGGCGGACCTGTAATCAGGTCTGAAGTGGGTTTTAGTCCACAAGATATGGATGTAACGGCATAAAAACATCGCAGTTTCCATCAACACCGTTTTAACATTCCCAAGTTTGACTAAGAGGGTTTCGAGGGTTTTGCTGTTGCAAGATGTTGGAGCCTATAAATATGGTTGTGCCCCACTTTATGTAAAGCTGTTGTTATTTTTGAAACGTGCATTCATCATCCTCCGTCCATAATGAGACTTTTAACCTGTTGCGCGGCAGTTCGAGGTGTGGCTCGCCTCTGCGCAAAAAAAAAACCCTCACCCATAATATCATGAAAACAGCTTATCTCAGTAAGTGGGGGAAAAAAAAGGGTCGCTTTATTCTCTGTAATGTCTCATTCAAATTAATTTTACTGACAAGACACGATATAAAATTGCTGGACTCTTTCCTTTGGTCTCTGTCGTATCTTTCTGATTGCATGCATCTTACATGTCGACTTCATGCTGTTTGCAACATGCTCTGCATTTTTGCATGCTATACTGGTTCGGAGATGAACTTTGAATAATGTATGGAGGCAGATTTCATGTGTGGCAGTGCTGCAAGCTCCACACTGAGGGACCCTCACGGTGTGTCAGAGAGAGAGGAAAGAAAGCCCTTTGCAGAGGTTAAAAGTGCACGTCTCAGACATTAATTCGTGGTTATATGTTTGGTTTCTAGTGCAGCGGCATTGATACTGAGAGACAGAGAGAAAGACATGGAGAGGGTCTGAGGAGAGAATGAGCAGAGCTGAGACTGTAAATGAGGGACCCAGGCAGAGGGGGAATGAAGGAGAGGAAGACAATGAGAAGACAAACGTGTGCCAGTACAAACAGTACTCTGCTTGCCAGTCAATCCCACTGTGACTCATATGGAAGGGTCGGTTCTTGGCTGAGACGGCGCTGGAAGCATTAACCCGTTTATTGTTACACTCATCAGCCAGCCACAAAGCGTGGGCCTGCTCAGACTGGCCATGGATCAGAAGTGATTAGTTGAAAGTCAGCAAAATCAATAAGCACAACATGGCAGAGTTGTGTGTCCACACATCCAAAATCCTGACCAGGTGCTGCCTAGAGAGAGAGCCAATGTAAGAAAATAGCAATTGTTGCGGGATAAAGCACAGAGGGAGCTTCAGCGTAGGCTCCTCTATTCTTTTCTCTTTTATTTGAAAATCCATAAAAGTGTCATCTTGCAGTCACTCATGTCAGTGTTTAAGGCGCTGGCCCTTCTTTTGTGGATTGAGGTCTTGTATATCGGCACCATGGACAGCGCTCCTTCACGCCGCCGAGGAGCGGGGCGAGCAAAGCCACACTTTAGTGGGATTACTATGACATGAATGGAATACATCTGCCACGGTTTTCAGAGTTTGTAACCAATCTTAGACACGGGCCGCGGCCACCCACTGACTTTTTTAAAGCACTCTGCCATGCTTGAGCTGCCCAGGGGACAGAATGTAAACGGACACATGGGGGTGTTTCAGAGGCTTCAAAAACAAGTGAAGGAAAAGAGACAGCCAGGGAGACAGAGAGAGAGAGAGAGAGAGGTGAAGTGGTCACCCTGAGCTCCCTCTTTCTCTCTCTCTCTCTCTCTCCCTGCATATGGAGAGCTGTTCAAATATTGATGGCTTTTAATATAGAATCTGACCTCATATTTTTCTTCCTGAAATTATGACATTTCCGAGGTTCTTCTGGCATTTTGAGCACTGCACTATATTTTTACATTTGGCAAAAAAAACAAAACAAAGGATGCTAATGGTCTGTATCTTTAGTGGAAAGAAATATTAGGAATCAGTTATTATATATGCCAGACGAGACGAATCATCTCTGTAAATCAGAACACACTATTGAATGCAGAAATGAGCTCTTTCTGATCTGCAGATTCAGAAACGTTTCATATCGCGCTTTTTATTTCCTTAACTGTCATCTTAAGGCTGAATGGTATCTCTCCATGGAGGTTCAACCTGAGCCCTTTGATACCGTCCTTTTACCTGTATAGATTTCATTACTGCAGCTGTCTATGAATTTAATTCAATATTCCCACGTTAAGCTCCGTTTGCTCTCACTTATTAACTTTGAATGTTCCCTATTAAATAAGAATAAGATAAGCGACCTCGACCACACGGCCACTGGCACCTGATCTGGTTGTTTTTGTATTGGAAGTCAGTATTATGAAATTGAAAAGTGAAAATGAAAATAAAAGTGTGTGGGCATGTGAGACGAGCATGGTCAGTCCCATGATGCACCTCTGATCAGACACTGACATTTCTATTTATCAAGTTTGATATTCACATCCCTGTGAAAGAAAAGTGCTTGGAGCTGTAGCCGTGTTATGGAATTTGTAATTGGCCTCCTCTTTGGAGTCTTGTGGATTGACACAACCAGATTTAAACAGACAAAATTCATTCCTGTGCGTTTTTTTTCATTTTTTGACACTTTTTCCGGCCGTCGACCCGAGGTTCTGTCAGATGAAGCTGGGCATCTGTACTTCTTGACACGGCTCACTTTGAAGCGTGGATTTCTCAGATGAACATCACTCACTGGAGCTGGAATGTATTCTAGCCTGTAGTCATTTTGTAAAAGGGGATGTTAGTGTGGTAGAAGGAAAGCAGTAATTGCCTTAGATATGGTCAAAACCCATTCAGCTTGGCATAATTTATCAGCCTGTGACAAGATGGCCAAGTTAACACTGAATTCTAATGCCTGCATATATCTGCAGCGAGCACGGCCACCAGCCTACACGTGTGAGCCGCAGCCATTCATTACGGCGAGTTCCTGTTGCCCAGAATCGGCTCTGAATCTTTGTCTATTTACATGATGGAGCTTTATTATTAAAAACCCCTCTTCTTAATTAATTTGACTTGACTTAATAATCTCCTGATAAGATACTGTGGTCTTTTGACACCAACTGAAAAGCAGCTCTCTCCTCTGAACATAAAAGCCTCTCCGCATGCCTCAATCCCCAGCTTACCTGAAAAGATTTATTTCAGCAGTGACTGTCAGTCAAAGAAGGGGGTTGGGGGGCAAATGTAGCCTGAGGGTGGAGAATAGAGCTGCTGACCGGAAAGTCACTGGTTCAATCATGTGGATCGAGCAAGTTGTGCCAGGCATTTCATAACTCTGAATGTGCGTTAGAATAAATGGTGCAATGTCAAATCATAAACTTGGATGGAGGGGCTTTGACAGATGACAACTGTACCTGTTTGTTGAGCAGGAAGATTAATAGAGTTATTTTGGTGGCTGACAAACTCGTATTTACAGTCTTTACTCTGTCGGGGGTCAGCGGTACATCGCTGCTCTATTTCATTTACCTCCGGCAACAAGCTTTCTTCACCTGAGACATTGCGATCATGTGGGTCTACATCGACTGCTGCCAGGCACCATTTACCTGACGAGTTAGGCCGTCTGACTGATGGCTTGTGAGAGGTCTAAAAAACATACAATCCTTCAAACAGACCATTTCTGTCTCCCAATTCTGCTCTAATATTTCCCAAATGCCCCTGGAGGTGCAGGGACAAACGAAGCTCCACATTTTGCTATTAAGGAGCAGGAGCCAGCAAAGGCAATACCTTGAATGCAGTGATTTGACGCATGGAAACGAGCCTTTTTGTATGAAAATCAAAATGGAGATGAGGGTTTGGAGAAGAACAGTCATTTGAATTGTACACAGAGATATGGACAAGGTTATTATTGAAGAATACAGAATATCAGAGTCTTTATATGTCTGCTAAACATATTTAGTGTTTTTCTGAACTAAACTTTCTTTTCTGAACCAAATGTTCCTCTTGTTCTGTCCTTTAGGATGCCGCCTGTAGTGAAATCCACGATAGACAGAAGATCAAGCTGTGACATCTGACAGCCGCTGACTTATGAGAAGTGTCGCTTCACTCTGCACATCAGACCTGACCGTTAGTTGACCCCACTCATCAACACTTGTGAAGAAGCTTACTTGTTGACACACCTCATCAGCCTGGCAGAGGTGGCGGCAGTCGAAGACACAATAACTCAAATGGGGGCTAATCGTTGCCTGAAGCTGCTCGTGCTGAAGTAGCAACATGTTGCCACACTTTCTGCTGCACCATTCAGAGCTGCAGTTAATTTAAAAAAAAAAAAAACCCTCAGCAACGGTGTCATATCTGTGACGAAGCGGCGGCTGTAAAGACAAAAACAAGTTCCCAGAGAAAACGTACAGAATGAGATCAGCAATGCATTGGCCTTTATTGTTCACTCTTCAAGCTGTGTGCACCAGTGTGGCACATGCCATGCAACATTACCCGGCAGCCTGGGGACACTATGACGTGTGCAAGTCTCAGATCTATACGGAGGAGGGCCTGGCATGGGACTACATGGCCTGTCAGCCAGAAGCCACCGACATGACAAAGTACCTGCGAGTGACCCTCGACCCCCCAAATATCACATGTGGAGATCCGCCAGAAACATACTGCGCATTGGTAAGTCGCAACCTCGGCTGTCCCCTGATGGAGACAAATGAGGCTGTAGGATCACACAGCGTACTGGGTCAGGGATAGAGAGAGGTGCACACAAGGCAACTTGCTGCCATTGCAGCAGAGATTGATGTACACACAGAAACGCCATGCACGAGGAAGCCAGCGCCAAACTCCAGCATTACGCACAAATGGCTGCAGGGATACAAATATATGCACAAATACTTGAGATGCAGATGTGAAAGTCCAAAGGGCATTCATGCATTCATAAACGTGACCGTAGATGCATGCACATGTTCACGTGACAAAGATGTCTTCCCTCTGATGTTTATTGATGAATTATTTAGTATTTCAATGGAGCAGACTGGGGACACGGTATTCATCAACATAAAAAAAAAAAAGTCATTCTTTTCATCATTTTTGCAATCTCTACAAATGTTTTTTTTTTAAATGGGGAAGAAACAATGCATATTTCTGTTTATCATTCTGTCATTGCCACCAGACATCCCAAATTTGTACAGTAGTTACAGTAGTATTGATTTATCTTGTTCACCTATACAGTCGAACAGACATACACATTCCGCATAGCTACACCAGCAAGTAGGGTGTAATCTTCTTATGTTACGTTAAAGATTTGTGTTCTTTTGCAAAATGTTGGGAGTAAAAGTTTTCTTATCCTACTGGCATTCTCACAGGTCGCACTTTTCACTGCCTATTTCAATGTCAAGATATTTGAGATATATTGCTGTATTTGCAATGCATTGAGCAAAATTTATTAGACTAACAGAGCTGCAGTTTTTCAATTTGTGGAAAGACATTTCCACCAACTTCAGAGTGGATTTCGCCAAATGCACAAAGAGGTCGAGGAATATCGGCGTCATATCGTTGTTCCGCTAACAACATGCATTTTGGAAGTCTATTTGCAGAGTAACGCTGACATTCAGCACACGACAAGTAAAAGCACTAAATGGCACATTTGTGGGCTACTTGGGAGGTTCTGTGTTGAGCCGACGTACAAGCATAAATCAGCCTTTACACATGACTACACATACATAGATACATACATTAGACATACTCCGAACCGCACACCAAAGATTGATCATTGTCAGCAGAGACAAGGTGGTACTGTTATTAGTCACCTCATGGATTGTGTTCAACTGGCCCTTATCAAGTACTATCAACAGTTGTTCAACTCCAGGTTGACTTTGTTCAGAAGAGCGCTCCAAATAAAGAGCAGGGCACCCAAAGGCTTTATAGTGATTCTTTAGAAGTTGTGTGTGCCCGCAGAGAGATCCTGCAAGTAAATATTTACCAATTAAAACAGTCATCTTTAAAAGGGGTGTTTTTTTTTATTCTCACAGCTCCAGATGGCATCGAAACATTTAATACCACTGTCGGGTGAAAAAGGAGCCGCTCTCCAGTCGTGTGTGACTTTCTCTTAAGCGTTATATCAAAGCAAACATTGAACCAATAGATCGGCTCAGTAGATCACCCACAACACACAACAACAACAGAGGGAGCACAAGGAGCAAAACAGACAAAGGAATTCAGAGTGCTTGGACTGATTCTTCCTTTCAGTTCAGCAGCGGCTGTTAAAATGCCTGTTTTTTTATAATCTTGTTCATGCTTCCTATTTCCCAGAGTTATAATCAGCATTCTACATATAAACTACCCTTATTAATTGCATAATTTGACACATAATCTGACATTATTTATGGAATGATATTTATAATATTATCGCTTTTCAGAATATGTTGTACAGTTGCTGTTATATACTTGTAAAGCACATATTTCTTCCAGACATTTGTAGACCAGTGAAATTTGAAAGTGGTAAGTAATTGTAAATGTAAATATCAGCTGTCTAAGCCCATGAAGGTCTTTTTTTAATGCCTATAACTACAGCGCATATATTTCTTATTTATTAGCTGAGTGTTGTTTATGGACTATGTTTCTTAAATCTGGTATTAGACAACGGTAGCAAGCTTCATCTATGTTGATGCTGAAAGAGAGCAAACCTAGCATAACTGAATTATGTATGTTGATTCCGTGACATCGGTGAATGATTGTTATTCCAGCATTGGAATAATATCACTTGGATGCATTCCTCAATTTCACTTCACCGCTTCTAGTTCTTTTTAAATGATGTTGAGCAGCAAAAGATATATTCAAAGAGCATAGAGGCCTATTATTAACATACCCGTGAGTTCAATAACGTGACTGCAGCTAACATTGTAGAGGAATGAAGTAGCAAAACTAGGAACTTTTATTATAACCTTGATGAAACAGATTAAACTTTCCTTTGAAAGCAGAATTATACTTGTATCGTTTGAAACTAAATATTTTTAAACAGCTCTGACGAGGCTCAAGATCTATCAGGGGAGCTAGTTTTCACCACCTGAACTTGGGTTTTGTGCATAATTTGTATTAATTTCCAATTTTCTTTTGGAAGACAATATTGTATTTTTGCTCCACTACATTTATTAAACAACTTTGCAATAATTTTGGAGCCACAGTGTTGTATTTTTAAATTAATGTATTTTTATTGGTCAGATAACACGAGAGTGCATACATAAGTGATCCATAATTGGAAATCTGCTTAATTGCCAGTTACTTTAAATATCAGAAGTAAATTTAATATGAGATGCTTAAACAGTTTTGATCAAGAAGTATTCATTTAAGTGACTTTCACTTTTACTGAGGTAATTTTTCAAAATGTTATCTTTACTTACTCTATTAGCATACTCATTCAAAAGTAGCTATATGGCTATGAAGAAGTTTTTTGCTTTGTTTTTTTAACTATCTGTACTGTACTGACCAAGTCTTATTGAACAATAAAAAGAAATTTTAGAAATCCTAAAAAAAAATAATAATAATAATAAAACAATTGATAAATAAAAAAATGCCCTCAGTTTTCTCCCTGAAGAGCAACAAATACCATCTTCACTATTACAAACTGAAGCAGATTATATAAATGCAAAGCTTGTGTTGGAGAAATTTGGGTGTTAACTCTAGGTCGAGGTATGCGAACAACCTGCCATAATGGGACATCAATGATCTTTGTATGGTTTCCTTGTTGTGTCCTGAACTTCCGACTGCCATGATCACCGCTAACAGGAATCTGGGGCCATCAGTCTCCAGATGATCAAGAACACAGGCTCCTCCTGCACCCACCTGAGCGGCTGTTGTGCGTTTGATTTATTTTCATTCTCAGCTGGCAGACGGGGCGGACTGACACCAGGACCTTATCGGCTGGTGCTTCCTGAGAGAGTTGGAGATGAGAGGAGCATGCAAATGGGCTCTTTCAGCCAATCGCCGAGTTGCCTGCAGTCGTGAGCGCAGTCTAATAACTTTCCCCCAGGAGTTGGTTTGTTTCATAACGGCTGGCCAGAAAATCTTCCATGATTCACCCCCCCTTCCCCTCCCCTCTGCTTTGGCTTATGATTCACATCTATGTCGCTCACGGATGTGTTTTTTTACATCCAAACTAAGTTCTGCCGAATATAGTCTGCGCTCATAAAAAGAGCATTGATGATTCAAGAGTGAATCTCTTACAACCTAAGGTTTGAGGTTATTTCTTTCAAGTGGAAACGATAAAAAGATACCCTTTTGGTTTCAGTTCTGATTCCAGCCGTGCTTTCATCTCATTGTTTAGGACAGGCAATAAAGAGAGTCCAGGATAAACAGTGTCTAGGACAAGTGTTCTGCATCAGGGATTTAGCCCTTTTTTTTTAGCTGCATACCTTCAGGGATTCGTAAAAATGTGTTGGTATTAAGGCTGTTCTGTGGTGCACTGTGGCACTGTCACTCACTCTCCTGCAACAGCTGTTTAAGGTCTCTCTTTAAACTCCATGCAGGAACAGCCAGTGTGCGAGCTACAACATCTTGAAGACTGATGAAGGTTGGATTTGTAATTTAGAGTTTGTGTTGTGCCTTCACTTGGAAACATCTTAGCCTTGTTGTGACTAATGGGATACATCCAGCATTTTCATAGATTACTACAAATTATCCGATCAGGCTAATTAGAAGAGTTGTATGCAAGGCAATTATTACACTATTGCACCACATGAGCCTAAATGAGCAGTTGCTGTTAATGCAGAATAAGGACTGCCAGAAGGCTTCCACATCTGAACAAATCATATCTGATTCAGTTGAGAGCCATGAGAGTGTTTTAGTTTAAGCACTATTCTCCCTCTTAAGTCCAGATCAGGTTGACTTTAGTGGCGTCTGTGGCAGTCCGTGAAAATGGCAGGCCATTGTTTCAGTTTTATTGTGAAAGGAGGTTTCATTTTCACATTTTCATCTAGTTTAGGATGAAATTATTTGTGGCTGCATAGTAATACTGATGGATACGTTTATTAAGAACAGAAAACACGGTGTCTTTAAATCTAAATCAATTCTGCTTTCGTCAAACAGACCACCCTGTTAAGCGTTTCTAAATCTGCTAATTTAATGTGGTGGCAGTGTGAAGCTGAGAGGCGCTCTGTTCTGGCCCGACATCTCCACTGATTAGGCAGTCAATCGAAATGAACGAGCGCTTTGAGTTAGCTGTCACTGGCACATGTGTATCTGTGGCCACGCTAATTCATCCGGGTCACGTTAGCGACGTATAAACATGTGTGAGACTGACTCAGGCACAGTGTTTATTCCAGCTACACCGAGTCTAAGTGGGAAGATTCTTGTAATTCCTCTGAACTTTATTCAGCTCTCGCAGAATGGATGAAAGGAGCCGTGGCTGCCAGTTCACCACACAGCCCCCTCGGAGGCTTAGGAAGGAAAGATGAGACGAGAGCTCCCACTAAGCTGCCCTGTTACCGACAGTCAATGCAGCAGACTTATCTTTGCTGGCAATGACAGGAGTCATTGTGAACTTTTAATCTGTGTCTTACATGCCCACGAGAACTGATGTAATGGACTTTAGAAAGATAAATAGATTATAGACAGGCAGAAGTGAACTAACCTTTCTACATACTGTGAGGCCATGAGGTCATGGATAGAAATAGTGAATCTATTTGCCCCCCAACTCTTATCTCCTAGTGTGTCTCCTGTTTGAGTAGGCTTCTACTAAATGAGGTTGCTACTTATATTTCAAAAGAAAAGTAGAGTAGTTGCTGTTTAGTTGTTGCAAGATTTACTTAAACAAGTTCTAAAGTAAAACACTTGGAATCTATTTGTGTCCGGCCATTATTGTCTTTTACAGTGTTCAAGCTTGGGGTTTCAATTTTTTAATAGTTGCCAAGTTTTATTATTTGTATTTTTTTTTTTTACATGGTACTTGACTAGTTGACTAGTAGTTATGTAAGAAAGACACAGACAGAGGGCTTGTATTGTAGATGTTTCAAGCTAGAGTCCGGCAACTGTTCAAGTAACATGCAAAAACGCTTTGTAACGGCTAAAGAACTCTAATTATACATATTCACAGGTGTGGGTAAAATTAAACTGAGGGGGCAGCAGGCGAGACATAAATAAGTTTGTTTGTCATCAGAAGGCAGAAATTAAACATAATGTAGACTATTGCAACATTTAAATCCCCAATGTTTTCGAACAGTGACGGGCAACATTACATCCTATAGTTGACTCCAATATCACAAATACATATTTTGTACCTGTTGTGCTTGTTATCCATCTTGATGGTTTTGGTGTCATCTGATGAGCTTTAGAGATGTCTGTTTATTCTCAAACAAAATAGCTTGTGGTGCTAAAGGAGCGACCTTAACACTGTTGGCTTTTTCTAGGGATCATTTATCAGCTTACAAGATACCTTGTAGTTAGCAAGTTTTATGAAGCAGCTATTTTCTTTCTACTGAATTACATTCAGAAATTGGATCGTCTCATATACAACAGGAGAGCAAACTAAGCTTCTTACATTGATAAAATATTTTGGGTAACATTAATTATCTCAACATGCATTTAATTTTGCTAATTATATGAATATGAACATACTTTTTGGAGAGAGAGTTGAGTTTCTGGGTTAGACATTAACTGCTGATCAATGTGCCAATGGAAAGTTTCTTCATCTGTACAAAATTGCTGGAGCTTCACATCAAAACAGCATCAACCTAAAAAAAAAATGGAAGTAGGTGAGAATTTTAAAAAATGACTTTCCAAAGTTTCATATGTGTAATCCTCACAACACAGACTGACATTTACACTCCTTCAGTAAGCTGCATCTTCATGGTAGCCGCTAATCTAAAATCATTAGCGCCCACCCCCACAGTAAAGATGTTGTTTTTTTAAAAAGTGCAAAAACCAATCTAAATCAATTGGGGATCTTGGGAACTGAATTACACGATTGATCTTTATGGAGCCATATTATTAATTGATTTATTTTTATTCTCATCTACTGTACTTCAGTTACAGAGAGCTACAACACTGCTTCACTATGAAGGCCCAAAACGGATTTGCGGATGAAGAGACTTCACCAAACTTTATGTCAAGAAATATTAGTTTACTGCAAAGTTTCTTCTTGTGTCACCGTCTTCCATGAACATCGATTTGCATCATCACTGACGGGCATTATGTCACAAGCTACAATTTAGATAATGGGATGGCTCACATTGCGTACTCTCAAAATTCTGGCATTCCAATAAAATTCCATACATTCAGTATATATCATAATTTTTTGCTATAGTAATATAGGACATACAGTAACCTGTCTGTGGCAAACCAGTTTGAGTATCAATATCAAAAATAATGTGACTGCGGTTGTTGAAGTTTAGAGGTGAACCCAGAGACTGTCATTGCCCCTCTTTGATCCCTGCCCTGCCTTTCTGGGGGGTCACTCATCCATGTATTTGTTTGAGGACAGGGAACAGTTGGAGCGTTTAGCTTCCTGTCACCCCCGTGCCCTTGCCTCTGTTCTGAACTGGCCCTGCCCAGCACATCATCGCCGCACCACTGCGTACCGAGACACCGAGATGACACACAGCATGTCCCCTGAATCTAGGAGAGAGGGAAGTTATCATTTATTCTTTCACTCGCCTCCCATATCTTTTGTCTCTTGGCTTTTTAATTTCCCTCTCCCATGTTTTCTGTCAGCTGATGATGCATAATATCCGGGCCTTGTTTGAACATGTGGAGGTTGGATGCTCCTTATGAGAACTGTGTGACAGATAGAGATAGGTCGGCAGTATTCCCTGAGATCTGTGACAGGTTAATTCCTAGAGGGTTGTAAATACAAAGAGAGATGAATTATGCATAGAGATCGAGGAGAAAGTGATGGGATCTGTGTTTCAACTAGACAGAGTCTTTCTGGACCGCTTAACATCTGAATGCATGTTTGTTGTCTGCAATGCAGCAACAGTAGACATAAGGGCTTCATTCTTTCTTTTTTTTCCAAAGCAAATATAATACTTAAAAAGCCACTCTGGTAAATTTGTATACGGTAATGAACGATTATTGCATTCTCAGCACAAATGATAATAATTGCAGGTTGGCTTTTCAAACAGCTTAACATATACACATTCTCAGTGATTCTAAGTTTATAACTAATTGTAATTCTATTAGACTGTTTGTACAATACTTAATGTACTTTCATATTATCTTAATATTAGCCCACTGTTTGATGTGATCAAGTAAAGATGTTACATACATTTACAGTTAACACGGTTGGCGTGAAGCGCATTTGCGTTTTGCGAGACAGAAAATAGAGAGTGCAAAATTCTATATTGGGGAACATTTAAGAACATAAAAGGTCAACAATGCAAAAATGCACATCGTCTGCGCAGGGGACAGCCACTGCCTGAGGCATAATGTTTCTGTGTTGTCTGTCCGTCTGGTGTCGTATGTACATAAATGTGATGTCCGCAGAACGCTTTGAGGACCGTTCACTCTCTCTCAAGGATGAAGTGATTAGATTTTGGAGGTCAAAGATCAAGGTCACTGCAGCCTAATCTAGGGTTCATGCTTGTGAATGTGAAACAACCCCAGATCAGAGCCACTGATAGTTTGCTTTGATCAGAAGCCCCTCGACTGTTACTTCTATATATATTTTGGAGGTCATAGGTCACTGTGACCTTAAATGTTGTGGGGTCCATGTATAGTGTTATATCTGACTAGTGTGAAAGGAGTATTGGAAAGTTAAAAAATTCAGTAAATTAAATAAAACTGTGTGCTGATATGCACACTACTACTTATATAACTTAGAAAACCTAATAAAAAACAAGAGGACCTCTTGTTCCCCAAAAAAGTCCCCCCCAACCTAATTGGTTTTGCCAGTTGTTCAGGTTTGCCTTCCTAAAAACTGAGTTTTCCAGGAATCATGACATTTTCCACCATCTTTGACAACTGAACCCCCATACACTTTACTACCTCTGTACTCCAAAGTTTATTATAAAACATGCAACAAAACCATTAAGAAAAAAAGATTTCTACCAATTACATTACCGCCAAATCCAGCCCAGTTCTTCTTGACCCACCACTGTAGTTTCACCGTTTAAATATGTCTTTTACACAGCAGTTCTAAAATACTCAGGGTTTCCTGTGTTCTAGAACTTGCACTCAACCGCAATCAAAATAAAGCCAAAGTCCAGAAGAAACCTTAAAATTTTTATCAAATGAGAATCACTGTGATATCACATCTAACAAAGGCCATATATTTATATGTGACATGAGTAAGAGTCTGAAAATGTCATTCAACAGGACAGTTCAAATCAGCAGAGGACACTTCAGCCAAGGCCCAACTACTTTACTGGATCTGTCCCTTTATCCAGATCTGCACTCAAATGTAATGGCCTATTACACAGCTCATAGATTTGGTATTTTGGGCTGCTTCATTCACCAATAGAACATTCATTTAAATATTAACCTAAATAAAAATGCTAGCATAAAAAAAAGTTAATAACAATAATGAAAACAGCACAAAAATTGGCTTTCACATTCCAAACAAAAGTGTACTGACTGTGTCCCTGCTCCTCTTACCTTTAAAGTCCACCTTTAAGATATGAAATCTATTTTTTTCCCCTTCAAGGTTTGAATTTCGAAACAGGGTGACGAAGACTAATCTCATTAGCTTTTGCTGCTAGAGGACACACATTGCCGGATGATAAGATGGTATTTTGGAGTGATTCAAAGGAAATCCTCCTCCTCCTTCCGTTCTTTTCACAGTCCAGCCACGTTTCACTAATTTTTGTCACATGCTGACACTTTGTTTGAGGCTTGCCTGGCAGAGACACACTGTGCTACAAGCATCAGTTTTTCATTTGTGAATCACTGTTTTGTTTTGCACCTCAGTACACAGGAGGCAATTAGTGAATTCACTGCGTGGTGTCTCCTAATACCAATAAGACAGCAGCTCTGAGAGAGTGGCAGTAAATCTGAGCTCTGAATTAAAAGTGCTCCAACCAATGAGCCTCAGTTTGCTGGAGACTGGCTTCTCTCTCAGAGAGCTTCCTGTCCCTACTTGTTTTCCCTCATCTCCCACGGCTCTCATACTTTTTCAATGAAGAAATGAGAGGGTAAGACTCTCCGCACTGTAATTCTCTTGGCTCTCCGAGTGTTTAGTGCTCGTACGTCCATTCAAGCTGAATGTGATTCTTGAAAAATAAACAGCAATTGAATTGCCCAAAAGCCATTTGGCAGTCTGGCTTTCTATGGCTGTCCAAAATAAGTCAATTTGGCCCAGCCATCTTCCAAAGATTTCTGGTTTTTCTTTTGCAGGGAAGTGCATAGGCATGTGAAGGACTTTCCGTCCCTGAGGACACGGTACTGTAATTTTCCCCAGGCTGAGGAATGTCAAACAACCAAGCATAACTCTCATGGGAGAGAAACACTTTGGATGCTTTAACCTCAAAAGCTTGTGCCGGTGCAAATACAGGTGTGTGACGGAAACAAACTTATTTTAAAGGCCACATTAAGACTAAGAAATTGTTATCCTAATTTAGAGTCTGATGAAAATTTGGTCATGTTTACCTGCTGTCTCCCCTCTTCTTTTAACAGCACCTGTTTTCTTGCTCAATGGAGGATTTCAGCGGTTCAACATTTCAGGGTCCCCTTTATCATACTGTACATTTCATAAAGATTTTTTGTGGACAACAAGCTAGGACTGCAACTGTCCCAACTTTTTTGAAACGTGCATATTCAGTATATCGTAGCTGTCTAATTAAAAACAAGTACCTCCTTCAGGAGCATGAAACTAAAGCTTCAAGAGATTGAAACAGTATTTCTGATTAACTATTTCACAAAATAAACCCAAAACGATGTACATAGACATACAGTATTTAGGACCTGAAATGAGTGGCTATGTTATATGTTTAATATTTTTAAATGGACTCAAGTTAATAATGCACTCCAATGGCATTGGGTTATTTACGAGCTCCACATCTCCTATTTATGTCACAATAAGATGGTAAACTATTGATAGCAGCTACTCTACATTCCCGCAAAGAACATTACCTTAATCAAAGCTTTTCCTTTGGCATTTTATATTAAAGTCAGAATATTCAGTAGGTGAACAGTAATCTGATAATGATGTGTGTGTATCAGTTAGGGAAATCACAGATCTAATTGTCTATATCCTCAGCGTAAAACCTGACATTACTTATCCAAAGCAATTTTTTTTTCTAAAATCCTAGTGTCATCTCTTTGTTTCTGCAGAACACTACGCTATAAATATTATAGAATAAAACGTCTCTCCATCAGTCATTTAGATACCCAAGGCTGACAGTTGCTTTCGAAAAATGTCCATATTTAGTACACTGCAGAAAATACTTGTTTTCATCCGACAGGGACAATACTCAAAACGCGCATAACATTTTCAAAAAAACGACGACATGTGTCACTTTCAATATTTGATATGTTGTCTTTGTGCTACTCTCAATTGAACATGGAGTTTTAAGGTTTTGCCAATTGTCACATTCTGTTTCCATTTTTCCTTTTCTACAAAAGTTCCAAGTTTTTTAGAAATGGAGTTGTATAATATTGGACACTAACACAGATTTAATCTTTTCTGGGAATATTTTAACCTCTGAAATTGTTAAAGTGTTGGTGGTTAAAGAAAGTAAATTCTTCTTGAAGTCATGAGATTGAAGTTGTACTCCTCATCTCGCTCTTTGAAAGTGGCTTAATTTACACTGAACTGAACTGAAATCATAGAGAGGCCAAAAGTGTTTTGTTGTTGTTGTTGTTGTTGTTGTTTTCATTGTTCAAAAGGCCAAGCATTTCAGAGCAGAATTTTATGTGTATGGTTTTTTTTGTTTGTTTTTTTTTTCATTTTGTGAAAGCACGCTGGTGGAAAGGGGGGAAACCTAAATGGCAAGATGACAGGCAACTATTGTGA
>KV751378.1:1279299-1296354 GCA_001698575.1 Mola mola | reverse complement strand
AAATTAGGGGGAAAAAAAACTGTCAGCCTGAGCACATGCTGAACTCTAGTCTCCTAAATTAGTTATTATGACCCTAACTCAATGAGGATAGAGGGCTGAGTTTGCCTCCTGTGAGTGTGCAGAAAAGACAAGTTTTAATGAATGTCTCTATTAATTTTTTTATTGTAGACACATACCAAAACTCCCCAGACATCTCATAATACCATAACATGACATCAAGGCGGGCGGCACAGTGGTACAGTGGTTAGCGCTGTCGCCTCACAACAAGAAGGACCTGGGTTTGATTCCGGGTCAGGATGTTTCTGTGTGGAGTTTCCATGTTCTCCTTGTGCTTGCGTGTGTTCTCTCCGAGTACTCCGGCTTCCTCTTACACTCCAAAAACATACAAACTGGGGGTTAGGTTAATTGGTGGATGGTTGTTTGTCTCTATATGTGAGCCCTGCGATGAACTGACGACTTGTCAAGGGTGACCCCACCTTCGCCCAAAGATGCTGAGATAGGCTCCCACCCCCCTGCGACCAATAACAGGATAAGCAGTAGAAGATGGATGGATGATATCAAGGTTATTGTGTAAGGAAGAACATGAAGGTCAGCATGCTTTGGTCAAATGTTTTGCGTTAAAATAGTTATATCAGTTAAAAGTCTTTTTCTACTTTACTATTACTTTTACAGGTCAACAATGTAGATGGATGTGAAATTTTTAGAAAAGATCAGAAATGTCCAAAAGAGCATTTAAGATTTTGGGGGTGATACAAATCACCATCTGAAACCGTGTATCTTTTAACCTAGTCTTCACCTTTGTGAGGTGTCAGGATTTTTGCTTGTTATTCCACAAATAATGCACAGAACGTGTTACCTTGGTGGAGGTTTGCACTCTCCAAGTGCTTTGTTACAAAACGTTTTTATAAATGTACAATGTGTTTGCTAAGATTCTATTCATTGTTCACCAGCATTTACACATTATACCATATTCACCGACATCCTGATTCGTACCTAGTGGTCTTCCCTCATTTTGTCCATCAGCCCTGTCAGCTTAATGTATTTACTGGTTTTTGGAGTTTTTACTGAAGCAGAATCAAACCAAATATATGTTAAATATATTTGAACACATACACATGATTAGGTTCATTAAGCTGGCAGGTTGGTTACTATAGTGGACTATAGTAGAGGGTGAAGGAGAGCAACATAATAATTTAAGGCCTGCTCTAAATGTAAAAAGCCTTTATTTTCTATTCACTTCTTCTGCATGTATAATTCTAAGAAACTTTTTGTGGGGATAATTTTATTTGTATAAGGAAACTTTTCAAGTAATAAAGACATAAATGACTGTGGGTTTAATTGAAAGCACATTATGCATAACTAGGTTTTTGAAGTTGCATTAAGTGTTTTTTGGCCACTTGTGGACAGCAAAAGAAGTAAAAACAAACACAACAGACATTTTATCAGCTTATAAAATCCTTGTGGAATACTTCTTAGCACAAATTTGGAGCAACATCAGCTGCCATTTGGATTTATGTTTCTGGCCATCAGATTAATGCCAGTCCAACTCACATTCTCCTTTAGGCCCTTGAATGGTCCTTGTCAAGTCCTGAGGGAAAATTTTTAGCCACTAATTCCTCCATTATCTTCACAAGCGTGTCTGTAATACGATCGGCCTGCTATTTATTCCTGTGCAGGTGGAGTACGGATTTATTTTTTTAAACAAGGATGAACTCATTAGGTTGAAAAACTAAACAACAATACAAAAATGCATAAAAACGCTCCCTGAAATTGGTTGTTTGAGCAGATGTGGCTAATATGTGCAGCACATCTCTTTACATTACAGTTACCCATCTTATGTGTGGTTAATATTCAGTAACAATCAACCACAACATAAAAACCACCTGCCTAGTATTGTATAAGTCCCTTTCATGCCGTGTAAACCGTTCGGACCTATAGGGACATGGACAAGGGACCTGTGAGGGTGTCCTGTTGTACTTGGCATAGGGCCATTGGCAGGGGATCCTTTGGGTTGGTGGGGAGTGGCGTCTGTCTGCCAATTGTGGTTTCATCACACCCCATAAATTTTCAATAGATTGGGATCTGGGGAGCCGGAGCCCAGGCCAATTCCATGGTCCCTTTGTCATGTTCCTGGAATCATTCCTGAATGGTATTTGTGATCTTATTGGGCACTTCTGAGCACTTCAACATTATCTTTCTGTTGGGAGTGACATTGGGAGTGCCATTAGGGGGTGCACTTCATTTGCAGTTCTATTGAGGTGGGTGGTACATTTCAAAGTAACATGCACGATGAAAGCCAGCACTCAACAGTTCCCCGCAGAACATTGCATTGTATTGAGGTCATTGTTACTCACTTCATTTCTTGCCGGTTTTAATGTTGTGGCTAATCACTGTATGAATAAATAATAATCTATAAAAGGCTTTTGTCAAATTAGGATTGTTTTTAATCTCTTGGTATTAAGATCATCCACTATCTCCATTTACATTTAAAACGGTTCTCTTATATTTTTTCATTTCAGCTAAATAATATTTTAATCAGTCAGCCCTCAGAATGCCCCCGTGATTCCCAAAGAATGGAAACATTGTCGTTTCATGACGCATGGAAATGGCCCACATGACGGTCGTAAAACCTCTACAGCTGCTCTGCAAATGGGACCTGTGCTGCTTGCTGCATTTAGTGTACAGTATATGTGGATAACTAGGTGGGTAATGACCCATTAGATGGGCCCTTGGTGAAATGACACAGTTAGACCCTGATTAGAATTCAGTCAAATTCAATGGCAGATTAGAGCCTTTAGCACTTTTAGCATCGGCTAATTGGTAGGAGAGTAATCTTGTAATTAAGAGCATTTGCAGCTAATTAAATGGTAATCATCAGAGATGTATCAGCGCAACGTGGAGACATTCAAACTCGCAAGGCTGTGGTTCCAAATTTTGCCTTGCCCTGTTCAATAATGAGTGGATTTATTGCTCCATCTGTTTGCCTTTTAGAGCAGGCTACATGTATTGCTTTAAATAACATACATTATCTCCAGCTGCTGGTTGCAAGTCACAGAGCGTGAGCTGTCATTACTGGCAAAAAAAAAATGTGACAACACTTCATGTTTGATATGTGTGATCAAGCCACAACCTCTGCATATTGGTGGATTGTGATGCAGCCCTATCAGAGAAAAATGCATTTTGTGCATTCAGACACACCCTCCCAATATTCTTGCGTTTACTATAAACATGAATTGATGAGTTTTAAATTGCAAGGCCTGCAAACAGAGACAGAATAGCATCTCCAACAATTATCTTATGTTGCCATTCATTAGAAAGAGTAGCAAATTGTTGGATGGGGGGAAATAAGATATTTTGCCCAATTTTCTATCCTGCCCCTGGCCATCAAATTCAATTTTCCACCAAAAATTTGCAGTGTGAAAGAAAAGGAAATAAAAAATAGGATTTCTGTCTAGAGGTGAATCAGTAACTGACTTGAAAAACGATGATGGAGTTGGGTGGAGAGAGACCGATGACAGTTCCCACCATCTTCAACAGCCTTCTGGCTCTAACCAAATGTGAAAGCCTTATCACAGAATGGCCATCCTGTCTGAGAATTCCCGGGATGCTCCACAAGTGCTGATAAATTTCGTTCATACACAGGTGAGCATTTGCAGTGTTGGGTTACCTACGGATATATTTTCATGAGTGTCAGAGCTCTGACTTGTATGCTTTTAGATAGATAGCATCTCCTCGATGATCTGTGAATCACTTTTGCCTCATATTCTACTTTTAGAAAAAGCTAATTTAAAAAAAAAAAAAAAATAGTTACAAAGTGGGAAAGAATGTAGATTAGGAAAAGTTCACCAGTGAAGGAATAAGTGGATATATACTATAAATCTGATTTTTATACAGCTCTGTCTACAGACCTCTGAGTAGTGGTTGCCTCTATGTTAAACTGAAACCAAATGTACCATTCTGTGTCACTGAGGAGCTATACGGTCTGTAGTGAGAACTGACATGCATTTCCTCAAACTACGATGTATGACAGTTAGAGGATGCAACACGGGCATTGTAAGAAGCCAAACGGGTCATCTTGCTTGTGTTTTCTCCAAAAGCTGCCAGTAGAGATATGATCAGAAATTAGACAATAGAAACCTGTTGAAAAAAGTTTCTTCTTTTAAATCAGATGAATCTAGCGAAGCCATTTGCACTGGAAACTTATTGCTCATCACGGACATCTGTGTCACAGTGAAGCGCACACGAAGAAGCATAAAAATTCGTTGGTCACATACAGAATTTAATGGTTAGTGGTTGTTGAAACAGTTTTATCAGCAGCAAATGGTCAAATAAATAAAATCCTATCATCTCAAATTTTTTCATTATCCCATGATTTACCAAACTTAACCATAATGTAGGTATCATTGCAAGAAAGAATTCTAATGTAAATTTAAATCAAACGCAGGTTATTGCAGAGTTGTCAACTATAGCCTTTCTTGTCTTGTTAAATATTGTAGCTTGCAAAATCCAACACTATGCATGTTCGATTTGAATTTAAGTTTTAGCTAACATTCTTTTTCCTGCACTTCAGTCAAGCCACAGGGCTGCTCAAAAATAAGTGTTAGATCAGTGTCTCTATGTCAAACTGGATTCCTAATTGCTGCTCTGGACAGGAGTCAGGTTTCAAGCAGTCGCCATACTTAGTTGTTAACTTTAATAACTGCAGTTGTAGCAGCGCCAAAAATAATATCACTTGGAAACACTGGGGGGGAAGGCTTGTTTAGATTTAAGTTGTTAGAGGTTTTTGGCAGCAATTGACTGCTGACTTCTATAGGTAGGTGGATTTGATGAAATAAATAATGGGGAGAGGGAGGTTTCTGTATGTTGTTTACGGCCACAAAAGAGCACAGAGCTTAAAAGACACCATTATCTTATCATTACAACACTCACTGACCATGTTATTAATAATGGCTAATAGATAGCAGGGTGTAAAGAGAGTCATGAGACATATTAATTAACCAGTACCAGTTTTACTATCAGTTTGTGTTAAACCTGTGTTTAATCCTTAGGCCCACATCCTGATTGCAACTTGCTGTGTTCACATTTGCCCAAATGAGCCAAACCCCAAAAAAAGAAAAAAAGAAAAACCCGGCTTCAGAACACAGCAGAAGTCTTTAATAATATAAGAAAACATTGAGATAAACTTACAGTATTGCACGATGGGTAACAAAAGACATAAAGCAAAAGAAAAAATTGGAATTATTTTCACCTCTGCGGAAGACAATCAGTGTGTGGCAATGGCTTGCATTGCTATTGATTTCTAATGTTATTCCACATCAACGAAAAACAAAAACCTTGAACCGTGCAGGCTGTCCCACCTTTCACGTCTCGCTCATCGTTCCTCACTTATCGATCAGATGTCTGCTCGTTAATTAAGACATGACCGCTATTGGCTGAGTGCGCGGTCAGAGCTGCACATCTACAGGGCCGCAGCAGGGCCTGGGAATGTGAAGCAGCTAATCCATAAGTGCTAATGTGCTATTTTTTCTCATCCCCCATGTCATTCTCTATTTTTTTCCTGCCTTTTTCCTCCTCTCAGTTTTGCTTTTCTTACATCACAGTTCCTTTCTCTCTTTATATGTACTAAGTATACAAACTCAGTGTCAAAGTACCTGATTAAAATCTCTTTTCTAAGGGGACATATATGCAATGTAAGAACACAGCGAAATTCTAAGAAAACTATCCAAGAAAAATATCTTTACATAATAACACCAAAAATGAAAACATAAAGGAAAATGAAGCACTGACGGTTGATCAGGCTAATTTTGAACAAACACTCTCAAGTGAGATTACTTATATCAATTCCGGTTCATAAATTGGACCCATTACATTTTGCATTTACAGTATTTTATCATTTTCACACAAATAAATAACGAACGAATTAAATTGGCAATGCATGTAATAAACTTTTTATTAAGCATGGCCTTGTAATTTATATCCTGTCCTTCACTATGAGTATTCTGATGTAGATTTCTATTGTAGAAGTCTTTTCTTAAGCTATAACCGCTAGCTAGACCTAAGTTTGAAATAGTGATAAAGACTTAATACATGAGCTAACAGGAAATATTTTTTAGCATCTTTAACAGAGGCAAGTGTGTAAAAATAAATTAAAATGTTACCGTAGCATAATAGCATCAAACTATAATATAAACACCAGAACTTTTTTAGAATATCTGTCAAATGTAGGGTTCCAACTAAAGATTGATTTAATAATCGATTAATCTGTTGATTATTTTTTGATTAATTGGGCATAAAATGTAATAAATATAGTTATATATACTGTATATACTATATTTGATAGCCATCACGATTCAAACATTTGCCTTAAAAATCCATTTCGTCACAGTTAAATTAATGTTGGATTATAAATTTAAAAAAAAACACAAAATTAATGTTAATTTGCTTTACCAAAAAAAAACAAGTCTGCTGTTTGTGTGCAAAAGATCAGCCTTGTCTGTTTGTTTATAATGTGCACAAAAAGAGGTACTTTATGTAACCTAATGATACCGGAGCTGTTAAAATATCAACCCAAAAAATCTTTTAGTAGCAACACACACACTAAAGTATGCTGTAACTATGTAAAAGTGGCCTTGCATGGCACTATCACACACACACTCACTGCTTTGCAATGCAACCAGAGGTAGCGTGTCCACATGCTCCTGGCCAAAGCTTGCTCTCTTCTTGGAAGCTCTTCTGACTGCTGCACCGTCCTTGCTAAGATGTGATGAGGTGCCAGGGATGCATAAGTAGGGTTTTGATAGCAGACTAACATTACTGCTAATTAATGGGCTAATGTTGTCCTTCTAGCACTAATCCTAATGCTAGTGCAAGCCTAATTTCGAGGCTAATTTCGAGGAAACCACACATATCTTTTCCTCACTAGCCATTCTCGCTTCACTACAAGGTGTGGGTTTTGTGGGACTTATCCTGCTGTTGTGTTACCTTCCTCCTTGTCAAGTTTTCATATGCTGCATCACAACTGTGGTGTTTCCAAGCCAAACACAGTTCCTCGCTCCGTTCAATCTAAAATTCTCCCGTGCTGTTTGGTGTTTTGGCAGAGTGTTTCCTCCACCTGTATCATTTTTAGACGTGTGTTTTCTTTTCAGCTGGGTCTCTGTTCTGCCATGTACGCTCCGCTCAGCTCTCTCTCCAGCTGTTTATTGCACATGTTGTCGGCCTTCTGAAACACAGTGAGTGTCATGATAATCATGCAACACAACGGATCGATAATTAAATTCATTGATTTTTTGTTTTTTTTTATGAATTTTTATCGAATTTATCGAGTTGTTGTTGCAGCCCTTATAAACTGCCAGTCATATATAAACATAGCTGTTATGTAAGTATAATTGGGCTTTAAAAGAAACAGAATCCATGCTGGTTAGAATGGCTGGAATGCCATCTAATGGGATTTGGCCATTTAGGGTTATATTAAGGGCAAAAAATTGTATTATTGTATTTAGAGGTATTCTGTAATATACTGTATATTAGTCATAGAGCAAGCTACCACTGTTGCTTGCTTTAGTTAGCTATAGGTTACATCTGGCATTTCTTGCGTGTAAATAATCATAAAAAAAACTAACTTCTTCTTAAGACATAGTTTAGGTAATGCAAAGTGACTGTATGACTGTATCTGTCTGAAGTTTTAAAAATCTAAGTTTCACACTAGATTTAATATGACGAAAACACAAAACCATCAAGATGTGCACAGCATGTCTTATTTCCTGAGCGTTTCCACTAATGCTCTGTCAGCCACTGCTATAACAAGCCAGCTAACAATATAACAAAGGATGCAAATAAAATCATTCAGATGTGTACGGTAGTTGTCACAATACAGCTGAGGTTGACAGAGGGTTTAATATGTAATGTTGTGGTTGAATCTTCTTGATAGTCACTGGTCCAGTCAACCCAGTGCAAACAGCAGCTGGTGCAAATGTGGGGAACCGGTGTTGAACAAAATTATTCTCACCTGATGTTCTATGATGACAAATGTTATACTAAAGCAGATTTCAAAGACAAAAAGAAACATAACATATTTCATCCTTCCCGCTGAGGTAAGCATGAGAGCTATTCAAAGGCAATTACGGTACAGAAGAAAAGTGGGTTTAGATGAGAAAAAAAATCCATTTCACATTTGTAATATGCTTCCCAGTGTTCTCCTTGAGCTGTAGACAAACTCTCTATCTCCCTCCCCAGTGGGAATCCTGAACTCATGAAAGTACTGAATCACACTCTTCAAATGTGCCTTGCACTAAGAGTCTAAATTTGTAACTGGTCCTCGGTGTGTTCACATTCCCGGCATCACACCTCTCTGAAACACACAACACAGCATCTAAACAAGAATTCAGTGTGTTCTTTTCAATGGTTTCAGTGGTCGCTTGTAGAAATGTATTGCTGACATATCCTTCTATCCTACTAACTACCTTTTTTTAACTTCTACCATGGACTATGTTTGAAAGATCATAATTTGTGTAACTATACTAAACTTGCATCTTTCTGTAGGTTATCGCTTCTAAGAAAAGGGTCAGATGTAATTTGGTGTTTTTTCAAATGCTGACTCGAGAGACTCCAGAATCCCACGGTGTGTAAACAGCTGTGTAGCTGGGTTTTTAACGCAGCCTGTGTTTTCAATACATTTTTCCACACAATTTCCACAAGTTTTTGGGGTTTTTTTTTTTTCACTTGCTAAGATTTTTGAACTTTAATTTAACCTCTTTTTGAGCAGTTCCTGTTTTTATCATTTTCGGGACATCCCAGATGAATGTTTTGTTTTTTCTTCTACTTTGTGATGACTGTGTCAAAGCCTGCTGCTTAGGTTCAACCGTTGATCCACCAATTGTGTGCTTTGTGTCAGGTCCAGACAGTTGTACACAGCTGTATACAGTACATGGTTAACAGACAAAGAAATAGGCTTTAACTGATCTTTCAACATCATCAACCTCAATAAAATAATACTGCATCTTTTCTCACAAACAGCGTTTGGCAGCTATTTCTAAAGACAAAGCACAGTTAATATGGGAGGATTTCAAAGGCTGCTTTAATCATTTTTAATATGGATTAAACAGTAATGAAGGCCCCCAGCAATGGTTGAACCCCTGTGTGAATGGGCCATTCAAAACATTTACCCATAACATGTTGTTTCTCTCTCCAACATACACACATTCAGACCATGTTCTCTATTATCCATATCATCCTCTTTCTCACACGCGGCAGTGGCTCCAGCAATAATGCTAGCAGTGCAGGTCCTGGCATATTTAAAACTTGAATATTAGGAGGTAGTTTAGCTCTGTAAATTCCTCTTGTGTTTCGTCCCTGTTTGAAACCGATCTCAATCCAGATTCAGGATCCAAATCAGATCTGAGTCTCTCCCAAAATGTAAACACTTGCTCCATGTGTAGGATCAATGTACACAAAACTTTTCATCAAATCCATCCAATAGTTTTGGAGTTGTGTTCATTTCTGAAAGCTGATCCATACCCAGAATCTGAATCTAAACCATCAGCAAAAAAAATCAGCCCACAATCATCCTTGTGTCACACCACTTTTCATGCAACTCTAAGCTTAACTTTGTGAGTTATATTAGTAACAGCAGACAATGGAGGTACCATTTTCTGGAGAATGTCTGTGACCCCCCCCACCCTAATGGGTGGCATAAGTATAGTATTTGTACAGTAAACGAGACTACAGCAGCATATATCTAACAGAGTTGTTTACTAAAGAGCCTGCCTTTCTTTGTCAATGATTTAGCGGAACAAAATGTGATGAGTCAGGATCAGATTAATTAATATGGCTAAAAAACAAAGTAAGCACTGAAAGTGAGCACATCCATCCAACTCGGAAAAACACAATTAATTTTTTGTACTTTATCTTTTTAAGTGCTGGACCAGAATTGTTCTTCTTGTTCCTCTAAATGGCATCATTGCAGTTTTGCCCTTCACAAAACTACACGAGTGAACGCAGACGCGCACACACATGCACACGCAAACTGTGTAGCTCTTATCCAGTCTCTTACATACAGTACACACGCATTTCCAATCCTCAAAGCCTCTGCCCTGTGAACCATGACAGCTGTAGCAAGCTTGATTGACAGAGTTTGAAAGTCAGGTTCAAGTACAAGTTCACACGACCCCCAGCGTTCCTTCGCTGCCACCGAACGGTTCTCACCGGCTCTGCCAACGCCTGCTTCATCTTCCACCAGATGCCTGTCACACGCTGCAATGTTTGCTGCCAGTCATCTCCCGCTCTCCAGCGTTTAATTAGTGCTCATTAAGACCCAGGCTTTCTTTTTAAATAATATATGGAGAGAAAGTACATCAACATAAGCTGTCTCTGGAGGGACAGCAGCCATGAATAGTGAAAGCGTCAGCATGTCTCTTTTTGCTGCACTGAGGCCACTGTCACACATGCAGTCCCCCCCCCTCTGTTTGAGGGAAACAATACCAAGCAGAGGTGTAGTGAATGAAGGCCGTAACATTGCAGGGACGAGCACACATCAGCGAGTTACATCAGCCTGACAAAAGATGCTTAACAAAAAACTCCTCAGAGGGATGTATTTGACTTCACTTCCTCTATTTTTCCTCCCACTCAGCAGATGCTTAAAGCAACATGTCATGTCCAGCCACATGCTCAGAATGGCAAGGGGGGCTGTATTTCACCCCTTCCCAATGAGACTGTTAGACACACTGGTCAAACAATGCAGTGTCTTTAAAACTGCATAAGTTTTTTTTTTTCTTTTCGAGTCTTGTCAAGACTCAAATCCAGTCTCATCTCATAATGAAGACTAATTATAACTGATAGCTGTGCAAGAATACGCAACATTGTACCACAATGCTGCAACGCCAACAACTGCAACAAAACAACACTGCTATGTTATTTAATATGTGGTGTCTAGCTTGGCTCAGTTTTAGCAAGAAAAACATCAACATCAAACCATTGCATTATATTGACCTCATTTAGAATATTTTTGGGCTAAATGTTTACGTTTTTCGTCATTACTGGCACACAAGTTAAGCGTCACCAAATTTAAATGTTAGTTATTAGTTTACAGCCGGTGTTTGGGATGGTGATGAAGGTCATTTAGATTCGGTTTGTCTGACATTGGAGGGTGATTAAAAGCTGGGTAGCTCCTCGTTGTTTCCTCGTGGCACACTGGATACCACAGTGACTCACTGTCGCCTCTGGAGGCAAATGTGGTATTACAATAAAAATCAAGCCGCAGCCAGCTGATTAACATAAAAGTATTGTCATAACAATACAAGAGCAACAAGACAAGATGTCTTTCACACAGCGCATTTGGCCTTGCCTAATCTTCCTCTGATGAGTTTTACAGTGGTTGGCATTTATAAGTGTTACATTACCATCATCTGCTGGACTGTCCCGTCCACCATCTGTTTCAGCAATATCATGGCATGTGTGGAAAACAGCAAGATGGAAAAGTTCCTGAATGTAGCTGCAGAAAGAAAATCACTGGTGTTGTCTGAAAGGTTACGAGTACTAGAGCAGGCAACGATTAACGTTGTATGTTTGTGTCATACTAAAGCATATTTTTTTACTTGTACGTTCATCTTTCACACTGTAACAGATAAGCACATGAGATACCGTATGCAACACATGCTCCTGCACACATACAGAGTACACGGAGCATGCAGACGGCCTCTGATTTCCATATTAATATGTCTTTCCCATTGCTGATTTCTTCTCGGCTTCCTCCTTGTCTCAGCGGCTTACATCACATGAATGAGATGGCCCTCCACCACAAGAGCTAAGGGGGGTGTGAGGAGGGGTGGACATTACCATACTGTATGCCTACATCAATGCACAATTTCAATAATAAGCCCTGTCATTGAAACAAATCACAGTCTTACAGCGGCAGTGGCTCAAGCTACGCACATTCAAATTGCATTTCGCTGCAGCAGAAAATTGAAGTGGGGGGGGAATTAACTTGTGATCCATTCCTAATATTTTGCCGACAGTTTGGCCGACCCGGGGTAGGGAACTTTATATTTCAATGGGGGATGCAAACAATTTGCCTGAGATGTATTACATTACGCCCAAAAGAATGACAAAATTGGCCACAGCACAGAGCGACGAAAACAAGCCTAATCGGACTCTTCAATTTCACGGTGACACAGCCTGGTGTAATAAGGTAACTCAGACTCCCCTCCTTTCCTTCAACTTCAGTCCCATTCTTAACCTAAAAAGAAGGGAATGCAAAGCAACACCGGTAGACTCATTATGGTAGCTGGCTTTGTTCCAACTAAAATAACTTGTGATTATGTAGAAAACTTTTGACTTTTCTTTGCCTGTAATTATGATATGTGTTGTGCACTTTTCCAAGGCAGTATGGATGTAATAACTTTAGATTTGTTCTATACAATCTGCCATAACAGTTATGAACCTAAACATTTAAGATAGCAAATATTTGTTTTTGTCTTCAATGTCTAGTATGTAGAATTTAAGGTTATGTATTTAACATAAAATACTCATAACTATGTTAAAATGAGTGTGTACTCACTTTTAATCATAAAACATAGTATGGCTGCACTTTATATATGCTCCGGTCCCTCGCAGACAATTATTAACCACTAAACTACTTTAACTCTCCGGTAAAGTTAAGCGGTTGACACATATAGTCAGCATTCTTACCCAGCCCAAAGTTAAGCAAAGTTATGCAGGTATGAGCCATACAATGCATCAGGGAAGGCGAAGTGTGCAAACACGCTTGAAGACCATCTGGAAGGTGACCCTCCTAACTCTGCTTGCCGTGGGGCAAGTCAGTGAAATAACGTGGAGGATAGCTTCGCAGAATTTACAAACATGAGCACCAGTTTAAATAAGGTGGCGAGCGATGTGTCGAAAATAAAGTCGGACACGACAGAGCTGAAGAACACAGTGAGTGCTTTGCAAACCCGGCTGGAAGAGGCCGAAAGTCATATTGCTAATGTGGAAGATAGCACCTAGCGGTGCTATGGTTAATTCATTCATCCATCCATCCATTTTCTACCGCTTATCCTGTGAGGGGTCGCGGCGGGGGCTGGAGCCTATCTCAGCATCTTGGGGCGAAGGTGGGGGTCACCCTGGACAAGTCGCCAGTTCATCGCAGGGCTGACACATAGAGACAAACAACCATCCACACTCACATTCACACCTACGGGCAATTTAGAGTGACCAATTAACCTAACCCCCAGATTTGGATGTTTATGGAATGTGGGAGGAAGCCGGAGTACCCGGAGAGAACCCACGCAGACACAGGGAGAACATGCAAACTCCACACAGAAACGTCCTGACCCAGAATCGAACCCAGGACCTTCTTGCTGTGCTAACCACTGCACCACTGTGCCGCCTGCTATGGTTAATGTGCATGGTTAATGAAAATAAGGCTTTGAAATAGCGAGTGGAACAACTGTGGAGCAGAGTTAATGACCATGAAAATCAAGGGAGACAGAAAAACACTAGGCTGATTGGACTGAAAGAAGGAAAGGAAGCTGGAAGAGCAATCAATATCTTGTTGATATATTGCTTTAGTTACTGGGTGATGGACTGGGGCTACAGGGGGGCAAGTATGATATTGAGATGAGCCGCTGAGGTGGCGGGCAATAGCCTGATGACAACCAACCGACACGGATGATACTGGTGAAGTCCCTACCTTAAACAGCTCAGCAGAAAGTTCTGGCAGCTGCAAAGAAAAAGAAAGGAATAATTTGGGGGGACTGCGCTCTTCCCATTTATGAGGATATGACCAAAGAACGTTCTGACCTGGAGAGGCGGTTCTCCCCAACAATGAAAACTCTATGGGAGCACTGGATGAAACACACGCTAACACACCTGGCTAACTTGAGGCTCACATGGAAGGATAAAAGGTGGCACTTTACCGACCAGAAGAAGGCTGAGGACTTTGTTGAGAAAAATGTTTAACCCATGAGAACGACTCACTGGGTGATGTTAATACGAAGGACAGCGGAGCTTTATTTAGGAAGGTACGGCGGGTACGGGGACTCTCAGGTGCTGCTGTAGCCAAACGACTGGTGAGTTGTATAGATGTACAGTCTCCAGGACTTCAGGGACCGGGATCAATATTAAGCCAGAGGGCTCCCTCCACTGTCATGTTCAAATCAAAAGCAGCAGTTTTTTGAGTTATTATTATTTGTTTTGCGATACTGGTTTAGGTTTTGTTTTTATTTTTATGATGACAGCAATAAGGCTTTAATGTGTAATGGTAAAATAGTGGAAGGCAGCTTTACAGATAAAGGATTCTAGAAGGAGGCAAATGTATATATTCTTTGAAAACAATTAATTAAAACAAATTTCGATGAAAACGGTAAAAAAAATAAACTGGACGATTACTGGTAAGACAACCGAAACACCTGGAATCTAATAACAGTATTATAGCCATTAGAAAAGATGATAAACTAATAACATCAGCCAAAGAGATTGATTAAGTTTTTAAAGACTTTTTATGAAGAGTTGTATACATCCATGGACAGGGCTAGTGATGAAGACTTGTACTCTTTCTTCCAAAAGGTGGAGCTATCATAGCTTTCTCCAAAGGAAAATGACAGTTTGGATATCCCTATAACAGAAGCTGAAGTGAGAACTGCCATCAATTGTATAAAAAACTGGGAAGTCACCTGGTGTTAATGGCTGAGTACTATAAGAAATAAATAGATGTTCTCTTTCCATTTGTCACAGAAGTTTACCAAGAAGCATTTCAATATGGCTCACTCCCAGAAAGTTTTAACCAGGCCATTATGTCACTAACACAAAAAAAGACAATGATTTAACAGACTTAGCCAATTACAGACCCATAAACTTGATAAATGTTGATTTCAAAATATTGTGCAAAACATTGGCACTGAGATTAGAGAAGGTTTTACCAAAAAGTAATTACAAAGATCAAGTGAAATAGATAGAAAAATAGATCCTCGACTGATAACATGAGAAGACTGCTGCATTTATTATGGATGAATAGAGCTAACCCACCACCTGTTTCAGCTTTATATACTAGACGCTTTTGACAGGGTGGAAGAGGCCTTCCTATTCACAACCCTGTCAAAATTTGGATTTGGTAATTTGGTCATTAGCCATGTTGATTAAAGAAGAGTCAAGAATTAAAGGAGTTATCGGAGGCGACAGGGAGCATAAATTATTTTTTTTAATGCAGATGATATTTTGGTGCTGAATCAGAATCCAGTTAGCTATGTATCAGTGTTGCTGGAAGTTATTGAAGCATTTTTAGAGTCTCTAGTTGCTGTATTAAGTGGCAGAAATCAAAAGCCGTGCAAGTGTCTCAAACTGGCTTTAATGTTCCAAAGGGTATGAAATACCCAGATAAACCCAAATATAGAAGACATTATAATAACTAATAAGGAAAAAATACTAGACAAAATTAAAGTTAAACTGAACTGGAATGATACCTGTATGTATTCCACAACAACTATTACTAAGATATGAAAAAATAATAAAACATTTTCTTTGGAATTGAAAACGAAACTCGAACTCATATACACAACTTTTGGGAGCCAAAAAAGAGGGGGGCTATCATTGCTGAACATAAATTATCATAGTATCTCTTTTGAAAAGTCCAAGCTTACAAAAACGTTGGGTTGGAATATAGACTGATCTGGACTGTGTCCTGATTGAGCGGGAACATACCTCACCCTTGGAACCCATTGAACCTCTTTCACAAACAATAAAAAATGAGAAAAGTAATATGATTAATCTACCTCTAGAGCATTTGGGAAAAAATGGTTTGGCTGGAGATGCACAAAAAAGGTTGCGGTAATCTTAAACTGATATCGGGGAAAGACCTGTCTTGTACACAGGTTGAAAAAACATGAGAGGGGATTCTTTCCAACACTGAAGAATACATAAGAGAAGCCAGAGGCAAATTTATTCAATATAAACTAATTCATAGATATTATTTCACCCCGTCGAGACTCAATAGCATGGGCTTATTTAAAGATTATGTCGGAAATGTGGAAAATAATGTGGCACATTTATCCATGTATCATGGGAATGTTCTCCCTTTGTGGGAGAATGTGTCAGACTATATGGGTAACAGCCCAGCTCACCAAGATCTCCTTGGAGATAAAACCATTTTGATAGCTCATTTGAATAAATCTGTACTTAGAATATTGAAAACTGGCCTGATAACCTGAGTATGAATGATTCTGAGGTGTTGGAGAGAACCTCAAACCCCAACACTTAATATGTGGAGAACTCAAACTGTTGCATGTGAAAAAATGTTGGGGAGATTGAACTGGCAAAATGGAATGATCAACGAACGATGGGACAGTACTGGTGGAAATATTTCAGGAGGAAACAACCAGTCCACCTAAAAACACTGATGATGTGACATAGGACACTGAACCACTACCCTATATTTTTTGTAATTCGGTCTTTTGTTGTTGGCATATCTTTGAAAATCTAATAAAATTTTGAATTACAAAAAAAAAGAGAAACGTAGTATATAAGCAATCTTAAAATCATTAATTTTTAGTTACATGGGAGTGGGTTTCCATTCCACTGAATGAGATCGCAATCTTACGCCACCATGTTACTACGGTGGCCGAGAAAGGACAAAATAGCATGAAAACATGTTTTGGGGTTTTATACCGTTGTCACATTAGAATTCGACCAATAAAGAAGACTCCCCCCGGCAGAAGACAAAAAAGGAGTACAAGGAGTTTTTTGTCAGCAGTCTGCTGGAAGTTTGTCCCGAGTTTGTTAACCAGCGTTACTCTAAATGGAGCATCATACACAGGCAGCCACTGTTGTAAGTCTCGCTTGAAGACGGAGGGGGCACCTAAGCAGCGCTCTATTGTTTGCATTCTATTACCTCACCACTAGATGTGGCTAATTTTTACATACTGGACCTTTAATGCCTATTCTATGAACATTCAAATAACTCCATATCATAAAAAATATTCATTAGGAAATCTCCAATGCACTCAATTAATAACAAATAAAATGCTTTATTGTCATGTTATGGTCATGTCTGACCTTAATAAATAATAAAAC
>KV751378.1:1265718-1277987 GCA_001698575.1 Mola mola | reverse complement strand
ATAATCTACAAATAAAATTATTATTATGAAAAGATACTTTATATTTTAAAATACTGTATAATATATATGTCTGCATAGGCTATGCATTATATTTGCAGGTTTTAGAAATATAGGGAGACATTACTCAGGAGTAAATTTCATAGTTGTGGTAAATAATACACGGACAGATATTTCAGCTTCATCTACATATGCCCGGACCCTTTAAGTCTCGGAATTTGAGACGCCACCTCAGGTGCAAGCAATCTACTAGGTCATTCATCAATGGCAGCGGTGAAATCAAAAGGAACCCAGGTGAAACAACAGGGGAACCAACATCAAACCAACAAAGACTGTTAATCACCAACTAATGTGAGATTGACAGTAGTGATCAAGCCATGAAATGAATGCACATCTAACTTCAGCAAAGCACTGATGAGCTGCAGATCCAAAGATATTTAAGCAACTTTAGCTTGTTACAGTAACTGTTTAAGCCAAGATATTGAAACGATTTTGAAAAATGCCATCACTATTCAGTCTGATTATGTGCTCATGCAGCATAGGTGCAAGCACGCGTAGAACTGCAAAAATGTATTGACAATAAAGCTTTAAGACATAAAAACACAGTTGTAGCGTATTGGTAATTTTGTTATTGTATAAGGTCACAGCTTTTGTACTCTGATATTTTGCAAGCAAGCTTCGGTGAATTGAATGTAGAAATTGCTATTCTACATGCAACAATGCCCTTAAATTGAAAGAAATCATCAGAACTAAACAAGTCTTCTGTATTACTGCCATTTTGGGTGAGGTTCGTCCAAAGGGCGTCACTGTAGCATCCCATGATGCTTTATGTCATTGCCCATGTGTTGCTCAGATCACTCAGTGTGACAAACTTGCTTTGGGACAGTGAGCAACCGTAGAGTATATTCCACCCAAAACAGATAACCGAGATTCCATCGTGAATTCATTATTTTCATAATGTCTTCTGTGAAAAAGGCCTACATGTGTATGAATACTAACTTGTCCACCTTAACAGGTGCAACAGGCGAGTAAAGGCCAGTAAGCCAGTCGAGCAGAGTCTGCACAGGCTCACACTGTCTTGAGAGATCTAAGTAGGCAAAATAGTGAAAACACCCTATTGTATGTGATGGCCTTGAAGCGCAACAAATATGCTAAAACCATATACTGGGGCTGGGCATCAGGCCATATCATGATGTATGGTACTATATACTGTATATCAGGACGGCATACTGCAACAATATTGAGACGATGACTGTTGGTACATTAATTTTGTCAATGTACCGATTTAGGATAAATATTCATTATTAATGTGAGTGACGGCAAATATGTTACTGTAATGGGGCTTTTAACACCAAGGGGAAGACAATAATTCTGCGATCACGTTACCAACATACAAAAAATCTCAGATGATATACGGCATATCGTGATATCACAATATCAATATGTCTCATATATAATCCTCCGCCGTATCCCATAATACCTTGCAAAATTATTGGTGTGATTACAAGTTCATTCATTTCACTGAACTCCCATTGAGCTGGGGCAGGTGCCTTCACTTCTTTTAGAAATTAAAAAAAAAAAAAGTGATGTTAGAAGAATAAGAAGAGGTCTTGGCTCAGTTAAGTTGTGCTTGAATTTTAGTTGACTCAGAGATAAGTGGAATCACTAAAGTACCTCAAAATGTGCTGTAAGTTCACTGCAAGAGCGCCTATAGTCCGACTACCAGAATACCCTGGGTAGTTTTCACAGCAAATATGTTTTACATGCAGAATTTTGAAAATAACAGCGCCTCTAGTGATCAAGTGCCTTGATCAAAAGACTTACCAGTAACTTTAAATTCTGTTACATTCTTTATCTACTTTTTCGATTGTCAGACACATTATGACTTTTGTCAGAATTTTTACCCAGGCCTGTATTTGAAGAGCTTGACACTAAGTTCACTGTATTAGTAATTATTAATTTGTCTGAGAGGTTATTCAACTCGTAGGGGTGATTCAGGAGGGAGTCATCCACTTATTTAACAGCCCATTCATTTCTGCTACCTGTGTGTTTTCATGGTGAGGAGTCCTGTGGCCCCCTATAGTTGTTCCAATGATATGTGAGTGTTTGTGTTAATGGTTCTAACACGTGATGAGCCGGTGGCACCATTGTATGAATCAATGCATGAATGCTGGCTTGAATTCTAAGCATCTTTAGTGATGGAAAAGACTAGACTACAAAAATACAGTCCATCTACATTGTATTTATTTTTACTGTTAATGTAAATGTAAATGACCCTGTGAATTCGTTGCACTTGCATTTAGGTGCTGCGAACGTTGGCTGTTACTCCGTCACATCCATTACAGAGGCTAATATTGTGAGACAGCACGTAACCAGAGGATAGGTTGGTGTTAAATTGATGCAATTGATATTATCTTTCTCTAAAGGGTTGCATAATCACTGCATCATCTTTTTTGAAAACAATCCAAATATTAAAATGACAGGCTCTGATCAAACGGTCCGGCTCCACCTTTGTTTAAGGGAGTATGTCTCGTCACAGTTGCCTCATCAAAAATCTAGAGACTATAAAAAAATACAATAACAGGAATTATAGTGAAGAAGTTTGTTTACTGTCAATGTAACAAAAGGGTAGATCAACATAAGAACAATCTGATTAATTAGGTGAATCCAACCAATAGGAGAGTTTCCCCCGAAGACTTGTTACTGGTGGCAGTGATGAGGAATGAAGCTTGATGTCTGGGATGAAATCTTTTGATCTGAAGACAGCCAGTAGGGACAGCTGAGAGACAGCAGCGAGAGAGAGGACATTTAAAAATGTCCTGACTGAACTTTCACTGAACATTTTTTAAAACTTCTGTTGATAAGTTGCAAGACAGTTAATGAATGTTTGTAGCTCACTAATTGTATTCTTTCTTCACACAACCATAATTAAATGAATGATAACACAGTACAATATGCAGTGGTTAAAATCATAAACAGCATCTTCAATAAATAAACAGTAGTACTGTACACAAATGTTCTTCTGTAAATGAACTGTGAAGTTGTAATAAGCCAATACAACACATGTCAAGTCAAGTTACTTTCATTTGTATGCAGTAGCAACAATTCACAACAAAGGTCATCTTGTGACACTTAACATGTAGGGCTGATCAAGACCAAACTCTTTTGTTATCATTAATTTAGTTGATGAATGAATTTATTAAATTGAAAGAAACTTTTATAGATTTATATGTAATATATTTAATTGGACTGTACCAATATAAGATATACAACAATGATAAATTGCAGTTTTAAATAAAGAAACAGATGGGACTCAATTCCTTCAAACAGTTGTAGAAATCATCATCATCAGAATCGTAGTTCCTCAATTTCAAAAGACCTCTTTTGGCAAATACCATGGTGTACAGCTGAGCTGAGAGGACACTGTGATATAAATTAGTCACACTTGTGGAGTGCAATAGTTCTCATCCAGCGGTTACTTATATGACGGTTTGTCTTTGTGTGATGTAATTTCTCAATAGGAGAAAGCCGAAAAAAATAGTTTTAGGCAATAAAACCTGCAATTGTTCAAATGAGGCTGATGTTTGTTTATGCAGAGGTCTTTTGTATTGAGTATAACTTTGCAGCTCCAGTCTTTGAGGGCCATGTCCGACAAAGATGGTAAGAAGGCGTGGTTGTTCCACATCAAGGCATGTTTAATTGTTACAAAGAGCAGTCTGTGAGCTCTTGCTACAGACTTGAAACTGCAGTAGGCTTCTATGAGGATGTCTTTTATCTAAAAATTCAGAATTGTAAAAAATTCACACCCATATAAAGTAATTCTTTCAATCCCACTTTGTGTCATAATGTTATGTACATACTTCATATAAATGCTTAGCAGTGGAGACGAAATGAAGTGGTACCCATATGTGGATGTTATCAAGTATCTACATGACTTTAAACCTCATTCAGACTTTTTTCTGCTGCTATCAGGCTATAGTTTCCCTTGTTTCTCGCAGTTATCTATCATTAATGTGAGATGTCACAGTAGGGCCAGGAAGTCAATTAGAATGTATGGTTTCTGACCGCTGCTGTCATTTTTCTGTCTCATGTTTGCTGGCGATCGTAGGTTATAGATAACGGGCTCCTGGGTCCGGAGCTGCAGAAATCTTCCCTCGGAAGCACTTTGTAAAAACAAACTTAGACTTGATATGAAACCAAGAGCCAGCTGAGCCCCCAAGGACAGGTAGAGTGTCAGATCCACTCGATGGTCCCCGACTGGTTTCCGTATCGACCTCCGACCTCCCAAGAAACAGAGGTCACTAGTTGTAACCTTTTACCCTCTTAGGAGCAAAATCGAATATGGAAAATTATATTTGGAATACATCTAGTTTATGACACTGTATCAGTGCGTGAAAACAAAAAGCCAGTTCTGCTTTAGACAGAGCTCTTCACTGGCAGTAAACAGAACTCAATAAAACATCATGGAGTTTGCTCTCCTTTCACTCAGTTTGTTACAAACACACAAACGAGACTCAAAACTGTGAGTCAACTTGTTCTTTTTCAACATGTTTGGAAATACAAGCGCACTTGTTCCATGCGGTCAGCAGAAGGGTGGTTGTGGTTGAACACTGGAAGCCTTTTCTCCTCTCCTGTCAGGAGCATCTTTCAGCTCTGCCACAGTTCTGTCTAATAAACCAAGTCTGTCAAACGGCAACGTTTCTTGCCTGAGAGAAAAGAAAAATAGAAAAGAAAGAAAATAAAAGGGTATTCTCAGGCAATGCGGCTTCCCTTCACAACCACCATCTCTCTATCAGATGCCTGTTTTGTCCGCAATTAGTAAATCTTTCGGAGCGCCTTTCATTTAGCTCTCAGAGTGGCAAAAGTGACCTCATTCAAATTGCTGTTCTCTCTGCAGGGGCAGCAACAAACGAGGCCTTGTTTTTTGCAAAGGAGAGCATAATGAAGCTTTGTGGAGGCACGATCCAAGTCAGATAACCCACCGGGATTTCAATTGCTCCCGATTTCAATTGCAAGAGTGGACATTGTGAATGACGCCCATTCATTTGTCTGTTTCTGGTTGTTATTTTTCTGTCTCAGGTGCAAGTGCAACCTGCATGCCAACAGCTGTGTGTTCGACAAGGGGAAGCTAGGCTGTGAGTGTGAACATAACACCACAGGGTCAGACTGCAGCCGCTGCAAGAAGCACTACCATGGGAGAGCCTGGAGTGTGGGCTCCTACCTCCCAATACCCAAAGGAACTGCAAATATATGTGAGTACATCAGAATTTCTAATGTTTGACAGGCCAGGCAGCTGATTTATTAGTAACACAGGTAGCCAAAGCCAGCAGAGACTGATATCTCAACCCATCCAGTCATCACATGCCATGTGTTATGCCTTCCCAATGGCATCTGTCTCGTGACGCTCAGGGTCACGCATCTGTGACGCTTGGTTCAGTTTAGAGACAAAAATCTGGTGGTCAAATCCAAGCACAGCACCTTTTAGTTAATTTCTAGGAAAAGATATAATATATTGCGTAATATGTCACCTGTTCAAGTCGTCTGAAACTGTTGAGGACAACTTACATTTATTTTAGGTGCTTTAAACCCTTGTGGATCGCTGCCTTACGCTAAAGAGTATACAGTACCTCTTGTGTCTGAATGAAATAGCATTGGGCGTGATAAAATGTTGATATCTGGAGATGAGAACAGGCTGCATATCTGAGAAATTTTGCAGGAATGAAACATTCATTGTTGAATAAGTTAGTTGATAGTTAGTTTTGTGTGTCATTTGCCCAGATTTTAGACATATTTGCCCCACGCAGCAAATTTACTAACTTCACAGATGTTAGCTGTGTGCTAACTAAAAACAGACACACTATTTGATTCCATTGTGTCTTTCTGTGTTTCTTTGCATCTATTTTGGGCATCCAGAGTGAAACGAATTCCACTTATTTTACCCACGGTGGGGCTTTTTTCATCATGCTTCTCACATTATGTTGAAAGATATATCTTACAAAAGGCGGCATTGAGAGGATGCAGTTTGCATCCTTTGTCCCCCAGATTCAGTGTATTTTCCACAATCTGAGCAATAAAGGTAATTCCTTAATATAAAACAAAATATGAAAATACTGAATATAAAATAAGACAATTTGCAAAGGGTTCACTTGCTAGTTTATACAGCAGCTTGTGTGGGGTTCCAAATGTAAAAAAATGTAGTTATATTTTTCTTGTTCATATATTTAAAATTTTTTCATTTCACTTTACTTACATTTAGTCAATTTTGCGCGCATTTGACGCAGCACAAATGTGTTGAATGTGATGTTTATTGAGAATTATTAGTAGGTTTATAGATACAAAGAAGATAAACATTAAATATTAAATCTAAATGTATGAATTAAAAATTTAATCAAAATCTTTAAAGTTAAAACTGAAATCTAATGTAAAAATAAAGTATAACCAAATTTTTATATGTGGCACTTCATACATTTGAGGGGAATGAATAGTTGATCAGTCTTCTTTCAATTATTCAATATAAAATAAACACAAACAGCACGTTCTTTCGCAAGTACTTCATATAACATTAAAAGCTACTGAATTTAGTACTCTCACCTCAATGTTGGATATTTGTCTGCCTGTTCACAGGGCAACTCTGAAGCAGAAGGTGCTCTTTTGCATTATCCCCATTATAATCTTGGATGGGAGTTGAGTCACATTTATCAAATACCATGCCTGAGGCAGGGGGCTCATTGCCTCTATAAATCTAATACAGCCACTCAGGTTTGTGGTGGGGGATGGCCAGGCGAGGCCAGATGGTGGAAGATCTAACCCTCTTGTCCTGCCTTCACACTGATTCAGCCTTACAGTCAGCAACAGTCTGCTGGGACTGCTGCCACAGTCCCAGCCACAGCAAGTTTTTAGACGCTAATTCTAATGGCCTGGCATGAATTGTCAGATTTACTGCAATCACATTGTTTAGTAACTTTCACGCTTGTCTTTGGGTGTTATTTTTTATAGACAGTGTTTGAGGGGTACATAAATGTCCTATGAGTCTGTGAATGCATGTACTGTATGTGCACAAAACTGTGTGCATGCCAATGCAACAAGTTTATTTGCTTACAGGTGTTTGTGGGAATGCATTTGAACTCAAAGGAGATATTGTTGGATTTACCCTTGCACCTCTTGTGTGTTATGAGTCTCCCAGCAATGTGGTGCTCACTGTCAGATTGACAGGCCGTTATTGAAAAATTCCACACTTGACCACATCTGCACTAAACTGATGAAACCAAGTGCTAGCCATATCAAAAGCAATATTAGCACGTGTTTGGCAGTGGCATAAAATGCAATAATGTTGCACATGGAAGTGACGTAGCAATATTGGTCCCCTTGGTGTTGAATGAACACACTTTTGTCCTGAATTATCCTTATTTCTCCAGGTCCTGTAACATGACTTTATCCATTATGTAAAGCACATATTTCCTGTGAGAATATTAAACATAAAGCCCTTGTTTCAAGACAAATATGCTGAAAGTGCAAAATGTAATTAAGGTTTAATAGCTTTCATCCGTCATCAGGTCTTCCTCTTTAATCATAGAAGTAATTTATTTCACAAGTAGGAACTGGTTGAGGTCTATTACATATTCAAATCCCTCTACATGCAGATATATGGACATATGTGAGCCTTCATTTAATAAATTAGATGGCCCAAAATGGAGCCCTGTGTTGCTATGGGCCATAGCTGTCAGAAGCAGAGAGTAGCTGAGAGTGATTCCCAAATAGAGGAAGGAGAAAAATCTTTACGCTGCCCAGAGAGAAGAAGAGGAATCACTTTGAGAATTATGATGACAGTCCACTTTGCAGGGAGCATCAACTCATCTTGTGTTCCAAAGCAGGTTCACGGGTTAAGAGGGGTTGGGGCAGAGAGTTTGATGAGACTGTAGAATGTGTTTTGGCTTCAAAGGGTAATATTGTTTGCCCTCCATTTCACTCACAAAACAGGTTGATTTAGGATTGCAGCTTGCTTGCTTTCTTACAATTTGGAACTCAAAATCTGCACTGCACTTTCCACTGCTGCAGCACTTGCCAACTTAATGTGATAGCTTCTGGTAATGAAGTGATGAATGGCTGTGCAAACAATAGAAAAATACCAGTGAGACATAATCACAGATAGACAAGGCAGTAAAGCGCAGGGGGGAAGATCAGTAAAAGCATTTATTGTTCGGTACAGGAGGAAGTTGATAGCACCGTCAGACAGAGGCCGCAGCAAGGTTGCCAAAGTCAGCTCCAGCTCACAGATAGAAACTATTTTAGTGCTATCATAGGCGGAAATCATAGGGGGCACAGGGAAGTCAAAACCTTGGAACAACAATATCCATTAATATCACTTATGCCAAATGTAGACACAAAATAAATAAATTGACCTTCCTCCTTCACATACTTCACATTGGTTTGGGACACTGCTGACCACGGCCACAAACACGTTAGTGCTATACATATGAGTAGTTAAATTAAAATGATTTTTAATACCAAAATAGACCTTTTAAAAATGCTAAGGGAAATATTTTGATAATATAATTGCCTAAATATATCTTACGTACAGTATCTTTATAAAGTATTTTCTGTTGTCTTACTGAAATGTCTGCCTCAGTGTAATTTTGTTTTTGTAATTTTAGAAATAAAGAAATAATTCTTAAAAAAAATACTTTACAACAGACGAAACATGTTTCTGGCAAAGCCTGATGAGCATTTCCACTGCTAACAATAATAAAACTTTGTTACATTTTCTTGGTAAAAAGCACTTTTGGATTTGAAGTGAGATATCCTCCTTGTTTTTCTTTCTGCCTCTATCATACATCATAGGCAAATGGGTGAAAGTATTTTACCAGCACCTTTGCAATCTGAGAAGATTACATCAGATGCTATTAATAATTTATAGATTCTATTTTGCTTGTTGACTGATTCAGAGCTTCACTGATTAGAGAATGAGACAAAAAGTATAACTTTTTCAATTGAATAGGGGCAAACAAACTGTGGATAAAATGTGTATTTCAAACAAATGAAAATTCTGATGAAAATACTCCTGTTCTAAAAATAGTTTTCATTCTGTTGACATTTCATCACTGGAAGGATTGTGATTATAATCAAAAGAAGATTAACCTCGGACCAAGTGGTGGCCAGAGCCATGGCTGCTGTTAATCAGTGGACACAGTGGAAGCCAAGCGTTGTTGGTTTGAACCATTCAACGCAAACAACACAGAACACGAGTTTCATCTCGCGGTTGTATGGCTAAGTATCTAGAATAAATAATGTGAATCATTTTTTTAATTAAACCTTGTTTCTGTTTTCTTTCTGCAGGTATTCCCAGTAATCACGGACCAGTGCGTAAGTTGATCACACTTTTCAAAGTGATGTGATAACTGGTAAATTCCTGCCCCAGTAATCGCCCACATGTTTGACTCGTCATGTTGGCGTGAAAATTTGTGCCATGCTTTATCATTATCATTATCATTCAACATCATGTTTTCCACACTGAAAAAAAAAACGTTCTACCAAAGTATTAATGTAGAATTAGAATAGTTTTGCAAATCATGCTAATTTCAAATTAAATGTTTTTCTTTTGGCATTGTCAATTGACACCAATTGCTGATTCCCATATATGTAGATTTTTATATATCTTTAAAATCAAAGCTAACTTAATGATGACGTCTTGTAAAATCTGTGTCACTATCAGGCCTTTAGATTTCCGTAATGTACGAAAATGTATGTAAAACAATAGATGCCTTAAACGTCAATTCACATCCCATCTCACTGATTGCTGACGTTCTGTCATGTGCCCTTTGAGTCTAACCTGGGTGTGTAAGGTACCCTTTGGTGTAGCCTTCCCTGGTGCACAACAGGACCTTTGACATCCATAACCAGCACACTGAATCTTCTGTTCAGGGTCTTGATAAATTTCCTGCAAAAGGTTGCACCCCTCCTGACACACAAAGTCTATGTCACCTTGGTGAGGTTTACGTACATAAACTGCATGGTTAGTTTATGAAAAGACTGGTGATGCTTGGTTCAGTACAGGATGGGTTGGTTAAGTTTGGGAAAATGTAGTTTTGTGGGACTTTACTTATGAATGCAGATGTGGAAGGTATACCTTCTGCATCTGAATGTGCCACGAGGGGCCATAACAAAACATTGATAACCAACAACATGGGGACGAGAATGGACAGGAAATATTTCTTACCCGTAGGCAGTGATTGTATAAAGGTAAGAAGTTCTTATCCCCAGGACCTCAGATACTGCTGCTTTGTCATGGCCCCAGACACAAGGTACCCTGCAGTTTATGAAAGAGATACACAAAGGTGTAATATGTCGGTAATGTAAATAAGTCTGCATAAAAATCAGACAACTAGAATGGAAAATGTAGCTTGACGTATATAAAGCAAGAATGTCTCAAGTGGTATGGAGCCAAGTGGATTGAGTCGAGGGTCGCACTCCTCCAGGAGATTGTGTCTTCTTTAATACCAAATGTTGCTGGTCATTTCCTAAACTTAACCAGGTATTTTATGTGTGGAAATCACATCAAACCGCACCAATGTCACCAATGTTAATGCTGTGGTTTTTATTTCGCACCTAAAGAACCTGGCCTGAGAAAAAATTCGAAGACACAAGTCTTTGTGGTAGAGACACTAGAGGGAAGGCTTGGACCTCTTCACCGTAGATGGGTTCCTTGTTTGCCCTGCTAAGACGTGGGGCTCACATGATGAAACATCAGAACCTGACAGACTGTATAGAGAATGTATTGCTAGGAAATACCTTCAGATTCCAAAGCATGGTGTGCAATATGATTAGCAGTTACATGAAGTCTAAACATTAGTGTCGTTTGACATTAAATGACTCGCTAGTTATTTTGAAGGAGCCTTGCATGCTTGGCCAAGGATACTGGCAGACTGAGAATTGAGAATTATTTTCTTCCACACTAGCATATTTGCTCTTAGCTCCCAGACAGATATTTGACTGAAGCCAGAGAAAAGAATAAAAAGAACCGCCACCTTACCATGGTGGAGGGGTTTGGGTGCCCTAATGATCCTAGGAGCTATGTTGCCAGGGGCTGTGTGGTACCCTGGTGGGGTCACCCAAGGAAAATTGGTCCTAGGTGAGGGACCAGAAAAAGCGCGGTTCAAAAGACTTCTATGAGGGTGACAAACAAGGACTTGTGCACCCTGCCCGGAGGGATACTGGGACCCCGCCCTGGAGCCAGGCCTGTGTCCATGGGTTCCGGTCGGGCTCAGCCCGAAAAGGAGACATGGGTCCGTCCACATGTCGGCCCACCCCCCACAGGAGGAGCCAAAGAGGTCCGGTGCTATGTGGATCAGGTGGCAGTCAAAGGCAGGGGCCTTGGCGGTCCGATCCCCGGGTTGCTGAAGCTGGCTATTGGAACATGGAATGTTACCTCTCTGGTGCGGAATGAACCTGAGCTTGTGCGAGAGGTTGACAGATACCGGCTAGATACAGTATAGTCAGCCTAACTTCAATGCACAGTTCAGGTTCTGGAACCAGTCTTCTGGAGAGGGGTTGGACTTTTTTCTATGCTGGAGTTGTCCCAGGTGAGAGGCGGGAAGCAGGTGTGGGCTTATTAAAAGCTCCCCGATTCTTAGCCAATGTGTTGGAGCTTACCCCGATGGACAAAAGGGTTGCTTCCCTGCGCCTTCGGGTTGGGGAACGGGTCCTGACTGTGGTTTGTGCCTATCCGCCAAATAACAGTTCAGCCCTTACCCACCCTTTTTGCAGTCCTTGGAACAGGTGCTGGAGAGTGCCCCTACTGGGGACTCTGTCGTCCTGCTGTGAGACTTCAATGCTCATGTGGGCAATGAAAGCAAGACCTGGAGAGGTGTGATTGGGAGGAACGGTCTGCCTGATCAGACCCTGAGTGGTGTTCAGTTATTGGATTTCTGTGCTTGTCACAATTTGTCCCTAACTAACACCATGTTCAGCCATAAGAGTGTCCATAATTCCCCCCTACTGGGGACTCTGTCGTCCTGCTGTGAGACTTCAATGCTCATGTGGGCAATGAAAGCAAGACCTGGAGAGGTGTGATTGGGAGGAACGGTCTGCCTGATCAGACCCTGAGTGGTGTTCAGTTATTGGATTTCTGTGCTTGTCACAATTTGTCCCTAACTAACACCATGTTCAGCCATAAGAGTGTCCATAATTCCCCTTGGCACCAGGACACACTAGGTCGACAGTCAATGATAGACTTTGTAGCCGTACCATCTGATCTGCGACCGTATGTGCTGGACACT
>KV751378.1:1243053-1261195 GCA_001698575.1 Mola mola | reverse complement strand
TATTTAATTTATTTAAATATTGAAATAAAAGTAGAAATAAATATTTCTACTTTGGATCAGAGCCACAGTGGATCAGAGCCAAAAAAGTTGTTCCCAGCGCTTTTGGCCTACATTAAGCTAACGGGCTGCTTGTTGTAGCTTCACATTTAATATAATGTGGTGTATAACTCATAAAACCCTGACAGGCATTCACTAGAGCAAAACTTGTACTTGAGTAACAGGAAATTCAGGCACTTTCTGTCTTAGGCGGAATGTTGTGGCCCTGCTACTGTCGAGTGCTGTGAAGCTGACAATTTGTATTGAACTTAAGAGCCTGGAGTCATGACTAATGATGAAGCCTTCATGTTAATATAATAACAGGAGGCTGATCGTGGGTTTCAGCTTACCCTGACTTCATGGCAAAAGATATTGATTGAGTGTAATTGAAGCAATGCTGCTTTGTCTCAGAGCATATAATTAGCAGATCCTGTATCTAAAAACTGTCTCTGGCTATGCTTGATTGCACTGGTGAATCTATAGTTTATAAAAGCTTTTTAACACTATTAAATGAATAATTTTCAATATGATAACTCCCTTTCAGTTTGCACACGACCAACACAAAACCGAACAATTCTTAAATTATCAGATGTATTGGTGCTCTTCCACAAAAAAGTGGTCCAGGGCTTCTTTTGGTGAATTTGAACTTGATATCACACTGATGTTTGTGGTATCTCAAAGAGGCGCAGGGTCTGAGGACATCAAGAGATCACTGAGACGAGAGGATTACAGTGCATTTAGAACAAAACAGACTGTAAAACCCTGTACAGGAGTCACAATAGAAGGAGGAACAATGGGATGTTCTCATGTGTCAGTATCATAGCAGATGAAATGTGTCCTAATTGACCAAATCTGACCAAAAGTGAGTTCTAAAATAAAACAACCATGCATCTTGCTTCCAGTCGTTGTCTTTTCTGTTGGTCATCATGTGATCCTGTAACTGTGGTAAATTTCCCAAAGTTGCTTGGATTTGGCTCGTCGATGGTTCTGTCATAAGAGGTATCTTGTTAAAACGTCACACATCTGACAGACGCGTGAGTAGCACATTGATCTCAGAGCGAACATGCCGGTGGTTAGGCACCATTCGAAATGTTGTGTTCTCACTTGCTGCCTGTAAATCCCTGAGTGTTGAGACTAAGGTACAGACTTGAATAATTTCAAGGGTGATCTTGATTAACCACATTTACAATGTATAAACGCAAACAACCCTGCAAGTCGTTTGTTTGTTAGCAAAATTAAACAAAAACTACTCATTTCGATGAGATTTTCATGTGTCTTGGACCAACCTAAAGCTCATTAGATTTTGGTGGTCAAAGGGCAAGATCACTCAAAGGTCAAAAAGCATGTTTTTTGGGGGGGATTAATTCCAGAAAGAACTGAAATTGAGAGGTCCAAGTGCGGTCATTTGGTAACTGACAGCATTGGCTACAGATGACTATCTGTTGGGCTTTCAAGGTCAAATGTCAAGGTTGCTGAAACGTTAAAATACAGTTCTGTTTGGTAATTTCGCCTGAATGATTTGACATAAAGAAGTCTAGCTCCAGTCATTTTGTAACTAATCCCAAGGGTCCGTCACATAGCTAGAACCACCTGGCTCTATGCTTCATGTGTCGCTCATAAGGTGGCACCAGCATGTGCAATTAAGAATGTTCAAAACACACAGAAGGGAATTTAGCTATATTGGCAGATGTTTGCACTCGCTAGGTTCCCTTTAATGTATTTTTTTAGATAAAAATGATGATGTTCAATGATAAATACGTACTATTTCTGCATTGTCTTACTATTCTATATGCTATAAACTGCGTTGTGTTCAGTGGTGTGATTACATAATCCTAAATTCTCCTGACAACATTCAAACCATTGACTATAGACAGTATTACGTTGGATGATATGAGAGTAAAAAAAACATCTCAAAAAGAAATTTTGGAGCAGGATTTAGATCCAGGACTTTTTTAAAAGATCGTTAAACATTTGGAGATAAGGGACTGTTTGATGTTTTGACTTACAATTTCAGGAATTAAGGAATCCTAGATGTAAGTTTTGGGGGTTAAGACATTTGAATAATAAATAATTGTAATTGTTCAGTGACCACGTTTACATGCACACAAATCTTCCGGTTATTGAGATTACTCGGGATATGGTCAGATCAGGGGCAGACCTGATGGATGATGGATCTGCCATCATGTTACATGTTACATGTAATGTTTGTCATGTTACATGCCCCGATCATAGTCTACTCTAAAATAATGTCACTAGACCAAAACGGCGGTGCTTGTATCCAATATATTTTTGCTCTTTTTTACAGTCTGAAGATGTCCATCTTTATGTATGTCGGTTAATAAACAAGGATCGTTCCATTACGGCCATATTGGGGTGGTAAATGACTTTTTTAAAAGATCGTTAAACATTTGGAGATAAGGGACTGTTCGATGTTTTGACTTACAATTTCAGGAATTAAGGTGAACCATATCTATTATCCCTATAAAATGGTCCAATTATGATGAGACCTACTATAATCAAATCCAGAATGCCACCATTAAGGAAATTTTGTTTTTGGTGAATAACTTAATCATATATCAACACAATTCGGAATCCTAGATGTAAGTGTTGGGGGTTAAGACATTTGAATAATAAATAATTGTAATTGTTCAGTGACCACGTTTACATGCACACAAATCTTCCGGTTATTGAGATTACTCGGGATATGGTCAGATCAGGGGCAGACCTGATGGATGATGGATGATTTTACATTGGTTTCTCTCAATAAATCATGATATATTGCCCATTTTGTGATAATAATAAGGAAGGATAATAATAAAACTATTTAGTAAATAATTGAAAATAACTCATGTGGTTTTACTTAATTTCCTAGAAGAGCAAAATCTGCCCTTGTTCATATGGGCTGTAACCGCTTCTTGGTACCGTCGCTGCTTTCAGCACTGCTTCCCTACTGGCACCTGGCGCAATGAAAAAAATGGATTTGAGAACACCACTCAGAGAAGAGAAAAAAATCAAATTACCAGCAAAATTGCTCATTTCATTTCACTGCACATGAGGCCAGTGAACATTGTTGACGGTGAAGGTTTTAAAGAGTTAATGCACACACTTGACTCAGGTTGCACAGTGGTCAAATGAGAGATGTTGATGTATGTGGTGAACTCAAAATACTCATCCACAAAGATAAAATCAAATAATGAGACAAAAAAGGGTGCAAAATAAGATTTAAAATGATTACTTGTTTAATTGCATAACTCAGCTCTTTTGAATGGTGTGGAAAGAAATGGAAGGCAATATCGCAAATGTGGATCAATGTACAATTAATAGATAAATGATTTGACTATCAGTTGATGATTGGCAAGACTTGACCAATCACATTTGACTCTGTGAACTCTTAGTCGGGGACACCCCTACTTAGGGCACCCTCACACTGCGCCATCCTTACTGTGCCCAAGCACGTTTTACCCACAGAGTCTGGATTGTTTGCCTTGTTTTGAGTGTTCCATACTGTGTATGTACAGTATGGAACACAGCATTCTTCCTTGGTCCTGGCATGATGGGATGAGCTGTGCTTGCACATGGTATGGTTGCTCATGCACATCGCAGGCACACGTACGCAAGCAGAAATGACTCGTCCCTCGTCTCCGGCCGCCTCCGCAAAAATCAAGCGGCACAATCAATAAATTCCCGAATAAGAGCGTACTGTGTCTAAACAAAAGCACTCCAAATAAGCCACAAACGTCAACCTGATGATGTAATTACAAGTAGTAATCGTACTCTTGGTGGGGGGGGGATTGTGCTTCAGCATGGTACGAAACAACCTGGCCAAGTGTGAGTGGATCCAAGTGCATTAACTCACACATGAACATTTTTGCCTGATTCACAGCAGATTTTCACTAACAGTAGAAATGAAGACAACAGCAACCGCCCTGATCTAACACTACTTCTGTTATTTGTTTGTTAAAAATTGAGAAACTTCCAGCAACAGAAGCTACATCCTCTATATTCAAATGTGTTATATCGATATATGTAAATGCGTATTATTCACTGTGTTTCATTGAGTTGTTTTAACAAATGTCACTGACTAATTTGAAGATGCTATTGAACTTAATTACTTAATGCGCACTCACTTTTTCTGAGTGACAAAAGATAATTGACTTGTTTTAATGTTGTATTTTACCAACTCAGCAGGTCCCTGTGGCTCCAAAAAGACGCCAAAGGCCTAAGCCTCAAGACAAGAAATTTAATTGGGCTGCTTTTAGAATGACAGTGGGTTTGCTGCAGGACCTGCAGATTGTCCTTTGGCAACAGGCAACAAAGTCAATGTTTAGACAAACAGGGACTCAGCTAATCCCACGAAACTTTGTATTTATTTATTTATTTTAAACCAAAATACACAGAGCAGTTGTTTTCCATTATCTCTAAAATTAGAAAGCTCCATTAGTGAATGCAGTGTGGCCAGAGGGCCATTAATGTCTGACCCAGCTGAGAACGGAGCAGTAGCACTCTGACATTCAGACTACTTCTTCTGTGGTAGGGCATTAATTTTGGGGGGCATGGGCGCACTTGATCTTGTCAAGCCGTCAAAAGATTGTCTGAGACAAAGGTCTACACTGACAGAACACGTTTTCCTTTTTTTAATGTTACTATGCTACTTTGTTGGCAGGTCGTTGCCTATTTACACATTCATCACACAGAACGCACCATTAGCATTTATTTGGAAGCGTTGTGATCTGAAATGACATCTCATAATATTTATCCAATATTTTGAGTCTCTACGAACTCCTACCAACTATTTATCTTTTATGTCGCTGGGTGCGCTGGCGTTGTAGAGCTTCCTGCAGCTGTTAAAACAGAGCTATGAGAATCTGATATTGGTGATAGCAAGCGCAAGGGCAGTGCTTTTAAATAGAATGAGTGAAGAACTTATCAATGGCTGACGTCATGCTCTCTTATTCACAATAATAATATTAATCTACTCTGAGCCCTTTTCGGGTTGCAGTGCTGTCTCTAATTATGAAAATGATCAAAAATATGTTCATTGCCCACTCTTGCATCCGCACCAAGATTCTTCTTCTTGCTCGATATTGATTTGCCCTTTAAAGAAAGATGAATGTAAACAAACAGCTTATATGTGATTTAAAAATGAGTGTTTCATCCCGTTACAAACATTATGGAGTCATGTCCCAAAATCGATTCAAAGAAGTTTTGTGGCTAAACATCAGTTGCAAATGGCAGCATTTGGCTTGAGTCTCTGGATCAAAGAGCAGCAGCTTCTTGCCACGCTCATTATTTCTGCAGCAGCGCTCGACGATCATGTGGGGGGAAAGCTATCATACAGCGCAGCCCCAGGTCCTGCTGCCCTTTTTCTGAGGAGCTTGTCAGGCTGAAAGAACTGCTGCGTGTTCTGTGATGGCACTATCATTATCAATCTCTCTATAAATACATGAAAAAAGCTGAACAAAACAAGGCAGCAGCATCACATCTCTCTCTCACTCTGGGTTTTTAAAAAAAGAGGCAGACAAGGCGAGGAAAGTGGATTCACACGACACAAAATTACTGAAAATCCTTTTTTAACAATAAAACCCTATATCAACGGGTGAAATTTTAACAACGGTGTTTTTAACGGATGGGAATATTAACCAAAATGGCATTTTAATGCCTTTTTAATTAGTTTTGGCAAGAGCGCTGATTATTTGTTTGGTTTATTTTGATGTATGGGTTACATGACTGAAAACCATGTGGGAAAAATGTGATTACTATATATGCAGGGAGAGATATCCAATTACGCTGAAATTTTTTGGCAAATACCTCTTCAGGGATTTCACCTCTGCCAGCAAAGGGGCTTCCTGGGATAATTGAGTTGTGAGATTTTGTTTGGAAACGCGTATATCAGCTTATGTAGTCCTAATAAATCTATACCAAAACAAATAAATCAGTCCTGGAACATTATTTGTTTATTTTATTCATTCATTTTGGATTATTAATGTCATAGAAAAAAATAAAAGCAATTTTGGGACTTGGAATTGCTTATTTGCATATCAAAAGTAGAAATGGTGAAGCCAGGTATCCATTTTGTGTCATCTCCTATTTCTGTTCTTTTGACTGTGCAGGACGGAAGCAGAATTTAATTCTCCTGTCCTGCAGAGAGGCCTGTTTCACAATACACTGGCAAGCTTGGATTCACTAATCATTATTTTCAACTCATGACTGCCATGGTTTGCTTGCTCTTTTGTTTTGCCAGGATTATTTGCTCCCTTTGGTGCCACAAAAAATATCCATAAATCCATAAAATGTGTTTTCTGGGTTCTTGTTGTCATTAAGGGCCAGTCACAGGAAGGCTCCGGGCCGCGTTCATACAGTGTGTGTCCTCCACTCCTCCACAGAAGTCCTTGGTTTCACCCTCCCCAGCGCGCTAGCTGTGCGTTAAGGACACAGATCACTGCGGACAGGATGAGAAGAGGCAGTCCGTGCCCTGAGAACATGCCTGTTGATTCCCTCTGAGTGATCTACTAATCTGGCCCTTCCTGTCTTCTCTGCCCTTCTTGCCTTCTCTTCGCAGCTCGGGTGTGTGACAACGCGATGATGCGCTGTCAGAATGGCGGCACGTGCCACCACCACCAGCGGTGCCATTGTCACCCTGGCTTCACGGGCGTCCTGTGCGAGAGAGCCCGCTGCCAGGGGCCCGGAGAGTGTGACGACGAACTGTCCGGACGGGCCCCCTTCAAACATCCCCCCGTCGGCCACCAGCTCGCTTTCACCCTCGTAGTGATCCCACTATTAATTGTATCCCTGTGCTGAGAGCCCTGGATGGCCTCCCATCCTCAACCAAAACCCCTGAAGACCACATTTGTTGAGACTGAACTCTCAACCTAAAGGACATGAAATACAAAGGGTGTGTGGACAACGTGCTAAGAATTCAATATAAGCAGCTCTTTTGTATCGCCAGGGAAAAGGAGGTGGGCGGCAGAGTTAGCAGTGCAACAGGTTGTGCACTGATCTGTTACGGTGAATACGAGATGGATTTATGAGGGCCTCGGAGAAGTCTCAGTCTCAGAGGAAATAGTCGGGAACCCTCACCGTGCGATTATGTCATTGTCTGACGCTTCATTAAAGGCAGGCTGGAGACTAGAGATAGAGACACCCCCGTTCTGAGAGCAAGCTGTACAAAACTTGGCACAAGGTTTCTAAAGTATCTTCAGAAATAATGAAAAAGAAAAATCATAGGCATCTTAAAACATCTCGCCTCGCTGCATCCTTCCTTTCCACATCCTCCCACCTCACTCTCTCCCTCCTGCTGTGCTTTGGTGACTCTGGTGATTTTACTTTTACTGAAAGGGTGTCTGTGGTTTCTCCCAAATAATGCACATGTATTATTATCAAGCCACTTGACTAGTAAAATTATAGTACTTTTTTTTTTATGTTCCTTTTCCCTTCCTGAGTCACGCTTGAGCTCACCTGTATGGGGATTTAAAAAAAAAAAAAAAAAAGAGGTTGTAATATACTCTAACTGTATTTAATTTTTGTATAAAATAGATATTTTCATGACTACGCTAAAAGAAAAGATGTGTTACTTGTTTTCTACCGCTGCCGCCCTGTCCTCGATGTGGACTATGAGTGCGTAAGGAGTTTTGGTTGTATTATTTCCTTGCTTGTGTGGCACACGGTTCTCTTTCTCTGAGAGCTGCTTTCGAAACTATGTTTACATACACGCTTACACAATACACTTCCACCAAAGGGAAAAAAGAGAATCATGTCTTTGTCTTGTTGTTGAACAGTAGTAACTTTATTATGAGATGTGTAGAAGTGCTTTGTTTGTAGATAGACACAAGCCATTAGATGAATGTTACTTTAAAGCATTTTTGAGATCTGACAACGCCGATTGTTGACTTACTCACTGCAGCGACAGTTTGCTGGTTTGACTTCTTATTTTATAGGGTGTTTTTTTTTCTCTAATGTGCCGTAACTCTTTGGTGTGCTCATGAAATGTGGGAGAATCAGAAGAATCTCTAATCAAAACCCCATCAGCTTCATGTAAATTGAACAGGACGACCTGGGGGAGACGAAAAGACAAAACCAGTAGATCGCAAAGCTGTCGCAGAAGCCATCCAGGTCTGATCCTTAAATCAAATGGAGAGAGGGAAAGGTTTCTAAGCAAAGCCTGCATCCAGCTGGGAGAGCCTCTAAGAAGTAACACATTCAGGAAATGAGCTTTAATTCACGGAGGGTCAATGAATAGAAATTAAGTTGCATCCCACTGGGTGACATATTGAGCACTGAGACTGATTTCATTTGAGGGATTAATTTTTACTCCTGAGGTTGCAATCAAACACCTAATTGTGTTAGAGTCTACTGTAAGTGCCTCTCATTAAATGACACTGTTGATGAAAAGAGTAGCGAATGCCTTTTTTTGACAGAGACTCATGAAGGCAACCTTTGGAAAACTAAGGTGAGGTAGGTGATCTGAAATGGGTTAGTGAGCTATTAAAAACAGCGATAGATAGTCTGTGTATTACAACAAAAAAAAGAAATTCAGTTTCAAGAACTTGCCATTTGAGGAGCTGCAGGGATTGTATCAGACCGTATGCCATACTGCGCCTCTTCTTTATGTTCGGTATATAGATGTATAAAGATGGACTAATCTCTGTCTCCGCTCCATCCAGCTATAAAAAATTGAAGCCAAAATATCTCGAACAAGAGAGCTCCCATACTATGTCCATGTATCCGGTATCCGATCAATCAAACGCAGCTCTCAGGTGTCAATCCCATGTAATGAAATGGTAGAAACCATCTTCAGGAAATACATATTTATATGTTCCATGTGTACCTTTTTTGCATTTCTTAGTTTGGCTCATATGCCATCTACAAACATAGAATGAGACTACACTACAGCCAGCCACCAGGGAGCAATCAAGACGTCTTGGCTTCATTTCACTGATTCATTTCACATTTTTGAATAAAAAAAAAAAAAACATAGTTGTAGTTGAAAACTGTAAGTCAAACAGGTTAGTGACAGCATTTTCTATGAGTAAGTGTTGGGCTACATCCACACTGCTGAATTATCATTTTAAAGTGCATAACTTTTGCTCCGTTTGCACCTCACACCTGAAGAGCACACATCCCAATCATAAAATCCGGATTTTTTTCTAAAACGATAGACCTTTTTTTTTTTATACGACAGTCATCTTGTACTGGTTGGCTCATTGGATAGGTTCTACATCGAGAAAGGTACAGAACCTTAGTTCATTTTAATAAATTTACCTGTGTTTGACTGCATTTTTATTTCAGTATGGACTTCATGAAAATGATCCGTGACACAGGTAACCACGCTGCCTTTTTGACTGCAGCTTATCATTCAAGATGTGTATTTCCTGGCCTCATCATTATTCCAAAATATGTTTCCTTTTGCTTCGCGCCATTGTTGTTTGTTATCCGTAGTATTTCTGCTAATAAAGCAAACAACGTTCTACTTCACTTCTGTTTACAGTGACACATGGATGCCCAACGCACATAAATGAATGAATGATGAATAGTCACATTTTTTTCTATTTTCAGTATGTTTTATGTGAACAAGGGATGGATCTGGTAGCGCAGAGAAATCGCTCATCTTAATGTGGACCATTTTTGTTTAAAAACAGTTTTAAATTGAAAATGTGGTGGTGTGGATATACTGTAGCTTTTGCTGAAATAGCTAGTTTTAGCTAATTAGCTAAATCGAATCTCTAATGTCAGCAGTCGATACAGCCACCAAGAGGTGCAAGCTAGAAATGGGAAGCCTGCTTTTTCCCACAAATCTGAAATCACTGTAAAAAGATTTACCAAGACTTTCAGTGATACTTTTGCATCAATTATCCTTATAAAGTGCATTTTTTTCCAGCCAAAAACAGAAAGTTTGAAAGTTACAGCAACTGCATGGAAGTGAAAAGTCAAGGCTGTTATTGCAGACATGACTTGAAAAAAAAACAAAACACTTTAATAATATCTCTTACCCCAAATGCAGTAACAACATTGTAGCTCTCTAGCATTGCAGTCGTACACCTACTGTGATATACTGTAGTTGTTTTGTTCAAGGTCCCTGTCTTTGAACTGGCTCTGCAGAATGTGAAGTTGCACGTTTGAGACCATTTCTGGTGTCAGGGTGAGGATAGGAAGCAGAGCATTATTTAAGGGCCAGAGTTTGTGTGAACAAATCTTATGCCATGTTAGTGCAATAAAATTGGTGTTTTATTACACTTTGCTCTTGGTTTTGGGCTGTATTTAGCTATCAGCAAAGAAAAGAAAATTTAAGGTTACATTCAAGGCTCTTATACTTAAATGCAGATTATTGCACACCCAGTTGATTAATTACTGAATGGAGACGATTGCTCTGCCTCAAGACTGAGTGCAACACCTTGCCAACACTGACATTCTGTCAATAGTCCCTCTACATGCCTGCATACTGTTGGAGAAGAGGCAATTAAAGCAACCATTTTCTACATCACGCTTGAGCAGAAAAGTATTTTGAATACAGCTGTACAACATTTTAATGAGCATAAAAATGTCTATTTCCTGAAACTGTAATAAATAACTAAAGCATGGTGACATTTAAACATGGCAGCACAGCAGAGCAACATTTGATGATACTGTAGTGACATTTTAGTAAGTAATTTTGGAGTGCAGCCTTTTTATTTTTTGTTTTATTCGCCACAGTTTCATGTCACTTGTAAGACTCAGGAGAGGACATTAGGTGGACATTTTTAGACACAAGCAGTCCTTGTGTTCTGCCACTGTCAGCACCAGTGGCACCAACAGAGTTATAAGAAAAGGGGTATTCAGTGTCTGGGAAAGAGGAGACTCAGCAACATGACCGGGGCCCTCAGCTGATTAGCAATCCAATATCTATATTCAGCTAATCAATTACATTACTTTCAAATGCTGTTATATCAAAGCAGTGCAATTCAACACAAACTGATGCTCTTCAGAAATAGAATACCAACAAATCAACTTTTTTACTAAAGATTATATAATAAATAGGGGTACAAATCCTAGCTTTAGGATAGCACTCTCATCCATTGGCTCTTTACCAGTCAAGCTATTACAAATATGCAGTATTAATGGTAGCTTAAGATATTAACAATCTCATTTCAGGAATGTTTAGAATATTTATTTTAGGTCCTTGTACCTCTAACAAGTCTACTTCTGCGATTGTATTGATGAGTTGTCCTTGACCCTTCACTGAGCAAGCTCCAACTCCAGCTCTCCACACAAAGAGAGCCAGTTTCCACATAGACGTTCTCTTCCTTTTAGCAGCAGAAGGGTGTTCTCATCGCGTGCAAACAGCTTTACGCCTGTCAAGTTATGTTTGCTTTTAGTTTCTTTGTTTGTTCAGAGACATTTTTTGCAAAAGGTGTCCAACATCTAAAGAGAAGTAACAGGGCGCAGAGTGATGGCAGGCATTACAGCCATTTCCTGTGGGAAACATGTGACACAGCTGGGGAAATGGTGGCAGTGTTTTTGAGATATTGAATTGAATTTATTGTATGATTTTCTTAATGTTAAATTATTGTTTTCAAAGCAGAGTCCTTAAACAGGTTCCTATGGTTCTGGAGAAAAAAACGTAAGTAATGCAATGACAGGATGTGTGATGTATTTTATAAACCTTTTCACAAACGTTAGCATGTACCTCACAAGGCTCCACCGTCTAGTGGGCTGTATGGGTACAGGGTACAGTCACGATCATGTATCCATATAAGATTTGCATGGATGTTGCCAGCCATCGGGTGGAGTCTAGAATATCTATCTTGAATGTGTGTTGAATGTGGTCAGTATGTGTGTAATAACATAAACCCTCCATGAAACACGCTTTAATTCTTTAATTCTAAACTGATTGTCTGATTGGTTTTAATCGCCAATTCGACAACCCAGTGGCTCCCCAGCCTGTCGCCAGCACATTCCAAAGAAATGGACTGATTTCACTGCAAAATCTAGATACAGGGCTGTAACTTGATTTTCAGTCTCACTCAGCAGCCTGCAAATGAGCCATTAAGTTCATCTTATTTCTTACCCCCTGAAATACAGAGCTTACACTGAAGAGGTGTGGAGGTGCAAAAAAGCTCAACAGCACCTTAAATGTAATCATCATCGTTGCCTGAATGAAACATTTTAATAACAATCTGCAGAGACAGAAAGTGCATTAGCAATGATGATTTACAATTATTTTTTACAAGTGGGTTGTTGAAAGAGGCTGAAATCTATGAGACACACTGAAGCAAGCATTCAAGCGGATACAGACTATACTGTACATATAGCCGGCACACCGACTCAGACATCCATAAGACTTTCTGCTCTCTCCTCCCTAATCAATTTTTAGCTCAAGTGTTAGAATTTGTATTGATCCCCTTTATTTGGCAACACATAATCAACGGGGTGGAAAAAGCACACCATCTGTGACTTTATCAAACTCCCATTCACATCTCTGACATGGCAGGGACAGCTGGTGGGTGGTTAACATGTTTGGTGCACAGAGCCTGCAGACACAGGAATCGATAGACAGGACAACAAGGGGTTACTGTAAGTCACCTCAGCAGGACCAGAGCAGAAATACCTCTTCCTCCTGCTCTATCAGAGTTCTTGGACCTGACTAAATGGGAAGCAATACTTATAGTCTGCATCCATTTTATTCACAAGAAATGTGAAAGGGCAACGTGTAATGGGCAAAGTTGCAAAATCTTTGAAACTCAAATCAAGGGGTCGTATCCCCTGATCTTTCCAACAGTGTTCTGGAAATCACGTATTTGACCTTGTTAATGTGTCCATATGGTGTTTTTATGTACTAGCAATTGACATCATGACTGAAGATTTCTGCTTTTGTTTTATAATGCACCAAAAACAGTCTTAAAAAATTTCAATTCTCACTGCCTGGGACAACCATGTAGAAAACCTAAGGTAAAAATCCTGAAGACTTGCGGAGACGGGCTTAATGTTGTGGAAATAAACGTACCATTCTGATGCATCAACTTGCAGGAGACCTTGTCTCTCCTCCTCTTGAGCTCCTCCTCTTCTTCCTTGAAATCTGTGTCTGGTTCAAACATGTATGATTGAATTACTCCGATTTAATAACTGCCACTATGCAGCGTATAGTAGACTAGCTGACAGATGACAAAGCGGTGAGTGGAGACAGGGCTGGTCTAAAGTAAGTACAGTAAGTATTCATAGATCCCCACAACCTAGTTAAGGGCAGAGGTTTAGGTTCAGAAGTATTTGGACAATGATACAGTTCTTGTCATTTTGCCTCCGTACACCACTACATCAGATTTGAAATGAAACAATCAATATGTGATCAAAGTGCAGACTTTCAGCTTTAATTTATGAGGTTTCACAAAAATATTGCATTTACCATTTAGGAATTACATCTATTTAATACAGAGTACCTCCATTTTCAGGGGCTCAAAAGTAGTTGGACAATTGACACACAAGCAGTTTCATGGCCAGTTGTAATGTCCTCCCATGTTAATTCAAGACAAATGAAGCAGATCAAAAGGTCTGGAGTTTATTTCAGGTGTGGCAGCTGTCTGACTCGATATGGACTGTCAATATGAAGTCCAAGGAGATATCAATGCAATTGAAGTAGGTCATCATTAGGCTAAAAAAAAGCTAAATAAATCTATCAGAGAGATAGCAAAAACTTTAGGAGTATCCAAATTCTACATTCTTAAAAACGAACACACTAGTGAGCTCATCAAAATCAAAAGGCCTGGAAGGCCACAAAACTAACAACTAATGGATGATTGCAGGATCCTTTCCTTTGTGAAGAAAAACCCCTTCACAACATGGAGACAAGTAAAGAATACCCTGGAGGAGGTAAGCGTATCATCGTCAAAGTCTGCAACCAAGAGACGCCTTCATGAATGGAAATTCAGAGGGTTTACAAAAAGGTGCAAACCACTGGTAACATTCAAGAAGAGGAAGGCCGGATTCGACTTCGAATGATGGGAAGGGAAGGAAATGAACAGGTCATGATCCAAATCATATTACATTTTATGTCAAACACGTTAACGGCAGTGTTATGGCATGGGTATGTATGGCTGCTAATGGAATCGGTTGATTGGTGTTTATTGATGGTTTGACTGTTGACAGAAGTAGCAAGATGAATTCTGAGGTATATAGGGCTATACTCTCTGCATGGCGCTTCACAGTGCAGATGGATAATGAACCAATGCATACTGCGAAAGACTTTCTGAAAGCATAGAAATGGAATATTTTTAAATGGCCAAGTCAGTTACCCGATCCCAATAAAGCGGCTTTTCAGTTACTGAGGACAAAAATTAAGTCAGAAAGAAATGCAAACAAGCAGCAACTGAAAGAGGCTGCAGTGAGGTCCTGGCAAAGCAGCGAACAAACTCAGAATTTGGTGATGTCCCTGAGCTCCAGACTTCAGACAGTCATTTACTGCAATGAATTGTCATCCAATTATTAAAAACTACGGTTATATTTATAATTATCTTAGTTCGTCCAAATACTTTTGAGCCCCTGAAAATGCGGGTACCCTGTATAAAATAGCTGTAAATCCAAAACAATTAATCATTTTTTGGTGAAGCTTCCTAAATTAAAGCTGAAGGTCTACATTTCGGTTCCATTTTGATTGTTTAATTTCAAATCCATTGAGGTGGTGGTGCAAAATGCTAACAAAAAAAAAAAAAAAAATCTGTCATTGTCCAAATACTTCTGGACACTTAAGCCATTTTTAGGCCATGGAGGAAACTTTTCATGAAAAACAAATGTCATTTGTTTTGTACAAAACAGAAATGAGTTTTTAAGGGTTTAATCACTGACTGTCGCACAATTTGGCTGTCGCAGTACGTTCCTCGGTAAGCTGGTTTAAGCAAAGCTAAAAAGTCTGCTTTCTTGTCACAGCCACAAACCAATCTGATTCCTCCTCAGTTCAACACAATCTAGAGCAGCATTCGGCTCTTTCAGCTACAGATGGTAATCCTATTCAGTGTCACACACGATCACAGCGCTTGTCTCCTTTCCTTTTTTTCCTCAATGCCAAATCCGGCACTTCTGGCCTTCAGCACCACACCTAAATTGCAAATCAGCCCCAACTGGGAGTGACACCACAGGGACCCGACACCCTGTTGGAAGAAATTATTTATGTATTATGGCGAATCCATCCATTAAAAAAAGATTTCACAGGCTGTTCTAGAGATCTTATAAATTGGAAAGAAAATGGTTTATCCTTGTTTTTTTCATGTGCATGTGATGTGGGGACAGACTGAGAGAACAAAAATAACATACCTGTTGAACGTCTAAAAGACGATCATGTGTAAAGGATTAAAATATGACTAGCATTAATGTCTATAAATCCTGGTTTTAGGGGCGCAGCAGTCACTTCATTATCACTACTTCCAAAATCCATGTACTGCCATTTCTAATGCAGCACCAGGAGGAAGTTTGTGGTTTGCATGAAGGAGACCACAGCCTATATGAGATGAGTATTTGTAAATGTTAAAAAATGGCCACATATAAAGCTTGGCACTGCGAGCAATGCTCATATTTTGGAAATCAGAATGCCAGTAGCTGATTAAATGTTGCACCAGAGAGCAGTAGTAACCTTTTGTGAGCTCTTTGGTTCTTCTTTGTGAGTTTTTTCTGCTCTCTCTTCACAGTGGACTTAGCCAAACACGAGACATGCAAACATTTAAAAAAATGAGTGTAGAACACACACAGCGGGTGATAGCATCATCTGAGGCGTATCAGATGATGCGCAATGCTGGATGCAAGTACAGGTACAGTAGATGTCGTAGAGGTAAGGTGCGGAACACCAAATGCTTTATTAGTGGAGGGAATTTAGGAAATGGTGTGTCAAGCCAGCCAAAATCTCCTTCAAGAAGCAAAGTCCAGTCCATCTGGATCATTTCTAGACCTTACTGGCATGTTTCCAAGGAATTTCCTTTAATAAAATGTCCCCTCTACTATATATTGAACTTAGCAAATAAGTATTTGTTCTTAGTTTTACAAACCATTGTTGATGACAGCAATGGGAACTACAAAGACTGTTAAATTATGTATTGGACTAAAGAGAGGCACATGTGGCAGAAATCCCTAAATAAAGAGCTGCTACAAAGAAGCAGTTAGGCAAGAAACTAACGTGCAGACAGACAGTTGGAGAGACGGACCGGAAGGAGTTTAGAGGCAGATAACTGGCACAGAAGAGCAAAAATGATATTTAAGTTAGAGCTGGGAGAAATAAAGGAGACAGTACAGAAATCTTCATCACAAAGGCCTGCCATGAAACAATAGTTCCCTGATGGAGAGGCAACAGTAAACACAACCACCCCTGTTTGGCAGACCCCCAGGAAGGGATTGGGAGGAGAAGGTCTTGCCAAAGCGGCCCCCATGACGAGTAGCGCCACCTCGTTAAACCAAATCGCAAGAGTCGCAGGCAGATGCTCTGCTTTTTCTGCGATAATGGCAGACCCGCTAAGCGGCCAGCTGCGTCATGCTCCTTTGAACAACTATTGACCTAAAAGCTGCCACTTGGCTGCACGCCCACACTGGTTCCAACTTGCTGCACTCAGACAGGGCTTGTTGCCCCGTACATTTCAATGCGGGAATGGATGTATTCATATGTCTTGTTAGTAAACATTCTAGAAAATGTCTCCCTCCTGGTATTGCCTTTTTTCAAGTTTGTGCTCCTGCATTCAGCCGCGCTGCATGTGGGTATCAGAGAGAGCAGCTACCGAGTCACGATCACCAATTATGTCTGAGGACCCTTCAAAAACACGCTCCCCCGCCAGTGCAAATTGGCATTAACGATATGAAAGTGTTAACCATTAATGCACATTTATTCACCATTTTACATTAAGAGACCCACCACTCTCAAGCATCAAAGCACAGTCAGCATGTGGAGTCATGAGTCAAGAGAAAATAAATCGGGTGAGAGAGAGCGAGAGAGGGAAAGAAAGAGATAGACAGAAGAGAGGAGAGGAGAGCAGTGGTTCTCTGAGGATTAGCTCATTTAGCCCACTTTGATCTGTGAGATCTTAATTGCTGGGTAGCACTGATACAGTCTTCACATGATACTTAGCAGCTTCATCCCGGCGAAGAGGGAAGGGGTGGTATCTTTAGCTCTTTTTCCTCATTCCTTATTTCTCTGGGATGAGCTTTTAAACATTTAATTTGCCTGAATTTTCGTTTAATTGTATTTAATTATAAGGAATACAGCCACACTTACAGTCGGGAGTCGGGAGCACTTTATGTTTTCATAGTAGCTTTCACGCATGAAAGTCCGGACAAAAGTCAACCCAAGATTTGGGTTTATGTTACGTTGTATACATGTGATCTGGTTAGGTTATGTTTCACATTGCATTGGTCATTACCTACACAGGCTGCATCTCCCTGTACTTGACTTTGACTGTTTTTAGACGGGTGTGCGTCTGATGTCATCATGTTGCCATTACTTCAGGTGGCTTTGTCACTTACATGCTCTTCTGTCCAGCCATATCTCCCCTATTTCTCATCCTCTCAAAAAATAAAGAGTATGTCTCTGTTTTCAATGCGTTTACTTTTTCCAAGTTCCGTTTTGTCTTCCTCAGAGCAAAAACTTGCTTGGTGCTGCCTCAGCCTCCTACCATTGAACTGAAAGTCTAATCTATCCAAAAAAGTGTTTTCACAGTGCTAACAAGCTGAACCGTGGCTCAGTTTGTTCCTGACTAGACTGGCTCTTTGGTCTAGAGTAAATTGTGGTCTGTTGTCCTTACTCCCTGGTCTTTCACAGCTTGCTATTTTGGTTCCGACTAAACTGAAAAGTCTGTTTTATTTTCCAAACACTGTAGCTGTGAAAGCACCCTGAGTTTATTCTGTTCTATAAAGCACACAATTGGTTAAAAAAAAAAGCACTGTACTTTTTCTGTACTTATGCAATCAGTCTCTGCAGGTGTTCTGTGACATTCTAAGTCAGAAATGAGAAGAAAAACTTACCTGGTAATAATGGAACGACAAATGAAAATGTGCCTAATTAAGTTGTGTACATTATTTTTTTTTTTTCCAAAGAGGGTTTCTGTTGTTCTAAGTAATCTTTAACACATTCATGTATGCTGAAGTATTAATTTTTCTGTTCAGTTTGGTT
>KV751378.1:1227790-1243026 GCA_001698575.1 Mola mola | reverse complement strand
TCGCGGGGGGGGCTGAAGCCTATCCCAGCATCATCGGGCGAAGGCAGAGTACACCATGGACCTGTCGCCAGTTCGTCACAGGGCTGACATATAAAGACAGATAACCATTCACATTCACACCTACGGGCAATTCAGAATAATCAGTTAACCTAACGCCCGGTTTGCATGTTGGACTGTGAGAGGAAATTGGAGTACTCAGAGAGAACCCACGTAAACACAGGGAGAACATGCAAACTCCACACAGAAAGGCCCTGACCCGGGGAATTGAACCCAGGGTCCTTCTTGCTGTGAGGCAACGGGTGCCAACCACTAATTCGTGAATTTGAAATGCGATGATATATATGGGCTAGCAGGCTTATGGGCAGTAGTGTTGCACGGATATGCCATTTTTTGGTTTGATACCAATTGTAGGGAGTAAAAAAGTTCAGATATCGGTCTATTGGTCCATATACACACATTTTTTGCAATGATCCCTCAAATTAGGTTTTCAGACATTTATAACAATGAAATGCAACACAACCAGAAGAATATTTCGCAGAAATGTGTCTTAAATGACAGCACTGCACTGAAAACTTCACTGTAATTTTCAGCCCAAGCATCTCTTTCTGCATTGTGGTCTTTAAAAAGGTTTTTTTGATATCCGCCAATAATATTGTCCACACCGATATGTATACAACTCTTATCGATATTGTAGCTCTGCTATCCTGTTGCCACTGAGCAGACTCTTGCTCAAAATGATGTCACTGTGCAAAATGGCTGGGTTCATATCACACAGATATTGGCTTATTTTTTATGCATTGGGAGGAAGTGGCAACACATCCATCTTTATGTCAGTGATCACAACTCTTCATTTCCCTCTCCTCACATAATGTCCTGATATTTCCCACATGGTATAAAGAGCTGAGCACCATTGCTTGGTGCAGGATGCTAACATATGATAATGTAAGTTTTTTTTACATCAATCCATCCACTTATTGCAGAGCTGTGCGAACATCCTGCTGATTTAAAATAGGCTGTTTAAACAAATTATGGACAAGTGTAAACATGGGTCACTTTGAGTTGTGGAAGAATCAATTCTTCCAGCCTCAACAGCTTCCCTCTGTGTCTGGACGTCTTCTGTCTACATTTTTCTCCTCATGCAAGGCAGCTTGTCCGAATGCCGAAGAAGTCTCTAGTTGTAGTTTTATGATTTAGTAAAAAGGTTTATGGTCACTAGTCAGCACTTGAATATAAATTGGACAGATAAAGTCTCAGGAGTTGAGCCCTCTTTGAGGAGCTGAGTGCTCACTGTGTTTTAGGGCAGCTGCATTTTTTTTTTGCACTAGTCAGCACTTGAATATAAATTGGACAGATAAAGTCTCTTTTTTTTTGCTAAATCCCTGTTTAACTCCATATAGAGATCCAGAGAGGCTGACTGGCTGGCAAAGACCGGGGGTTAAAGAGATCATTCAGACAGATGAAGATGATGCATGGCTTCCGTGTCTGCCTTTTGTCTCGCTCTCTCAGATGCACACACTCACACACACACGCACAGAAACACACGTACACACCATCCTCTTTTACTCTTTATCTACTGCATGTAACTTTGTACATCACTTTCTCTCCCTCTCTGGCTGTTGTCCAACTCCTCTGTCGTCGCTTTTCATCCCTCTGACTGAGACAGGAGCAGCAGATTAAGGGGAGGAAGAATTAGGGGAGGCATTCTTTCTGCCTCTTTGTAGCGGGAGGGTTACTGTCGGTGAGGCGGAGCACTCCCTTGGTTCAGCTTGGCCATTAGAGAGGCTGCAGAGCCGTCGGAGAAAGGAAGCCTGAGGAAGTGATTACTTTACAGGAATACTGATATTATGAGACTCTGCTGTTCAAATGCATTCTAGTATCTCTGTATTCCTGTTGAATCTTGTTGTTTCCTGTTAAATATGTTGAACCTCCATAAAACAGAGCAAGTACTAAATATTAGTATATAGAAAAGAGCAGGGTGATGGAGAGGTGTCAAATTGTACTAAACAGTAGGGAACTGATTCAAAGGATCTGGAGAAACTGCAGTTAAAATAAGGCAGAAACCAGTATGAATTATTATTGTTATAAAACAATTCGACAACTAGCTGCAAATGGTACTTACTCAAATTGTTTTTGATACTGTTTTCGATGCTGAGTAGGGCTGCACATGATATTTATCGTTATTGTGACATATCGATATTTCCTGAGATTTGACATACGTTACCATGATATAAATAGATAGATAGATAGATGCCCTTAAATGATCCAAATTGGGGAAATTACTTTTGAGTAATACGACATAAGTGTTGTCTTTTCTACCTGTTTAAACATCAATAATCTCATTGTGTTCAGATTTTGATAAAGTACTAAAAGTCATGCCTACAGTGGTGTTGCAGTATTGATATTAATGTGTATAGTCAAATATATTGTGATATTTGATTTATTCATTAGTTTGAGGAGAAATATCATAACATATAGCATCAATCACGATGTGGCCTAAAAAATGTGATATTATTTTAAGGACTTACGGCTCAGCCCCACTGCTGACAAGTTTGGGTTTGCCTACTCCTGTTTCAACTGCAGCGTCGTCACGCCTGTTAAACACAAATCTGATCGACTGTTAAGGCCCTAATGAATGATGGAGAGCAGAAGGTTGAGCATAGAGAGTTTTAATAACAAAAGGTAAAGGAGATGAGAAAAGCGTATTGCTGCAATCAGATCATTATGAGTAAGGAAAATCCCAAAGCTTTGTATAGCAGAATCGACAGATTGAGGGAATTCTTCCCCTATCCCTCTCTAGACTAAACCATTAAACATTTCCAAATGTTGTGCTTTCCTTTCAAGATCTGGGAAACATTATGACAATGTTGTGTCTCCCATTTCTAACACTGTAATTCATAGTTCACCACCCTTATTTGTTCTAATGTGTCTTAAACTCGATTGGTCAAAACTGTGACTGCCAGACTTTTGAGTAATACACCATTAAGACGTAACACTAGTATTGGTTAATTTACATTGGTTGCCAAAACAACGTAGAACGGATTGCAAAATTCTTTTAATCACTTAAAAATCCCAACATCAGTTAGATATGTCATCGTGACTTTGTCCCCTGGTCACTGGCAGACCTCAGAGGTTTTCAGATGAGGGCCTTTTGGTTGTCTTAGAAATAAAGGCAACTGAGCCTTTTGCAGTTGTGATCCTACCCTCTGGATCAGTCTTCCTCTTGCATTAAAAAAAACGCAGTCAGTCAGCTGCTTTAAGAAGCTGTTAAAAACTCATCTGTTTCGTGATTTAATGTGTGTTTGCCATCTTTTTGAGTTTTACCACTTTTATTCTTGCCACCTATGTAGCATTTTTTATTGTTTAATATACTTTTCATTCCTTGTTATTTGTTTAACTTTTTTTTTATTTTGTGATGCATTGCACAGCAACTTGTAAAATTTTTTTTTAAAAGCACTCTGTAAATAAAGTGTATTTCTATGATAATATTTTTTTTTAGTGTACTTAAGTCCAATTTTGTGGTAAATGTGCTTGAATTTCATCATTGCCTTGTATTTTATTCTTCCACTGTATTGCATTTTAGAGGCAAATATTGTACTCTTTACTCCATGTCAAGTTACCTCATTATAAAATTCATTTATTCTTTATTTGGAATTTGATTACGTAGAAAATATTGATTGCAATATTCAAAATCAAGGTGAATGTCAGATCAGCCAGACCAATAATCTGTCAACTCTTTTTTATATAACATCAGTAAATATGACTCACTTTTAGCTTTAGTACTTGACAATAGACGACATCTTTAACTTGTCATTATGATCTAATCTGCACATTGTAATGTTAAAAAAAAAAAAATCAAAGATTGGTTCCCCTGTTAGCCATGCTTTACTTCACTGAACTCCGACTTGTGTTTATCCACACAGGCAGTATTTCTGCTGTGGAATGCTGCAGCCACCCTCTGTCTTTCTACATTCACTTTAGTAGCAATCGATATCAATGATGGCCTGATTTTCTGTTATCTATTCAGGGAAATACTGAGCCTCCCCTGAAACATTCTGCAGATAGACACTGAATCTACAGTGAAACGCTGGCATGTCGATATGACTATGCCCAGATCAATCCCAAGTCTATTTTTGCAGAGAACTGTGCATGACACAGAAAAATTAGCCAAGACCTGAAATCGTTTGATGAGGCATGCCTTGTGTGTCATGTGCGTGAGCAGCACTGCTCATGTGGGCAGTGGCTGCTCTAACCTGTTAATATGGGCTGCAAAATGAAAAAAAAAAAAAACAAGAGGCTGCGTGACAAACTGAACAAACACCCTGTGACTGGCTGTTATGTTTGCTTCTGCTTTGGACACACGACATCCTGCCACAGCAGGTAAGTAGCCATGTTGCTAAGTACAGCAAGTGCAGCTTAATATGAGAGAGTCTGAAGTACTTTTATTGCTGGAAAATTATTTCTGATACTCAAGTACATTACTATTATATATTTTAGGACTTCACCCAAGTACTACTTGGTTGACTTTCAGTTTCATCAGTTGACAGTTCAATGTGCTTCAGTTATTTATAGCATTTGTTATTCTTTAATTCAGCTACTTGCAGCAGATTTTGATTCGCACATTGAATTTGATGCATTAACAAAAGACTTGAAACGCAACCTGGATGAACTCACTCAGAGTTGACATTAACATCTTTAAATCAAAAGCTCTCCACTCATAATAAACACATTTGCATTGATCTAATTCGAACCCTCATCAGACAGCATTCATACAATTTGTTGTCCAAGTGACTTCTTTTTAACAGCTGTGTAATTTTTCATTCCGTGTTGTTCCAATTTTCCTCTCATGCCATTAATCTAGCCATTACTCTTTATTTGTGGATGAAAGAATTTTTGGTGAAGTGAACAACAAATGCAACAAATTCATCCAAACATTCAGAACTTGCTTGCAAATAAATGACTTCTACATATCCGATATGCAGAGACTTCATCTTCTTTTAGATGAGCTGCTCTTAAGTTATACTGTAGTTGGTATAATGGTTTCAAATAGAGGAACAGTAAGAAAAGGTTCAGAGTATGTAGACTTAGAAGACTCTTAGATGCTCATCAACAGTCGCAAGTACATATAGTTTTAATCATGAACTGTACATAAAGATGGACTATATGAGAGTGTCACAAACAGGGCAGACTGCAGTATAACCATAAATTCCCCACCTCTCAATGTTTTCAAATAAATAAATAAATAAATAAAAATGTGATGTCATTTGATGCTTAAAAAAAGGGTGTTTAATATCATGACTGACAGTCATGCTTGAGTTGGAGGGAGTTTATGGACAGGAACTCAATACCAACACCCCGCAACAAGGAAGATGGCAGCGTTCCTATCTGTGATATTTTGCATAGTGGGAAAACGTCCAGATGGACCGTCCACCATTATTTATGTCAACGGCTTGCCTGTAGCAGAAAGGAGCCCAAAACTGACAGTGGCAATATGGACATTCCCTGAGCTTACTGTAGTGCAACTGTTAGTTATTATGTGAGCACCAGCTGCCCTCCTCTGCACCTCCAGACTGTGATCTGTGATGCAACTGCAAACTTTATTTCTGCAGTGTAGCATTTGTTTGAAGAGAGGCAAAAACAGCCACTCAAATTTCTGTGGTAAAACTCAAGGTGGAGACTTTTATTAAATGTTGGTATCACACACATGGTTTGCGGGGTGTTAATGTTTGACAGAAAACAGCATAAGGCTCCTGTACCTCGGTCTACAGTGAACAGCTGTTACATCACCCTTGACTCATTCATTCTGAAACCAAAGAGGAGTTGAGGTAAATAAAAAATCAGTGGAATGTAAAAGGGCTCCCCTGTTTCCACAGCCAATCATCAAAAGATGAAGGGGCTTGCTTATACTTACAGAACACACGATTTGCAAATGTATTCGGATTTGTAATGCAGTTTTTTTGCATGTTTGAAGCCAAAAGAAGGGATCTGTTCATCTTTTCCCTGTCTCCACTCCGCCGCCGGCCATCATCCATATTTCACTTAACGTTTGTCTGCAAATTAGAAAATTAGGGAGACAATGTGAGGTTTGGTATTTCAAGCAAAGACTGAGATGAACTGCGTCAGAACAAGGACAGTCAATGAAAGTTATTGTTCGCTTAACAGGGATGAAAAACATCAAACAGAATGCTGGAGCACGTTACACATTACACCTCTTTTTATTGCTGAACACCAGTTTGCGATTTGGAATTACACATTGGGGCACAGCTACTTACTGGTGTTGTTCCGTGAAAAAAACAAACAAAGGCAGTGTAAGTGAAGGGCTGGTTAAAGATGGGATAACCATTTCCTACAGCGGCAGAGGGAGCTTGACAGGCTGCGACTTAAGAAATCAGATTCAAAAGGAACAAAAAAATAGCGAAGCAAGAAAACATTCATTTGATAACACACCCTTTGCAAAAACTCACAATACTACCAAAGCATAATGTGGACGTTGCGAGGGGACATAAAACTGACGACATGTGTCCGTGACATTGTTATTGGCTTGTAAATTTAAATATAATACCAAGAAATCTAAACAAGGATGGGAAGATGAAGACAATATTTTAGTTTCAGTTTCATTTTTCAACATCACTGACAAAAAAAAACGACTTCAGGAACACTGAGATCACAAACGGTCGCAAAACAAGCACCTGTCCATCTGTCTGGTCTCGTTGGGAGCTTTTGCAGTGCACGAGTTTTCAAATTGTTATTCTCTATTTTTTCTAGTGTTTTGTTTGCTTGCAAGCTTATTCTTAAACTGCTGGGCACTGAGCCCTCTCAGCCATCGTAGTTTCCAACACACAGAATTGACTGCACTTCTTCTTATCTAATTTTTTGGCAAGGAAGCAGGTAAATGTGATTCCCAAAATGTCAAACTACTGCTTTAGATTTAGGAGGGAACAGTTAAAAGGGTAAAGTAGTCTTGAAATGTTTTGCCACGCTTCAAAGCCTCATGAAAGCGCTGATTAAAGTTGAGGTTGTGATTTCAAATAAATGATGATTGACAAGAACCTGTGTAACAAAATCAAAGCTTCTAAGCTTTGGGGTAGCTTCATTCGTCAACTTTATCTACTACTTTTATCTCCAGATGCAGGTTCCTGTCAAATAAATTCAAGTTCTACGAGACTAAACGCCATTACATGCAAACTTCTCAGTCTGCTCAGTGTGGAATCTCTCTTTTTCAAAACAGCTATAAAATATTTTTTACAGTAACTGCATATAAACATCACACAACATCTGTCTAAAGATTAAAAATTAGAAAAATAAAATAGTTGTGAAAAATAAAGTCACAAAAGTCTTGACAGGCAGTGGGGCCGGGCTGTTAATTTGCTGGAGCACCTGAGTGCTGCCCTGTCAGCAGGATCAGCGTCCCTGTCGGGTGACTGAGCTCTCCTGGTACTGATGCATGATGACAGGGAGGGCAAGTCTCACACCAGCCAATAGAGTCATCAAAAATAAGACAAGGCGAGCGGAAAGGAAATAAAGGCCGGGGGTATTATCTGGGCACAGCTCTTCCCAGTGGGCCTCGGGGGCAGACGGGGCTGCGGAGTGGCCATATATGGCGTGAAGCTCCTGGAATCTGTGACTTGACATCTGCTCCATGTGTGAGTCTGTCAGAGGGAAGGGGGGAGGTTTTCAGGGGGAAAAGCCGCTTCCTCTTGAGTCAGATTCTCTGAGTTTTATCAAGGAGGGATGACTTGCAGGGCACCCACTGGAGGCAGTCAGCTCTGAATGGATGCAGAACAGACGTCACTCGACTGGCGAAGTCAGTCCTCCTCTTCCACGTAGGTAGAGGGAAACCAGCCCACCTGAGGAGCAGCAGGACAGGATTTAGTGCAGCTGCAGCACTCACAACTGCATGCATATCAGAATGGAGACATATTTCAAATTTTTTTTATTCCTTAGGTATCCTAACCCTTCAAAGGACTCTTTGTCCCCCCCTGGCCCATCTCTTGTTATTGGCCCGACTACACAGAGCACCAGCAATTGGAAGCTTCACTGAAGTTGTGTAATGATCACAGAGAGATTCCCGTTCCCCTCCCAGCAAAGACAAAAACACCTTCCCTTCTACCACGACGAACGAACAATATGATCCCTCACTGGTTTTCAACCGCAAAGCGCTCTCAATAATGTCAGACAGGTCTGTCAGACGTAAAAATATGAAGCATTTTTTATGGGTAAACATGAATGAATGAGATTTAGTTTGTGTAAAGCCTAAAATATCTTTAGAGTATTTAGCAAATCAGACAATATACAGACTTATTAAACCTCATTAAACCTCCAAGAAGGCTGATTATCTTAAAGCATAATCTTAAGGCCCTTACACATTCAACACGCCATTAATTTACATCAGGGAGGGTTTAATTTTACAAATAAATTATATGAAACTTTACATCAAGTGCTGATGTAGAAATTGTACAAAAGTAAATTGGTGCATGCAATTTAGAAATGGAGAGGAAAACTCAAGGAGATCAACTGTTTGATCTGGGAACTGAAACTGTAGCACCTCTATGGCTGAAAAGGTAGATGAGCAATTTTTAGGGAGCCGATTGAACCAGAGCAATTGTAAAATGCCTCATTTGGGTTCTGTTTCTTTGTAACAGCTCCAGCTGTGTGCACAATGCGTTTGGTCCATTCATAAATGATTTGATTGACAATAAAGAGCATTTTGATCGTCCAGATGTGAACTTGTCGGAAGAGAAACCTAAGTGAAAAAAAATTCCATTGCTGGTGTGAAAGTTTGTTTTGACTGTCTGATGTGCGAAGGTCCTAATGCCACAATGTAGTGATTTTATTGTAAATAGCTCAACAATGTGGATTATTGAAAAGAAGTTCTACGAGCAGACCCACCCTGCCATCGACGTCTCCCTTCCACCACCCGTTGGACATCTTGCTGTGGATCTTGATGATGTCTCCCTGTAGCAAGGACAGCTCTTGAGTGTGTCTGGCGCAGAAGTCATAGCGGGCCACTGCAATTCCCACCACACGAGGAGAAAACACTAGAAAAAGAGGGGCGAAGACAGTGGCGAAACTCACGTGAACCAGTTTCTACAGGAGCTGCCTTGTTTCCTGAATTGTCTCTGGTTAAATTTATGGAAAATGAAAAAGGTTTGGAGAAAATAACATAAAGAATCACTTAAGAGACAAAAAAAAAAAAAAAAAAAAAAGAATTACTCCAGTAAAGCTGATGACGTGAGTGGTTAAAGTGCACCAATCCCCTACAGCAGCTAACGCTATGTTCAGGTTAGTTTGATCGCAGGGAGCAGGGTCGGCACGTGATTGATTCAATACGTTTCGATCTCTCAATGTTTAACTAAAGTCTAATGAAAATAGTGTGTCGGCTTGGTTTGTCCCTCCACGATGACACAGCAAAAACGCTTGTCAAAATTGAAAGTATCCCAAAATCATAATCCAATGGCGTACGCATAAAAATGTAAATCGAATACACCTTCAAAAGAGCTGTATCGAGTCATCTCAATGCAAAGCTGTGGATACATTACACCCCTTTAGACAGGATTTGGAATAAGATTCGCAGTCGTGCTGGTGTAGGCAGATACGATGGCAAGTTGGCACAGACTTATGTAAGTGTATGAGGTTACAGACTGGAATTGGCAAGTGTGTGAAGAGAACAGACTCTATCCGACACGAGCTGCGGCATGTGATTGATTTTTCCAAGCCGAGTCTGGACGCAGTCTTGTGGTCTACACTGGTCACCGACCCGACTGAGGAATGCATGCTGCGCTTTTGCAAGCCTTTATGTAAGAGTTGGATGTGTTGAATTGGCTTCAGCTGGAGTAACAAGTCATCCATTCTGTCGTCCTTCATCTCCCCAGTTTTTCAGTCGTCATAAGAAAATCTGCTGAAGCCGGTCAGTTAGTGTATTCTCCCAGTCTTTTCATAATCTGTTGGAATTGCGATCGCTGTGTAGTGAATCCCAAGCTTTAGGCATGTGCCTTCCTTCACCGACTGCTTACCAATTATCTATATCATCTGACTCCTCCCTCAGAACACTAGTAGGCACACTTAACCAGTGAAGGCCCAGCACTACACACACTAGAACAAAACCGTCCAAAACTAACAGCACAGACATGCATATATCATGAATCAGCAGTCACTGTGAGCTTATAACTGGCTAATATTCAGCTTTTAATTCTGCAGAAGACCTGCCTTCTTCACCTCTATCAATTAACATTTAGCTTGTTTGTTTTGTGAGACCTGTTTATATTTCCCCTTTCTTCTAAGTTACAGCTTATGCATCAAACTGCAGCTTACACAGCTTTATTGTTACACATGCATGTCAGGGCTCATATCACATGTGAAAACATAAGGTGTGTTTACCTTATCTGTAGAAACGAGGGGAAAGTTATGCTGGGTGAAAGGAATACATCTGCTCCGTCATGCACAACACAGGGACACAAGCCAACAAACACTTGCATGCATATGTACATATGCTCACGCACAGTGTGCACACAAAGACACGCACTGATTGTCAGGTCGACAGAAAAAAACACCTCTTGCTGTTCCTGCTCGCAAGAATTGACTTATTATTCCAAGACGTACACCATCAATGATAGCCTCGTGATAATACCTAAAGAATGTACTAAACATAAATTAACACTACTTTTTATTATGTTACATATGTGGTTCATCAAAATGTCAAACTTTACAACCAGCACTGCATGTCTGCACTGCACGTTAATTAGCTGAACCGATGCCATTCTGCACTTCAGTAAAATATACATGTCAACAAAGGTTGCTTTGTAGCTTGATGTCACTCATAATTCTGCATTCTTTTTCATCAAATACAAGACATCTTGGCAGTCAGGATTTTCCATACTTCTGGTTTAGAATCAAGACTGACATGATTTCTTTCATTACATACCAAATGGTATAGACCATGTAAAGTGACGTAAAAGTGGCATCATTTGACTATATTATTTAACAGAGACAGGAGAGATGAGACAAGTCAGTCATCAGAAACCTAAAAATGTGGGAATACATGAAGGGAGAGACAAAGAGAGTAGAAAAGCTGTACCTGTACCTGACCAGAAAGGCGAGGAGGAGGGAGGAACAAAGCTGCAGCCGCCAGGAGGAACTACAAAGAAATTGGGTGAGTGATCGGGGGGGGGCGTTCAGGCCGTGGTGGGAGCAAAGACAGAAGCAAAGTAAACATGAGTTTGACAGAAAAGAAAGTGTCAGAGAAGAGAGGGAGAGAAAAAGTTGGCAAAGTCAAAGATTAAGCAGAAAGTAAGGATGAGAGAGGTATAAGATTGAGAGTGGAAATAACAGTAAAAATGGGACAATTTGTCATCTCACCTAAAAGAGGATTGTTATGTAATACTGATCTACAGAAGGAGGGTTTTGGGTAACTAACAAACAGGATTTCATACATACTTTGGTGTGGGACTGTTTTAGTATTTGGGCTATGCTTATTATTTCAAATAAAGGCCATATCTTATGGCTACATGCATTGAAATGCAGCAAATTTTAGGCAACGGAGAAGAACTCAAAAGAGGTCTTTCATTCATCTCAATAACAATTCCCCCATGGACAAAGGCTCATAAGGAATATTCCAACATCAGACTGTTTCGTTATAACTGTTAAACCTGCCCAACAGAAGAGACGACATCCTTGACTACAAAATAAACATTGATAGCAGAAGTTTAGCCAGAATATTGATTGTCCCCTGGTGGCTGGCTGCAGTATAGGTCATCAGCCACCTCCTACTCCAAATGAAAAGGTAGAAGTTAAATAGATTTTTGCTGTCAACCATTTTAGATTCTTATCACACTGATGTTTGTGTGCTCTTTTTCAGATTTGGTTTTAATTATCTCCTTTGACGCTATATTATCCAACATTATATGTCAATGTTTGAAGACCCATTTATTCTCACTGGCTTTTGGGCCTGGATGAACAACACACCTTAGAGTTTTATCATGCAAGCACAGTTTATTTTGTTTTATTTAATTTTACTTGTTTTACTTCATATACTTTATATGCTAGTTTATTCTTTATTTTAACTCATATTTTCTGCTTACTTATGTTAATTGGGTTTGTGAGTTTATTCCTATTTGTATAGCTTGAGCAGCACTTTGGTCAAGTGAGGTTGTTTAAAACATAGTGCTACAGAGATAAACTTTGACTTGATTTGTCTTGACTTTGTTTTTTGAATGAGGGGGATGCTAATGGAGCATTCTAATTGATGTTTATTAGAAACATTTGTTTTGTGTAATTCAATCGATCATATCGACAGTATTGTGCAACTTTTATCTGTAGAAATGTTTTGTTGCTTTCACTTGCAAACTATCATGTAGTGTGTAGTTATTGATTGGTATTAGCTAACAATGCTAACAACCGTAGCTGCTTTTCTGACTTGTTACCAACTCGTATCCATAACATGGTAAACTTGACTCACTTGACTGAGATGTCAGTTCTAGCTCCGACCAAGATAAGTAAAATGCATCATTAGCATGGCATGTATGGTTCTTCTATAAATAAAGTTTGACAATAAAAGTCACTGGAAGGATGATTAAGAGGAGATATTTATCGGGAGTGAAAAAAAAAAAACATTGTTGTTTATATTTTCAGTAGATTAAACTTTTAAAAGGCATTTTGACTGAAAGTTATAAAATTTCTTTATTGTTATGGTTTTTATTTTTCTTCATAATTATATTCTGAATTTATATTTAGAAATTACAAGTTTTTAAAAGTTCTTTATATTTGTATTGTAAGAATAATACTAATGTGGACTTTAAGAGATTAAGAAAAGTTCACAGTTTGCCGTTTTTTTTTATTTTTTTATTAGTGTTGGATCATTTATAAAAGAACGGTGATGAATGCTGTTTGGAGGGGCCCCATGTGTAATCTTGCCTTGGGCCCCAACACACTCTAGAGTTGCCACTGCATTTAAAGACCACATGGGAGTAAAGATCAGGTGTTGTCTACATAGCTACATACATAGCTTCTGCAACCTTCCCCAGACTGCACTGCATAATAATCAGAAAAACAACCTTTTGAGCCTCAGACCAGGTGAGCCAGAGCAGCAGCAAGGGGGTAAGTGTGTCTGGGTACGGCAAGGCGCCCTGTCAAACGCCTGGGAAGTCTTCTGCTCCCATATGAAATCCCAGCTGAGCCAGCAGACCCTCAGAGCAAACTGCCTCCTGTCATCACGACAATATGTTTCCATGCCTTCGTTCTCTCCCCCACAGGTGTAAGTAAATGGGGGCCAATTTGTGTCAACTATTTGACCAGCATGCACACAGACACCTGCACACGTACCTGTATGAAGTACATTTCTGTATGAAAATATACAAGTACTATATATAAACACTAGCATTAGGTACAGTCAACCATATCAACCATAATTATTAATATTTCTCTCAATATTTGAAAGTTTACAACGAAAGTGGAGATCTCGATCACACTGACACTGAATTTCAATATGAACTAACCATAACAGACATTTTATTTTGTACTTAAAGATGCTGCACAAATGAATTTTGATGGATTCCAGCAGTTCTTCATATTGCAATTGTTTACTCAGACTTGCATTCTGTTTGCATTTCTACAAAGAGTCTGTTTGGAGATTTAAACCATTTTGTGTGTTTTTTTTTTTTTTTGTTTTGTTTTTTTAATTTTTGACATGACATCTGTCTTTCCACTGAGGCTGTTTACCAGACAGAGAACGTGGTGCCCACACTCAGTCTGTCTATGGGGGTGGACGACTTCAGGCAATAATAATCTATCCCAGAATGCAAACAGCGGGTCTGTCAAGGCTTTCTCAAAGACGGCTGAGCGGTGAATGGCAGCAAAGCTCATGCGCACCTCTTGCAGAGAGCTGCTTTGAAGCGTCGTGGGCTGGGGGACCGACGGTGCCGAAGGAGGCAGAGGGACAAGGATGTAGCAGAATGTTCCATCCGAGCAAACACAAAGGCTAGCTCTGATTTTGTTCCGGGGTTTGACTGCCTGCGTCTGCTGTGCTTACGCGTACACCTCGTGTTTATGCAAAGACACTTTACCTCCAGCTGCTCCCTTATCCTTTACATCAGATTGTATTTGCAAACTTTTGCCAGTTTTGTGGAATCAGCGGCCCCTCAATTGGACTTTTCCCCAGGAGTGTGCCAGCGGGCGTCTGTCACACAGTTTTCTTTGCTGCCAGCCCAAGTGAAATGTCATGTCCTGTCAGGAAAATTGTGAATCCATCTCAGAGCTGAGCGGCGCGCAGAGTGTGACGTTTAAGGTAACAGGCTCCTGGCGCTTGCCTGGGGCATTAGGGCCTAACTGGGACCTCTCTGCCAAGCCTGGTGAGCTGCCGAGACTCCTGTCGCTTTCTTTCACTCAGTCTGCCTCGCTCCCTCTTTTGTTTATGGCTCTGCTTCAATCTCTCCTACCCCACAACATTGCTGTACCTCGTCTTTCTCTTTCACTCTGTTTAAACCTGGTATTAACGTGCTTTCTGTGTCCGGATAACTTATTTAAGTAAGAAACAAACGCGTATTCATGGTACAAATGCAGAGTATAAATGCATCAGCTGGATCACAGGTGGAGGAGGTCTGGTTTGGACTGGCTTGGCCAAAACTGGGAGATACAGGTTATGTGGAGGGGAGTTTTTGTCCACGATCAGCAGCAACTTTCTCAAAACAGATTGTAATTTTCAAAATATAAATGAGATATTTGTGTCAATCAATGAGCTTTAGAGGTGCCGTACCGGCTAACTGTTTCACCCTGTATTCCAACTTTATGCTAAAGCTACAGAGGCATAAATAGCTCCGTGTCTTAGCTATTAAACTCCACTACAAAAATATCTCTCCGTTTTCCTCTCTCCCAATTTCCCTTCTTAGCCCGTTTTTCCGTTTCTACCTCTTTCTGCCCCTCTTCTCCGTCCTTCCGAGCTCCCTTACTTTCTTCCTTTACTTTTGCCAGGGGTCCTTCTTCCCGAAGATCCCATTCTTGCAAGCTTCTCGAGAGTGAATAAGCATCTGCTTCTGTCTCTGGAGGTCAGTGATGACGCAGTGGCTAGACTCGTTGAACCAACACACAGAGGATGCTTTAATTCATGCCTGTTGATGTCAGCAGGCTGGAATCACTCCACCTCTCGTGGTTTGCAGCTTTAATATTACAACACTGGATGGATGTTTCAATGTAACATCAAATGTTGCTTTGCTACGTCGTGGATGCCACATTAACATCTATAATATAAC
>KV751378.1:1182294-1227777 GCA_001698575.1 Mola mola | reverse complement strand
CCCCCCGTGATCTTAACTCATTAATTTATATGGTTCCTTATCTGATTAATGTGACGAGTTTCTTATAATTTTATTATTATTCTATTTCCTCCTATAAAGGGAAAAAAAAGGGATTTCATGAAGACTGGACAAACAGCATTTGCTTTTGAAGATATTCTGATTTAATTAAATGATCTAAAACAACTCCAGAAAAAACACTACAGCTTAAAGGTGCATTTTTTTAATATGTCGGCTCCCAGAATGCGAGTATCCGAAGATCCACGAAACCCATAGTCTCGGCATTTGAGAAACCCCTTATTTGTTTTCTTCTGACTTACCACTTTTTTTGCTGCTTATTGTACAGAATAGCAAACATCTCATGTCCACACTCACTGGCCAAGATTTGGATCCCATCCTGTGTATTACATTCTAGCTGGAAAATGTATTTGATTTCATTATGATAATGACATCCCAAACAGATGAGGCATGTCTGCTGGTGCCTCCAACCCTGCGCTGTTCCATTTGGCTGTGATAAATGTTTCACATGTCACAAAGGAGTATGAGGAAAGTGTTTCAAGTTGACTGTTAATTAATGAATGTTCTGCCGTCGTCGTTTGGTAGTATAAGCTGGGATGTGTTTCAGTTTTCACAGGTGATGGCATACAGCAACATAGCTAGTTAAAGTTAAATAATTTAGGACACCAGATTTCAATCTCTGCTGACTTTGTTATTTCTAATGTGTGAGGTGGAAGGATAAGTTTTGGTCATAAATTGAGGTTGAAACAGCTAACCTTACATTTTCTTAACTGGACCCACAAATAATGCTCAGGATTTAGCTGAACTATTACCTATCAGACAGACAGTCAGAGAAGCTGGGCGTTTATGAGGCAGACTCACCGCTGCAAGCCCTGGCAATGGCCGTGGGCATGTTCTCATTGGAAAGATCCCTATAGGGCACCTGTAGAGTGGTGTCAAGACTGCTGAAACCCTCTTTCAGAGAGTACTGCTTGTAGTATTCCACCAAATCCTGGGTGAAACAAGAACATTGGCGCAAAACAGGGTCAATCTAGGTGGCACTGTGTACAAATGCATAAAAATGAAGGCAAAGACATGACCACAGTACAGGAGACAACAGCAGCCGGTACGGAGAAGGGCAGCAAATTGCAAATTACCTTTCAATCTGCCAAATCAAAATGTAACTACTGCAAAGGAGCTAATATTAGCTCCTGTCATAGAATATTACAGGCAGTTGGTTATAACCTGCCCCTGTGACTCTGTGAGTGTGTACATAAGAGTAGAGATAACCACCAGGGGACATATGTTTATCCTTTTACAAAAAGAATATTTCCTCTTGCATGCCATAGTTCATCTCAAGAGAAGGCTGTAAACATGCTATAGTGTCAAATCAAGTATATTCAATAATGCTACATGGTTCAACGGTTTCAAATTCCAGAGCTAAAAAGCATAGTTACCAGAACGGTTTTGAACAGCCGGCTCTCTGCGATGTAAAAGCAGCCATCCTTGGTGAGAATCTTGATGTGCCTGACTTTATCATTGAACCTGTGGAGGAAAAATGAGACGGGGGGCAGGTAATCAATAAATTAGCATCCAGTCTGAAGCATTACACAGGTAAGCCCGAGCTGACTGTCGCTTACCACGCGGGGAAAGAATTAAAAAAAAAGGGATCCCATTCAGTCTTTAAAGAAATTAATAAGGCTTGTCGAACCAAAATGAAGTCTGCTTGTCTTTTTCACCACAGGTAACGACCTAAAGTGAACATCGCATGTGAAGCAGTCGGAACAAACGGTGGTTTGCATTCCCACGCTGTTTTATTTGAAATTTTTTTGAAGGCATTCATAGCTCAAAGTGTGTAGTATTTATGACGGGAAGAAATCTAGAGAGAAGTTAAACTTCGTGAAACAGAAAACAATTTTTTCCTGTTCTGCTGTAATCATCTTCTGATCCGTCAGATTACTCTCTGGTACAGCTCTCACTTTGGGAACCACTGGTGTATATTCCTGAGAGGGCAGAGAAAAAAATCCAAGTGTGCTACACTGCTTTTGAAATACTTTTTGAAGCAACAAATCCTTTGTGAACTCTTTATAGGTGCTGTATTGTTTTGTAACATCCTGCTGAGTTTTCAAATGCAGTCTTACTGTATATGTTCTAACTGTATTAAAGAAATGCGACTTTGATAGACAGGAAATGGTATGAAGAAAACCATGTAAGCCATGATTTTTTGTTTTCTGTGATGTTTTTTGGTGCAACACAGAATGGGGGTTTTTTGTCACAGCAAGCAGTAAAAACAGCTGTAATTACTGAAATCCACAGCAGTTATGTTTAATTTAAGCACACGCATCATTACGCCTTGTCATTGAAATAAAGATAAATGGATGGCAGTCCTTTATATTAGTGACTACACCTGTGCTTTCCTGCTGTGTAAAAATAGTCTAATCGGCTCCTTGGCGTCTTTTGTGCAAGGCAGTGTGGGTCGAGTGAGCGCATCACTTTCTCATCGCACTCCACGCTGACAACTTGGAGCATGCTTGGCTTCACACACCTTATACTGAAAACAGTGCGAGGATTAGTATTTGAACTGGGACACAGTGCAGGTAAAAACACAAGAAATCCCATCTGCGTCAACTGAATTCATTGTATACGACAGCTGATAGAATCAGCAGGTTTGTTAGGGTAAACAGATGTTACTGATGATATTAAGTAAGGGTACAAATAGAGGGCTATGCTATTGCATGTTAAAAAATAATCAGCCAAACTAAAACAGAGCAGAAGCTTAATTAGTCTCATTAATTACATTATCTGTGTTTGCCTGCCAACGTGGCTGCTAATTTTTTTTTTTAGCACTCTCTCCACAGCTGCTTCAGTCAGTCACTGAGTAGTGTTGTGTTTATACACTATAACGCAACCCTTTGTTTTTAATAATAAATGTGTGTTGTGTAAATTATTTTATATACTTATTGCTTATTGATTCAAACTCTAGAGGAACACAGATGTTTTCCCTTCTGATTCCCATCCACACGTCCTTCCTTTTACATGATACCATCAAAAAATGGTAGTATTCATTTATTCGTGGTAAGTTGTACACTTATTTGCAAATAACTACCGCATGAGGTGGTACAAAGAAAGTGAAACCGAAATGTGATCCATTTGTATGAATAGACAGGGGTAAAGCTATACAAAATGTCAGTTTTTGTTATTGTTTCGCATGCATGCGTGAATTGAGGTGTGATTAACTGTCCCCAATGTGTCGAATTACAGGTACACACATATGCCCAGTAACTAAAGCAAAAAAAAAAAACACTATTGAAGGTGGGGTTTGTTTTTTTTAAAAAAAAACAACATATTTTTGTATGGAAGAGAGGCCCAAACGGGCAGGAACATTTCGCAATCTCTCCATGTTAGTGTGGACAATGCCTTTGAGCGCTCAGTTAACCAAAGGTAAAATTCTGCATCACTTGACTGATTGTATAACACACTGTGCAGTATTTGATAGCACATTCTATTGGCCTGATTAAATAATTATGTATTTAAATAATCATGTCTCGGGAGAAAAAACAGCTCAGGCTGAGTACGTTTTTGAAAACTAATGCAGGTCCACCTTGAAGAAACCATTCAGGCACAAGTGGGGGTCTCCTGTCAAGTGGATCACAACCACAATACTGCATGTTGCATGTCTCCCACATGGTGAGGAGAGGTCTTACACCAGAGAAAGATCTCCATCTCCATCACCCAGTGCAGCATACAACAGACCAAGAATATGGCCATGTTGTATATTCACTGATCCATTATGAATAAATGGTGAGTGATACGTTATTGATGTGTGCTGAGATGTATGGCACATAACACATGCGGACAGACAGGCACTGTTGGCCGAGGTCTTTTCTCCAGCCACCCATGGCCACATACACACATTCAGGCATCTTTCCACACAAACCGACGAATCCCAGTGTTTGACATTAGACGGTTCCAGTTGATTAGTGGCTGCTCGCTGTATAAAGCCCCATTATCTCAAACAGCCATCCTGATAATGATCTTAAGCAGTGAGACAGGCAATTAGGATGTGTTCAGAAGTTGGGCCTGTACATCAAAGCTTTGAATGAGGGACCGTTTGAGTCCACTAAACCAAATGGGCTGGAATTGTGTGTCACTGTCTAAATAGTCTTAACATCCAAACACTATTTCAGAGTGCACCCTCCATCATTATAATCTCTTGGAGCCGCCATACCAGGTCAGGAGGACTTGGGGAAAAAAAAAAACAAAAAAAACAAAAGCTTTGATTTAGCCGGTACGAAACTTGCTAGTGAAATGGACAGTGATGTTTCAAGTGATGTGGAAAAGCAAAGAGGCAGAAGAAAGAAGTAAAAAAGCAGCCATTTGCTGAGGCCAAAAAGCGATGGACGTTTCATCCATTATTTGAGAGTTGCTCGTTTCCTTTTGAAACATGTTTCTAAGACTGACAGCCAAGGAGCGCCAAACAGTCTGACCCAAAGCTATCAGACTATCCTTGAACACACTGTATGTCTGTGAGTGACAGACAGAAAATAGATGGATGATCATCCAATACTTAACTCAGATTGCATTAAGTCGAGGAGTGTGGCTTCTGTGAAGTGTACATGGAAATTAGCAGCCACAACGTAAAGTTTGGATGTAAGGCTCAAATGAAGCCTGCAGGAAGGGGCAGATGCTGAAAGAACGACAGTATTTTTTACACAGCTGTTCGTATCTAATCATGCTGGCAGATTTTAGGTTCTTGTTCTTGCAATTTCTTGTTGATGATCAGAACACTTAGATATGTCAAAAAGAAAAAAAACCCAAAACAAAACCAAAAAAAAAAACAAATAGCCGGCTCATTGTTTTCGGATTAAGTTACATAAGTTCCGAAATGAGGATGGTTTCACCGAGTGACCGCCTGTCTTGGCAAGCTGATTGGCCTACAGAGTCAGCTCATTGTTAGAAATGATAAACGAAGTAGGATAAATAAAAAGGAAAGCAAAATGATGGTTTGTTTTCTGAATCTCATCACATGCGCCTCAATTCGTCATTCAGTGAGTGACTCGAACGCCCCTGGCCAAGCAGGTTGGACATCGTGAGGAAAAGACGCCGAAAGGAAGACGGAATGGAGAGGAGCGGTGCTGCTAAGTGTTGTAAGATTACGGATATCTTCATAAGCAAGGGACAAGGTTCATGTTAAAATAAAGGCGGAAAACAACCAGCAGGGTCGCCCTCTGCCCCCTTTCCAGAATTGATCCTGTTTTCCCCACAAACTCATGCTTTCTATGCTCATACCTGAAAAACATTTTGTTATATACTAGTTTACTATTTTCTGTCAGATGGAATTAGCTGCTACAACAGCTAAAGGGGACTGTTGTTATTTCACTCCAAAACCACAAAGATAGTATTTACTATTTATGAAATGAAACAAATGTTAGTTTTGGGAGATTACCTGGATCCAGGTAATTGAAATTCACACCAATCCAGGATGCAGGAACATTTTAATAGCAGTGCTTTTTGTGGCATTAGTTGGGACAACAGCCATTGGTAGATATCAGTTGCTAACTTAGCCCTTTGTATTGTGGGTCTTTCGGGCCTCCTGCTAGCTACGACAATATTAAAACTAAAAAGTACTTGGAGAGCAGCCAAGGCTGAGGATTGTGTGGAATTACAGACAGAAAAGGTGAAATCGGTCTTATCCTCCAATGGCAAAAGATCTTTTAAAAGATTCCTGCATCCAGACGCTCAACCAAATCACCACAAATATCTGAACAATTGCTCCTTAAGCCCTTTCCCTCTCCTGTAAATTTAATCAAGACCCATCCTAATTTTGTTGCGTTATCCTGTTAACAACTACATTTACAAACAATGACAAAAGCATAACCTACTTGGAGAAAAACTTTTAGATTTTAGTTTGTTTTTCCAACATTACTGATGAGTAGCTGATTTCAAAAACTTGGAGAATCACAGCTGACAAAACATACGTCCATCTCCATCACTTTTTACTGTCCTCTAAAGACAATAATATCTGTTATCATTTTTGCTACTTGAAGCATTCCTCTGTTTTGTTTTGTTATCTTAATTTTCTAGTATTCTATTCTGGATTATCTATATTAAATATAGGAGTTTTTTTAAATAAATAAATTATTGACAGAAAAATAATCCACAAAAAGAATTTGCCTAATACCATTAGAGGGTTGGTAAAACGTACAAAATGTGCTATTTAATTGGTTTTTTTTACAATTTGGGTAACATAACCAATTAGATTGTGTTCCCTGCCATCTGTTTTTAGATAATGAATCAGGGGTTGTAAGCTGTTGCTTGCATCTTGTTAGCTCGACTTATTTATGCCACTTGCCCCTCCGTAAGTAAGGTGTCATTACCCTAAAGGGCTGCAGTGGACTATTCATTCCACTATTCCTACAAAAATGTAGTGAGGGAAAAAACTAAAAATTAGAAAACAAGCCCTCATGTTACTTACTTTATGCTGAGGGCGTATTCAGTGCACTCTTTACTCCTGTGTCGAACCAGATAGGTACTGTTGTCTCGCTCCAGGAGCTCCACCTCTGCTTGGTATCTCTCCATGGGCCCTGCAAACCTGAAGCACCCGAGAGCAACTTCTGCACTTAGACTGCAGTAAATCACTCTGCACATGAGGTCGAGGACAGTCAATGACTCACGGCCAGTGGCAGAAGAAGTCAAAGAAGTTTTTCATATGAAGCCTTATTGAAGTATAAAAGGATTATCAGCAAGTACCAAAACTACTCATAACTAGTTAACTCATTTTGACAGCAAGGGTGTATCCCTGAAAAGCCCTGATGTACGTACAGACATGGTAGCCACGACAAAGATGGCAGCATAGCAAGACACATGTCAGGTTGTCACAATGAAAGTATATGATCGATGTTTAATTTGCACTTCATTTGGTGGAAATATCAGGACCTAGCGGCCAATTCTGATGTCAGAAAATGCTTAAAATTTAATGAGCCTTAGATTTCACAGATGAATATTAGTAATAGTGTGCAAAAAAATGAAGATCAGCCTCAAATAGTTTTTGCTCTATCTTGCTAACACAAAGGATCTGCAGCAGCATATGCAGCAGCGTTGCTAATATTCCATAATAATCACTATTTTCAGGGATATAATTACTCTTAATTATTGTGTATAATTGATAATCTTTTCAAGGTGAGCTCATTTAACCTTATTTATAAACTGGTGGATAGCTTGCAAAATGCATTGTATCAAACAATGACTTGTTTTAAGAGAGGCTGTCAACAGTTAATAGTGTTTTTATGAAATAAAAAGCCCTGATAGAAAAGCCCTGTTTTCAGCTGTGTGACTTTCAGCTAATTCAACTTTTTTTTCAAACTGATTATTTGCGTAAGGGGGAGGAGAATGTTCTACGTAAATTGAAATAAAATGGGGTTCATGGCTTCCACTGGGCAGGAAAGATGTGAACTTGTAAAGTACATAAAAAACTGAAAACTGTCAGACAAACTTAGTGGAGTAAATAGTAGTAGGCTACAAGATTTGTCTCTGAAATGCGATGGAGCATAAGGAAATACATGCACTTAGTTATATTCTTCTTATGGTTAATGTACAGAACCAGTTATTTTTCATCACTTACCAGAGCTGGGAAGAGTAATCGATGGGTTTCGGAACCTGGCATAGAAAATAACAGTGGTTATTTTGTGTCTTAATGTGGGTCGATAATGGGGGGGAGGGTTGCAGCTCTATGTGATATTTAAGCCACAACTAATGACTGAAATAAAGTCTATAGTGGAAAAGTGCAATTGAAAAGCACCACATTCCTTTGCTAAGACATCAATAGCAGCCATTATCCACTGAATGCATTGCAATCATGCTAAATGCATCTTATTGATCGTGAAAAGTATGCACACTTACGCATGGGCAAGGCCTCACAGCGTCACTTGGAAAGAAACCAATCCTGCTCGTTGCCAGAATTTTGCCCTGCAAAGGCAACCAGCTGTTAATCACATTATATATGTGTGTGTCTGGGAGCAACTACACTTCCCTCTCTCTTTCTCCCTTCCCTCCCACACACAGTTCAATAAATCCTCAGCAATTAGCACACAACAAGCAGTGCATCTAATTTGCAGCCCAAGTTAATTATGGTTCAAACTCTGCCAGGAGTTAGATTTGTACTGCATCAAAACAAGAGCCTCGTTTAACACTAAATAATGGATCCCATTCTTTGACTACCAAAACAGCTTACAATTGCCGCAAAGCAAACAAGAGCTTAATATGAAAGTCCTTATTTCCATCCACCAACGTAGTGCTGAAGCACTTTTCTAATCAAATACAGAAAACCTGTTAAAAGAATGACTTACTTTTTATACATTGATGCCCCACTGTTCATTCATAAACTTAACTTTATATTATTATCTTGTAATGATAGGAATAAGTATATATATCAACATTTGTTTCCAATTGTGCGTTTGAGGTCCATTTAAAGTCCATTGAGTCGAGAGTAACTGTTGAGGACATGTGGAGCTCTTTATTCAGTTTCTTGCCCTGTTTATACTATCCTCTTCTCTCCTCTTTAATATTAGAGTATAAAATGCTTTTTGGGACCGTGCAAGCCCTGGCACTAACTAGATTGGAAAGCAAATCTTTATCCATCTCTAGGATTCATTCTGTGTAATAACATTTCATCAAAGCTTTTTTTGAGAGCCACTCTCTATTTGTTATGCCTTCGATAAGCGTATGATAAAGATTAAACTTATTACTCTGTTGGCATAAACAGGCAGCATCCAAAGGATCAAATGAAATTATGGTGATTGATTGTATTGTTCTGCCAGTGGGATGGGGGCATAATTGCCTCCTGGGTAACAGGGGATATGAATTCTCAGTGCTCTGTAATTCCATCCTCTGGCGCCGCTGGGGACGCTGAAGATTAAAAGCACCCTGTGGAGTTTTCACCGTGAACAAACATGGTTTTGTTTAGATTCAGGATTTTTCACCAAGAAGCACTCTGCGTGATAGAAGGACTCTAAAAACTTGTAAACACTAGCAAAGCCTAAAATCGTGTATAGTTTATGTCAGATAGTCTTCTTAATCTCCTGTGACTGTTACTACATGTCAGTTTTTAAAAAAAAACACCACCTGAACACACCTCTTACCATGATTCAATTTTAAAAGACAATATTTTGTTCACAAATGATATGTGTTAATTTAAAAAAAAAAAAAAATGGTGGTTCTGACTTGAAGTCAGACTTACTTCGGCATTGACCCCGTTAATTTCATCGAAAACTGAGAATAAAATACACAAAAACTGGAAACGAGAACAGAAGTGTTCCCTGTGGAGACAAAGCACTGGAAACAGTTTGATTACTCTTATTGTGGCTTCAATTTATGATGTATCAAAGTCTCAAGTTTCCTACACCAAAAGATGTTGAAGGAATGACCTTTCTTTGCTTTGCTTACGTTGCTTGCTTGCTTAATTGGGTATTTCTATGACTAGAAGCATATAGAGACTAAAAAGCACTTCCACATCCAGCAACTCAGCTAAATTACCAACAACATATGTTGCCCAGCAAGAAACGCTTCGCTTTCAGCCACAAAAAAAATGTGTTTTTCATTCTTTGACCCTGAAAGTCAAATCTAATCATCTGTAGCCATCACTGTTAGCTACAAAATGACACCAGGTTGCCCTTTAAGCATAAACATGCTTTTTGATGTTGGTTGTGACCTTCACCTTTGACTTTTGGCCTCCAAAATCTAAAAAGCTGTAGGCTGGGCCAAGACACACCTTGGATGAAAATTTCAGCGAAATCGGTCATGTAGCTTTTGTGTAATCTAGCTAACAAAAAACAAACAAACCAACCAACTGACCAACAAAGAAATAAACGGACACTATTGAAAACATAACCTTGTCCATCTTTGTTGGCAGTGATGATGCAGCATGTTTGTTTATTTGGATGAGTTGGGAGTGTTTGCTGCTTGTTTCAATCGCAAGAGCAAATTATCAAACCAAACTGTATTAATTACAATGATAATAGTCAACTAGACAACAGCAAGCAAGCAGTAAAGCTTCACTATCAGTTAAAGCGAGCCGGCTAAATATAGCCATGGCAAGATGGTAAATGTATAACTAAATTCACTCTTTTTTTCTCCTTAGCTGTCTGATCTTATTAGTGGATATGTTATGATCGCCTTTTTACGCCACATAACTGATGATGCCATGTGGCTAACTCACTAGGGAGAAAAAAAAAAGCATAACGAGCTAACTAAACCTGCTAAAAACCTAGCCAACCAGTTTAAGCTTGAAAAAATATAACAGCCCGCGATGTGGCGTTTAATGCCCCATCGCATTAACTAAAGGCATTGACTAAAGTACGTAAAAGATGTTTAGTGTGTTCTATCTGTATAGGGAACAAAACCATGCCTGTACTCCAAATGATTCAAGAACAGGTTTTAATTTACTTTGGGTATGCCCTGGATAGCTGTTTAGGCTCATGGACCCTTTTCATTTTGGCCCTATTAACATGAGATTGTAGATAATCACGGCTGTAATTGATAAAATCTATTAAGGCTGCCTTCCATTTATCTTGGAACAGCCTACCCATGAAGCCAACCAGCACAAGAGCAGCACCTTGACTCTGTTTGCCCTGAATGGAACAGTTAGTATTAGCATCATCAGGATCATTGGAAATACCTGTTTACCTGCTATTTCTTACCAAAGTGGGACAAAGGGGTGGGAAATGTCATATGTTCACATGTTTAAGATACCCTTTAATCAACATTTAAATGTAATTAATCATAGATTATAATTCACTCAATTTTAATTTAAACTTTAACAAAAACATAATAAATAAAGGGAAAGTTTGCAGGGTCATTCCCATAATCAGACAGTGACTACTTAAAATAAAGTTAACTTCCTTACAAAAGAAAACAGGAAAGAAGGCTCAAAGAGCACATTTTGTTTGTACATGGTATGTTTTCTCCCTCACATTCCATTTGTCTTAGCTTCACTGCCTCAGAAATTGCAGCCTCTGTGTCTATAATGGGGCACTCCAGAAAGCTGCATTTTGTCTTATGCGCACTGATGTATAGAATAACTAATACAAACAATGTGGCAACAAGATAGGAACCTTGTTCCAGCTGCCTATCAAAGCGCACAAGACCTGAACATGCACAGATGTATATTATCATTTAATTAATTTAATTATCCCTTGCCAGCATGCACTGTTGCCATGGCAGCAAACAATGCATTGCCATCAGATCTGCGGCGTGACATTCTGCTAGCCGCTCTATCGGCTTACAAGAAGTCTCCTGGTATTCGTGCCTTCACCCGCCACCTTGTGCTTTGTCACAACAGAGAGGAACACGGAGCGCAGGAAATCAGGCTAACGGCCAACTCGCAGGGATGCCGCTGGCAAAGACTGTAGTCTGATTGGAGCAGCACCGGGAGGAGGATGAGGCTTTAATGCCACCGTAAAGCAGTTTGAGAAACAGCTAGGGAGGCTGCCAGAAGACCCCAGATAAATCGCCATCCTTTCTAAAATAGAGAGGGTCAAACGCTTTCACCCTTTGGCTGACCTCGAGAGGTGGCTGGTAAATGTGCCTGCTCATGAGGTTGTGCACCGCTATTAAAACCTGCTCAAGAGGCTGAAGTGTCGGCTGTTTTATTGTCTCGCTGTGGCACTCAGTTAATCAACTGACACCACTAATTGGTTAGATCATAAGATGTAGGCTGTGATTCAATCTGAGGGGTAAGAGAAGCGACAGATGACTCGTTTGCAATCTCACAGGGGTTCTGTGGAGTTCATACAGATCTTTAACTGATATCTCTAATTAATGTTGAACTCATCATGATGGCATATTAATGGCTCTCCTGACACTCAATGTGAAGGAAAAACAGAATATTAGCTGGGATACGTAAACAGTCGTGGCCAAACGGAGACAAATTGTCGATGTCGCTCTTTTTTATGCTTTTGAAAGGTTTTTTCTTTTGAAAGGGAAGACAGAGGTGGGGACACGCAGTGCGGATTCAACATGATGACACTGCAAAGACATTGCGTGTACCAAGACCTCGTGAGCCGCAAGATGTTATTTTTTCATAGAGTCACAGATGTTGAGATAAAGAGAGGTTGAACTGAGTGACACGCACCTGCCACCAGAAGCTGTGCAGGTCGGCAAAGATCAGTTCGATGACATCCCCCGCATGAATGCTTAGTGGAGGCCCACAGTGGGGAGAGGGGTTGCCCGTGTAGTCCCTGATCACCACCATCCTGGGTAAACCTGCCAGACACAGAATAAAAATACATTCACGCTCAAATGTTTAGACGTGATCAGCGAGTCTTACATGAAGCAGGGTAAGGACAGCGAATTCTTATAATTGTCAAAAAAGCAATACTACACTGTGAAAATAGCTTGCATGGTTTTCACTGGCTTGGAAGTTTACAAAGATTTATAATCTCAAAAGCAATTATGGTAGTAAATTAGAATACTTGTTTCTTAAATGTAGTGGAATAAAGTCACAGAGACTTCAGGAAAGTACACACGCCTTAGTTGGTATGTTGGTCAAACAAAAAGTAATGTTTATGCGGGTGAAGCCCAGGTAAACAGAGCTACACTCTTGACTATAATACTGTTGAGTCTACAGGGGCTGTTCTTAATCTGGTAGCAATGCCTTCTTTAAAGGAAATCTTCCCTGTCATTGTCCCATTGTGCTTGCTGGCGAGGAATGTCTGACTGAATTTACTAATAAATGTTTGATGCGGACCTGTTCTACATGTTAAGTGTCACGAGATGCCTTTTGTTATGAACCGGCGCTATATACATCAAATTCACTTGGTTTATTCTCGTTAGAAGCAAAATGCACAGTAATATATTTTGATGAATTTTCTGTAATTTTCCTTTGCTTTTCTTGGAGGAGTGTTTCAGTGCCCGGAGATGGAAAAACTGGTTTATTGAGAGATGCAAATGTGCAACGCATATACAAGATATAAGTCAGATCCTGACATTTATATTGTACTTATGAAACTCACGCATTTAAAGTCCACTGAATCAGATTTATAAGAAATATGGAGACTTTTCCTTAAATGGAAACGTGAAACAATTTTTTTTTGACTTTTGACCGATTTTGTCTAATTTAATTAAATGGTATAAAGGCACCTGAGTCCAGAAATAATGCCACAGGTTTTTTACTGTCCGAGCCGACTCCTAACAATGATGAACCGGCACCTATGAGCGGCACTTTTATTTTTTCATACCAAGATTTTTGCCTGTTTTCTGATCTTGGAAGATTACCGTCAGACATGTCAAAACCCGGGCAAATAGAACCAAAACTAGCTGGATATCAAGGGCAGGTGGGCGAGAAAATACTTTATTCCATGTGTCGAATACACACACAGTTGATCTCTATTGTCCGTTTTGAGGATTAACCCACCAGCCTCAAAAGCAGCAATTTCCTTTACAGGAAATTTATCTGTTTGATTCCTGCGCAGTGCAGCTCCGATATCTCCCCGGCGCGGCAGACAAATACAGCCACAAGCATGCCAGCTAAGACCAAGACTGAACACCCCTGGCAACTTATAAGACACAGGCACTTATTCTCCCCCTACCCACACAGTCACACATCTCCCCCCACCTGCAGAGATGGCTCCCCCTGCAAACCAGGCCAGGGAAACCATTAGCTGACGGTGACCCCAGATGAATGGAATATCTCACATTCGTGTTTTTAATAAGAACAATAAGCACAGATGTCTTTCTCATAAAGCCCCTTATGGAAATTGATTTATCACAAAGGCGCAGCTCAGGCTGCGGCTGAGGCGTATAGACTGCTGGAAGTGGTTTTCTGCCGGCGTTGCTCCTGCCGCCATCCTCATAACGATTCCACCCACTCTAATTCATCTCAATGCTGTCTCGAGTTTAGGCATCCCAGCGTGCGGCAAGCGAGATCTCTCTTTTTGTGCTTCAGTTAAGGATTCCTTCTGCATCCTATTATCCATTGGTTATTCTTACTCAAATATATTGGTAAAGAGGGAACCGTTGTTGCTCATTTCCTCCTTTGAACCTTTGTGTGAGCAGCAGGGATTCGTGTCAGTACTTTTCAAACATCTTCAGGGTTTATTGTGAGAAATAAAAAAGAACAAGTTCAGTAATATTTGATCAAAAGAGGAGCGGGTACGATAACATCTGAAGGTCGGCTTTCAACCGCTGTCTATCTCCTGCAGGCCTCACTCTGGCCTCCGTCTAACCGTCTCCTATTCATCCTGTCTGCTTCGCTGTTTTGTTACCGAAGTGAGATGAAAGCAGCTTAAAAGGCACCGAAATAAAACCCTCAGCAAGTTCACTAAAGTGGGGGACGTGGTCAAGCCATACTGACCTGGGTCTGGTGGTGTTGTGCTTTCCTGTGAGTAGAAATCAAGCCAGAGAGAGAGAGAGAGAGAGAGAGAGAGAGAGAGAAAAAAGCAAGTAAACGAGGAGGAAAGAAAGCATTATGGAGAGAGGAGGCAAGTGATGAATGGACAGGTCATTCTTATTCCTTGAGCAGGGCCGATGTGACCTGAAGATTGAGTCATACTTTAAAGCAAATCATTTGTGGGTGTTAGATGTGTGGTCTAACCATTTTAAAAGGGAAAAAAAGACAGACATCTAGAGGAAAATTTGGAAAGTCTGTACCCGAGTGCTTCGTTTTATGGAAGGGGGAGTTAGGATTTTATCCACGACCTACCTGAGTGGTATCCAATAATTGTCAGAAGCTGCAGAGACAGTAAGCTCTGAAGAGCACACTCATTTCAAAGGCAGCCCTGACCATTTCCTATAGGAACGACTGCTTACTTATTGGAAGGCTATAGCTTGTCTCAGGAATGACAATAAGTTCTCGCTCTATTTTGACTTATTTGACTAATTTAATTGATATTCAAGCAGCAGACCAACAAAAAACATCGAGTCCAACCATATACAAAAATGGACGACTGTCTCCACTTCCTCCCACTTTCCAAAAAAACAAAGCCAAAACATCTCAGGTATAAGTGCTGGCATCTTGTTGTGAAGCCACTGGCGAACGGGCGGTGGAGCCATTGTACATGGTTTGATTTCTGATCTATATGTAGGCCTACTAGGGCTGTTCAATTAATCTGATTTTGATTTCAAAATAACATCCCAGGATATTCCATGGCGTGAGAAGGATGACAACACGGAACCAAAATAAGTCAGGAGCGAGATTTGCTACATGATGGTGTCACCACAAGGCAGCACGACTAATTTGTTTTATCGCATGAAAGTTAAAGAAAAGTAGACCTATGAGCAAACAATAAAGAACTAAGAGAGAAATGTACGACACCCTCAACATCCTGCAGTTTATTATTTATTATTTGTGAATTTGAAAGTACATTTATATATTAGCCAGCGAGGGCGGGCAATCGAGATCTTTTGGCTTTACTTGTCATGTCGTCCATCCTTATATACGGTCAACCCACGGCTCAGCAGAGAGAGCGCTCTGATTGGCTCAACTCATGTCGGCACATACGGCAGCTTGTCAATCAGTCACCTGCTGATTTTTCATGTTTGGACTTGGGGTGGCAAACAGCTTTGACATCTTCAAATTACAGAGAGCTGTCAGCTGTAATCAAGGTAATCACTAAAGGTTTAGTATATGTTGATGCATGCTGTATCTATCATTTAGTGGAAAGGTACGCCCAAAAAATGAAAATGATGTCATTATCTTCTCATCCCGATGCAGGCAGAAAAACCAGCCAATCAGCCAAGTTACTTGTCTCTTTTTCTTGCATATGGAAACATGTCTTCAGCCCCTCTTTATTCCCATCAGCAAGGGGAGGTCAGAAGATACCGACTTTTTAGTTTTGGCTATACTGTTCCTTTAAAACAAAATATAATTAATGCGGCTCTACAGACAGTTGAAGGGGAAATTATCCAGATGTCAGATACAACGAAGGGGTCTTCAGCTGTGTTAAAATTCACTAACTATGACCTCTGGTGTCTTAGTGACAGAGTAACAGTCCAGGTCTTACCTTGGGCTTTAGCTTGGCAGAATCTGCAGTCAGGTGAGAGACAGACACATTGAGAGGAATACAACAGCAAGTGTGCGGTGGCTTCTTGACATACATCCTAAACTGTCAACCTGTGCTGGCCTTCATCGTGCACCAGACTTCATAAAGGTCACAGCACTTCTGCTAAGAAGGCTTGTCAGAGGAGTTGAGCTGCCTCTTGTTGTCTGTACCTGAATTACAGCCCCCACAGGCTGATGACAGAGCTAGAACCTGGCACAGGATGCAACAACCACTAAATATTTACAGCACATTTAACTTTTAATTAAACAAATCAAAAAATCAAAAATCACATGTAATTTATAGGAGTGAGTTATACTGTATATGAATTAGAATAATCGGGGGGGGGGGGCAGAGTACATGAAGGTAGAAGTTATCTCATAAATATTTAAAAAAATGTTTAACAGTATACCAGCTGTTAGATACATGACACACAGGGTTGTTTGAGGTGTCACGGGAGGGCTGTGCCATAATCCTGGAAACAGCGCTGTAGTTGTAACACAACAGGGATCCATCTTACCTGTTCTCCCACAGACTCCCAGTCGACCGAGACACTCCTTATGAGTCCCCAGCCCGCATTTTAGACAGAGGTAACCTTGGTTAAAGATGCCCCTGAACACAATAAAAGCACAGGATTTATTTCATTTGTAACAGTCTCCTTACCAGGAATACCTTGACATTTGAAATTTTCATGCTTCTGGCCTACTCTCAGGATAAGAATATGGCTCAAGAAATGTCCTTCAGCTTTCCAAACGCCAGAAATTCTAAAGTGACTGAAGACGGGAATATGAGACGACAACAATGGTCCTTTCATACCTTCAATATGAAAAATGAGAAAAACTATCTCAGTATAATCACATACGATGATTTGCCATCTTTGAACAGTGTGTTTAGCTGCAGTTCACCCTCTCTCAGACGTTCTCTCAGACAAAGTCTTTACTGGGACGGGGTCTACATCATTATCCAGATCAGAAGAGTCCATTTACCTAAGCAACAGGTGGCAGAAACTGCAGGAGGAGATCCTTTCGAAGGTGTGCATCTTGAACTGGTGGGAGTTGTGGTTGGCTTTCTCGGGTCGTATGTTTGATCTGAGACAGGAAGTGAGCAAAAGTGGTTAAAACTATAGTCTGCTTACGATGACAATGCAATAATGCCGATGTTAGGCAGGTATTAACGTTCACAGTCTTAGTGTAGCAGATTAGCCGGCTATTGACCGCGATGCTAAACGCAAAGCAGAGTTGGGCTTAATTAGTTTGAGATGTTTTTTGTGATTTTTAAGACAGGTGTCAAAATGGTGAGATGACAGACCAACGTTGCCATCGAGCCAGGGTGTTTTTATGTGGTAAATGTGTGTTTCAGCAATAGCAATTTGCTCAATATAGATATAGATTTTATAATATAAAACACTCTTTATCATTTCTTTCTCAACTCAGTGTCCCAACTGTTTTAATTTTCTAGCAAATGGGCAAAATCTCCTGTTCATTCTTTCAACTGACTGAAATAAAAAAGCAATATAACCTGCACCACATGTGTGCGTGTGGATAAAAGTAGACTTGAATCAGCCCGGCCCCATTTGGAGCCGCATGTGTTCAAACATGAAAGGGGAAACATAAATAGGAGAAATAAGTTGCATTTCCGGAACCTTAACAAACACTTTGGTGATGCAAAAACGCACATTTTTATTGAATGCACACCACTTAAAGTGAGTGCTCCCATAATGGAGTCCTTCATCCTTTCTACAGGTACAATTTTCCCTTTGTGAAAGGCTCCTTCTGGCATCATTACCCAATGCACAGAGGCACACGTAGCTGTTATCAGACACAAACTTTGCATCTGACCATTAAAAAAAACACGCAGTTCTAGCGATAATGCACGTTTGTGAACTCATACGGGCGTCTCTGTGTTCAGGCGACGTTAGAGAAAGAGGCATTTCCACGTTGTGTAACTCTTGCTGCATTGTTTTGCCGCAGTGCGCGTACACAGGCATAACCTAGCACACCTGAAGAAGTGAAAATACATTCAAAAGGGCCGTAGCGGGTAGTCAGCATACATATCAGGGACGCTTTCACACATATCCACCGCAAAACAACAAAGTCTTTGTTCAGTCAATCAGAGTGTAATGTGGAAACAACACTGTATTCTCCCCCGAATAAACATAACAAAGGATGCAGACAGGATATCTGCCTGAGAAAAACCTCCCACTGTTACAAAATAACACAAAAGATATAACTCCAGAAAGTACTGATATGAAGAAAAGCAGAGAGGCAGAGTGGCTTTTTTGTAGTTATGCAGCCCTATGGAACAGTTTGTGTTTGTGTGCGTGCGTAGGTGTGTGTTCGTGCTCCTGCCAGCAGTGTGTGCTCGATTACAACTAAGGCCTGATCAAACAGTGCACATGAAAGAGTCAACACCTCGCTCGGCCTTGGAATAACATGCATTCAAACAAAGACAATACACCACGCAAGCACACACATGTACACAGTTTGTTCTTCCTACACACACTGGTCTTCTGCATCGATGCTCTCGTCTCTGTGCACTCACATGGCCATTTCAAACTGTTCCAGCCACTTTTTCTTCAGCTCTCTGGTCTTAAAGAAGAGTTCGAAGCCCGTGTGTCCTTGCTGGTGAGTCACATAGAACCCGTAGCACCACTGTGGAAGTCAGGGAAAAAAACAAATAGAAAACAGTCAAGCTGAAAGATTTTCTCCTGAACGCAAATTAATTTGTGCAGATCGACATGCGACAGAGCTGCAAAACTACCGCGTCAAAACTGTGAGGGTGATCTCACAGAATGCGGTCTTTCTGCCAGCGCAGTGGCTGGAAGGTAACGCAAGCGTCTCAAGTTTAGATGTTCTATCCATTGATAAATAAGAGCATCTTGTGCTTGTGATGTCATTTGGAGCGTAGCAAGCGGGCAGCGGAGCCACGGCATCAAGTCCATACACCCACCTGAGTAATCGGCTGTCAATCGCGACGCTTCGCTCCACCTTTATAGCATCAAATAACTAATTAAAACCCAACTGGGATAACGTTTTCTTTGAGGAAAAAATTTATCTGAGGACAACTCTGAGTTTTTGGTTCGGCCCAAGTCCTACCCGATTATTAATTATAATATAATATAATTACTCACTTCACAATTGTTCCATTATTCTGGGGGTGAATATATGAATTTGGCATACTTATTCTTCATCTGAATAAATGTTGTGTTATATCATACTTCCACTCAAATCTTAAAAAATGTATTTGCAGCGGTTCGTGGACACCAATGGGTGTGAACGCACTGACCTTTGTAACACAGGAAAGCTGGGTCTGCATTGAGAGATCTTATTCTAATCATGTGTCTTGGCGGCACCGATTGACATCAATAAAGACGTGTGTTGCCACTCACAAGCGCTGACATCTTGCACTGGCGACATCATTTGGAGCCATAATCATGTGTCTTGGCGGCACCGATTGACATCAATAAAGACATGTGTTGCCACTCACAAGCGTTGACATCTTGCACTGGCGACATCATTTGGAGCCAGACTGCACATAAGAACTCGACAGTTGAGTCCCAGAATCACATTCCTGCCCGTAGGCCTTCCTGACCAACCACGACCAGAGCTCAGCTGTCAATCATTACGATTCCCCATGTTTTCATAGCATCCAATAACTAATTAACAGATAATTGAAAAGAAATGTACACTTTATCATATACCAGTGTGATAATAACGACATATTTTTAGCCCAAATGCAACCTAAAATAATGGAGGGTTAAGGGTTAATTAGACGGTTGGGTTTCACTTCTGGGGAGCTCCCACGTCATCCGTCCTCCAAATAAAGTCTATGGTGCCACCAGGTTACCTACAACGTGTCAGCCGGCTGTTCTATGTCAACACAAGCAATCAGAGTTTCACTGGAGTTCTGACCTCAGCTGTGATGACGGTGAGTCTTCTGATCTGCCTATCTGATTCAAATACGTCCTAAATTTAGATGAACTACCAAACCTTCTACCACGCAGCTGCCAAAAACACCAGCTATGGCGTTGACCCAAATACTTACTACAGCCGCAGCACTCACAGGCTAAACACTTTTTACCTGTTCTGAGAAGGATTTTCAGCCAATTCCCAAACATGTCGGCCTTTGCCAACCTAATTCGTTCCGGCTTGTTGTGTCATATCTAATAACAGGAGAAGAGTTGGAGATTTACCCATCAGTAATTGGCCAGGTCCTGCAACAATCCTGAGTGTTAGACCTCTGCTGAGTGTTTAAATCATTGATGAGTGCGTGGGTGCTCGCTGGCACCACGCTCACACCCGGACGTTTCATTCAGCAGAAAATGATACATAGCTGTAAGCAGCCTTGGAGGAGTGCACGCATTCATCACATGCAATTAGCATCTCTGTCATGCGATGTGTAGCACGCCACCACTGCCTCGAAAGACGCTCTGACACCTACGGTATTTCAGTTTGGTAGTTTGCAGCAGCACTGAAATGACTTGAAGCTGCAGTTGATGCTGCTTTAATAAAGATAAAACCTCATAATGTGAGAATATCCATAATATTAAGTCTGTGGCATTAATATACACAGATTTTTAACTGGATAATCACAGTCGTGGCCAAAAATGAGTCCCAGTTTATAGATACAATCGGGAATTAACTCGATTACAGTGATTCTTTAAGCCTATATTTGGAAATTGGACTTAGCTTCATTTTTCAGTCAACTTTCAAGCAAAAGTTTCAAACATTTGCTGCCTTCTTGCTACTTTTCCGTCATTTATGAGCGAGTCTGAAGGGTTTGATGATGTCATGTCGGGGTCAATCAACATCACAATTTAATTTTTTTTATCGATCAGCAGTGAAAATAATGAGCAGATCGATTTTTAATGGTAATAGGTAGCTGCGCCTGGAATAATTCTGATTTATTTCCAATGCTCTCTGCCCCTACAACAGAGCCAGTCCTTTTGGAGCTGCTTTTGTCACTTTTCCCTGCGATGCTCCCTTCTGGAGAAACACCAGTTCCTGTTCACTCTCAGACTTTGGTTTCCATAGTAGTTCTCACCATATCTCCTCAGTCATTCAGTAGACAAAACCACCGTGTTCCACTATAGATTTCCTCTAGAATTTTATTTCTTAAACTTTAACATTCAACCCCACGCGTGGAAATAAAGGACGTGACCTTTCTACTAATGTCATTACCTGTTCGGTCAAACATTTGTTCCACAGGAATGTTAGAGACAATCCTGGTTAATACCAAACACACACAGAAACACAGAGTAGCACAAAAACATACACGTTAAATACCAACTGCTGCCATATGTCCTGAACACACACGCAGGATTATATAAACCACAGAGCCATCCCATACTGGCAAGCTGTCAGATCCACGTTAGCAATCAGCAGCGGGGTGAGAAGACACCATCTGTGGTATACATCTCTGTTACATCTCAACAAACCCCCCCACCCCCGACCCAGCAAACATTCCCACAAGGTGAAAAGCAGCACACTGGATCAATTGTGCGGGGTCAAAATAGGAGCCTTGAACGTTTGTCAACGAGAGTGCGTTCAGGAAAGAGAAAGCCCTGCTGAGCCGTCGTTCTGGATTGCTCTTATTCGGCGTCCAATTTATATTCAAGCAATAAAACTTGCAGCAGACTGACATTTCACATAATGACATTTCCACACAGTGGTGGAGTTTATTGGTGCGGACCTCAAATGGGAGGTAGAAACAGACAGAAGCACAGAGTGCACTGATACCAGTATGCACGTGCAGCATGTTTCTTCATAGGAAAACAAGGAGAACAAGTGAATTAAAAAGTTTTTTCGGGGTAACTGACCTTCTTGCCTTCTCTGTCAGAGGTTGGGTTGTTTGTGATCTTGAAGTGGTTGAGGTCAAGTATGTCCTTCATTTCGTAGTTGTCGCCTCTTCTCTTGCAGACAATGACGGCCACGTCGAATAAAAAGATGTGCCTGGAACATACGGAAGTGGAACGTCACGTTGATACGCTATTGCGATCCAACTTCGCAAACCTGAATAATGAATCAGTTCTAGGTGCCTATACTGATTGGATAAATTGCTAAATTTGGATGTTTCTGAGTGATGTAAATAATGCAACTTCAGTTGTAACAAGTAACAGGGTTGATGAGGATTTTTTTATACAAAAAAAAAATCTATAAAAAAAAAAAAAAAGCACTTAAAAATTAAGAAATAACCGTCACAATTTAAACTATGGAATGTGATGGCAGTTTAAAAGATTGTGATGCTATTTCTGATCAGATCGCCAACTCATCTTTCATTTTTTTCTATAATACAAGAGCGTTATGTGGATTTTATTTATTGAAATTATTTCTTTATGTCATCTGTCATTCTGAACAAGCATTTAATTGGAGTATTTCATGCTCCGATGCTATTTATATTGTGTGACACACCCATTTCTTCTTCATATGTTTGTTGTTGTGCTTTAAGTCATTCATTAAAGGTCTGTTCCTCCTTTATACTACCCTACTAATTATTTCCGACACTTTCAGAGAAAGAAATCATTTCTATACTTTTAAAGTTGTTTTCGGTTGGTTCCAGCCATCAGTTTCAACAAATGTTTCCCATCCATCCCTGTGTGCTTATGTTCTTTTTTTCAGCACATTCTCCCAAAGTAAAACATTCGATTAAATAAACATTTTAATTTGGATGATATTCAAAGAATCTGCATCCTCAGGTTTAAAAAATAAATCTTTTCCCCAACAGATAACTGTCAGAAGCATCTCCTAATACCACAACTTGTGTTTTATTCCTCATGTCTTTCTCGGGACAGCGAGGCACAATAACCTGTCTTGTTTCCTCTTGTCAAGGCTGGACACCATGCGCACTTCACCGTCACCTTTTGGTCGGCCGTAGCTAATGAGAGGCTGGTTCTGAAAATAAAACAAAAGAGAGTAGAAATAGATAAGAAATGTGTTTAAATCATGTATAAAATCAATATGAATAATAACCCGTTTCAGTTAAATTAAATCAAAAGTCGCTCACCGCGTGTTAAAATGTATAGAACAACCTTTTGCATTATCCATATTTCTAACTGAAACTTTAAAAACGCTGCTGCTTCAACATTTATATTTCAAATGCCATTATGAACCACTTATCCTCTCAGACGAGGACTCCAAACGACCCCCAAGGCTGGCGCTCGCCGGTTTTCTTCTCCCCTCTAGACTGATGCATGTTGAAGTGTTCCCAGCACGACATCCCTGCGAGCTCATCAGCTGATCGCCGCTCACCAATGACGTTCACTCGAGTCTCCAATTTTGTTCAATCAAGGTAAGAAGAGGGTCTTCATAAGCTGACAAGCTGTCATAACGCCTCGGCTGCTGGTTGCGTCAGCCGATTTTCTTGCATCGCCACCTTATCTCGTCTCGCTCTGCCTTCGTAGGACCACACTTGCTGATTGCATCTCTCGTATGAGGGGATCCATATATGCTTCCTTACATATTCAACACATGTGGTTTGCTCTGTATGTCCCAGGGACCTGGTGTGCTGTGCTCATGTTGAAACGCTGAATCCTGCATCCTCTGACTTGACTGCCTCGCCCGGAAATAATCAGTAAGCGACTGCGTGAGTATATTTGCAGTAATGGAGACGTGACTGAAATCTTTTTTTTAACCCAAAATTTCACCTGGTGGCCAATCTTGATGTCAGAAAATCTAACGAGCTCCAGAAGTCATGGGTAAAAATAAGATCCAGCCTCCCACAGTCTCTGTGCTAGCAGGGCTGATATGAAGGATCTGCAGCAGCGTACGCAGCATTATCTACTCCATAACCTCCAGTGATTTCCAGGAGTATAAATAAAATCGGTTATCAAAGTATTTACAAATTTAAAAATGCATGTCTTTTCTTTTCGCTCAACTAACCATCTAAGCTTTAAACAGACGTTTGCCTGTTTTGTTTTGTTTTGTTTCAAACTTAAAGGTCTCGTGAAATTATATTTTTTGCATTTGTTTATCCTTTTTTTAAAATATATATATGTATGTATGCAGAGGTGTAAAATAGAATTCTTACAAAGTTAAAAGCCCCAAATAAAGTAGAATCACAGAAATGCAGTGAGTTTATAGGTGAAATCAGTCAAGTATCTAACTTTTACTTGCCTGTTGTTAGCCGTTGTATTGTGACTCTATTCTAAATGCAAAGGAAGAAAGGGTGTGGACTTGCAGAATTCAGTCAAAAAAAGACAATGTGTCTTCCTGATATTTTTCACTCTCACAGAGTGAATACTGACGGAGGCTACTTTCTGCAGAAAGAGACTCTTGACTTACCAGGTTCTCGATGGACCTCTGGTACTGGTCGATCTCCCTCAGAGTCTCATTGTCTCTCTTCACCTCGTTGACAAACTGAGCCAGGTCCTGGGCAACAAAGGCACACATACTGTTTGTTGGCTTACTTCGGACCGTTGTCAGATACGTCGCAACACAATTGTTTGTGAAACATAAACAAACGACACTCAGATATTCTGCACCACGCGTTTAAAGGAACAGTTTGTGCATTTTGTGAAAACGCTAGCGTTGACTGCTGAGTGTCAGATGGGTCGATGGATCCTGCGTGTTCACTATAAAACTGGAGCAGGGGACCGCTGGACAAGCTCAGGTTAGCTTAGCATCGAGACTTTTACTGATAAACACAACCACAAACATCAACAACACCTGAAATTTACACCAACCTAACTCAGGGGGTAAATGCAAATTACAGACCTCATATTTAGGTTTTAAATCTGAAATACGTTGTACGATCTAGATTTATTAAAAACAGCTTTCAAAAATATTGTCACTGGGTTAACAAAATAATCTTGTAGGGCTCAAAATATTGTCAAAGGTCTCCGAATGTAATTATACAATAACTTCATTTGTGGTGCAGATTACTAAAACAACAGGCCACGTACACAGAGAGAGAGAGAGAGAGAGATGTTGGTGTTCCCAGTCTTCATGCTAAACCATGATAATCTGGCTGTAGTTTCATATCTAACATACAGACATAAGAAGGGTATTATTCCTCTTAACTACCTTTGGGCAGGAATCTTTTCTTTAATTTTATCCACTTATATTGCATTACACAGTGTATTTTTGTGCCTTTATAATTTGGACATACACACCATGTTAAAATTAATACTTGAGTTGTCCTGAATATTAATAAATCTTGCAAAAACTCTTAAGATGAAGCCTTGAATCAGCTGTCTATTAAGCGCTGCATGTCTTCAGGACTGGGAAAGTGGAAAGTGCTCTCTAATGTGAAGTGAATGTAAAGTTCTATCATTTCACCCCATTTGTAGAGGAGATATGTGACTTATGACTTAAGACTGGAATTATCCACTAAATCCGCCTATATCGGTAACGAGCTGAGGTCACGGTGATTACAGACCATTTCCCGGGAAGCACTGCACTTACTTTCATGGCATCGAGCGCGATCTTCAGGTTGCTCTTCTCGGCTGCGTCGTGAGTGTGTTTGACCAGCTCCTGACAGAGGAGAAAATCACGCTCGCACACAAAACTCACACATCAGCAAATGTTTGAGCAGTTGGATGACTGATAACATAATGAAGAAGAGTAAGCTGCCACAACAAAACTGCATTACTGGGGTGCTAAAAGATTCATTTTTTTTTGATGATTATTGGCAAATATGCTTACAAAGACTCCATGATCATTTATCAAAAGCGCTGCTGAATAGACAGACAGTAGAACAAATTATTCTCTTCTGATTTGCTTGTTTTTGTTAAACAAGAGCACTCAGACAGCGCACACGTCCAACAAAGCTGCCATTATTACTATTACTATTATTGGCAAATTTAGTAACTTGTTCCAACAGTGAAACTTGCTAAAAAAGATACCTCAGTGGAAATTTGGAAGAATTCTGCCCTGAAAATCCTGAAATATAGTAATATTTATAAAATCAGCTGCTGTGTAATTTGGGGATTAGATTTGGCCACTATACATAAGTGATGTAGGTAAAAAGCTGTTCTGCTATTTTTAGCTGAGAAAGGAACGCTTGAAATGTCACTCAATAGTAACAACTGGAAATTTTGCAGGTTTTGAGAATTGTTCCTGACTATCACCTTTGACCATTAAAGCCAAAAATCTAATCAGAACACACTAGCAACAGGAACTCACTGAAAAAAGTCCAGTCCAGACTCCACTCTGTGGTTTGGTTAAAGAAACAAATATACTTAAGGTTAACATATGGGAAGCTTTGTTTAATTGGGTTGGAGAAGATTTTAATCATGTGGTCTGTGTCACCATTTTCACAATTTGCCACAAACATTTGCTCGTTATGTTGAGGAAAATTTTGTTTAAGTTATTTATTTTGTTATACTCTTCATTACCTCTTCAATATGAGTGCAAAATGAATTCCCTCTTTACTCCTTCCTTAAAGTCTCTCCTCTCTGTGTGGAGGCGGCCTTTACCCTCCACAACAATTTAAAACAGCTCTTTAGTCACTGTCTTTATCCCCACTGTCAGCTATAGTTTGACCTCTGATTCGTAACCAGAGGAGATGATGTCACACAGTTGGTGTGTTGGCTGGTTTCTGCAAGAAGCCTGCTCACATGTAAAGTACTGCACCCGTGTTTAAAACCTCGAATTCGTGCTATGTTGATTATTCTACGTTATAATCAGAAAAATCATTTAAAAAAGAAAAAAGGAAACTCTATAAACTGACATGTATTCAGAGAGACTGTAATTATATTAATTCATACACTTTCGTTGAGTGGTGCAACCTGAATGGTTTGTCAGATGCTTTACTGCAGTATGAATCTGCTGCCAGGCAGTGAAGAGAGAAAAAAAAAAAAAAAAAAAAACATCATGAAGTGAGAAAAGGTGGAGAATGTCGCCCTCCTGTGGCAAATGTTTGTATCAACAGAAAAAAAATATATATCACAAGTTGAATCAACTGAATTAATCTTGGCAAAACCTCCCTTTATTCTCTCTCACGGGAACATAAACTTACCCCAAAAGGTAACAAAATAAAATAGGCATGTCTTTTGAGGGTTGAAGGTATGAATTCCAGCAACAAAAGGACGTCTTATACATTGTCACTAAGCTGTTACTGTAATGTTGTTGTGTTCTGTCCGACCTAGGAAGAAGGATCCCTTCACTGTGGTTCTTCCTGAGGTCGCTTATTTTTCCCTGTTTAGGGTTGTTACAGTTTTTCCTCACCTAGTTCGAGGGTCTAAGGACAGAGGGTGTCACTTCTGTACGGTTTTTAAAAGCTCAGTGAAACATTCTGTAATTTGTGATTTTGGGCTGTACAAATAAAGTTTGATTTATGTTATGATATGTACAAAAGGTAAAGTTGGTGCACTGTTGACATTCCAGTGGAGCTGCTAACTAAAAACTTTCTCAAACGGTCAAGCTTCCCGCACCTGAAGAAGTAGGTGGTACTTGAGGACCCGCTGCATGGGGACAACGAGCAGGTCCCTCAGTGTAAACTTCCCATTGTTGGCTCTCTTTGAGCACTCCTGGAACACACATTCATAACAGCAGAAGCTGTGATGCATCCCCACACATGTCAATCTTCCTTCTACTGAATATTTCTGTACAAGGATGAATCAACAAAAGCTCAAAACATTTTGTTTTCAAGAGTTTAAACAGCTCAAACAAACCAAACTTTCATGCATTTTTGTATCCTACTAACTTTACCATATACAAAATCCAAATATAATTGACTGATATCAATCACCTTAAAACAATTTAATTTGTGACTACCCAGTTTCTCTGTGGATCTGCGGGTTATCTGATCAAGAAGCTAAAGCAATTTAAAAAGAAAAAAATACACCTAATGTACGTAATGTAAATGCACTAAATGTAGTGCACGTAATGACTAGGCGCGGCTGAAAAGCCAGATCTGTGTGTAAGGGGGTTTGTGCTGACGGCTGTCCCACCTCCAGCTTCATGCGAACGTCCTCTTTCTCTTTGCTGATGAGGTCTAAAACAGCGATGGCGAGCTCCACCTGGCTGCAGTAAATCCCATAAATGAGCAGCCTGCAGTCCGGAGGAAAAGCCAGCCGATGACGAGTGGTTAATTGGGAGTGTGTGTTTGTGTTGTGTAGAGGTTATAGCGCTTACATAAAATCAGAGTGCTTGGCAGTGTTACACATGAAATGTCACCTACATCACAACATGATATGACTGACAAGGAAATCCTCCCTCCCATATGGGAAGGTTAGTCAGAATTTCTAGTGTTCTCAATTTGAGCGTGAAATTTCGAGGGAACTGCAGACTTTTACACACTCACTTACCTCATTTAATTTACATATAGTACATATGTTTTAGAATAAAGTGGAAGAGTGATGCCAAAATGAAACCTTCTCTAGGAGTGAGGCTGATTACTGAGACATAACTGCATAAAATTGGACAAAAATGCTCCCAGTTTTGCCTATTTCATCGGTGGTCTCTAAAACTGAACACCATGAACCTGGCACCATACCTCTAAAGGTAAAGGAGTGGTGCAGATGAATACCTCTCTTTGTAGCTGATAAAAATCTGGTGCAGATTTAAGGCATTGTTGTTCAGGATGGAGTCCTGCACATCAACCATCAGGCTCTTGTGAACTTTGACCAGGTCCTGCATCAAAGAACAGAGATGTCAGTCTAAAGGTGGACGACACGTCGCCACTCCCACTTCCACCCGCTGACGATGATGAGTCACCCCGTTTTCACTGCCACGATAGACTAATTAAGTCTAAACCAATCAGAACAATTATCACACAGAATTCACAGAATGTTTGGAAAGCTCCATTTTTTTTGAGGAGAACTAAGGTTTTAGTTTGGCTCAAGTCCCACCGGATATATTGGGAAAGGAGGAGTTGACAATGGAGCCAAGCGCCAGAGGGGGAAATCAAGCTGCTGTTGTCATGCTTTATTTAGAATCTATGGTCTGGACATGAACATTTTTCTCTTTTTTTTTAAGGAAAACTTACCAGAATGTTGATGAACACTTTCTCGAGTTCAGCGGGTGAGAAGAACTTCTTCAGAGGATTTAGGAAGTACTGGAGAGAAGGAGAGAATCAAAAACCAAAATCAAACATTTGTGCTGCTCTCGGCAGATGATTTTTAACTGGTTACTCGGCTGGAAACAACATCCCTGAAAAGATCAGGGAATTAATGATTGAGAATTGAAACCTATGAGAATCTTTCACATTTTGAATTTCTGCATTATTTATTTTGGTTCTTTGGGAGAAGTTTGGTATCTCCTGTGGCAAAAAAAATGAATCATAATCATTTCAGTCAGACTACGATTAACAATAATAATTTCACAGCAAAATAATCCATGAGAACAATGTTAGTTATGAGACTGTGAAAGGAGGAGCAGCACCTTTTCAATAGATTCCAGGGTCTCTGTGTACTTCTCCTCTGTCTGTTTGATCTCAGTAAGGCAGCAGCTCCGGACATCGACCTCCACCTGCTTCTAGAAAGATGAACACCTGAGAAAGAGTTGCTCAAACATGTCTACCAATGAACTGTTTACATGCTGGAGCACTTTCAAAGCAGCATGTGCACACTTCCTCCCTCGTGCATCACAAAGGTGCAGTGGATGAATAGACAGATGGTCCACGCGCTTAGTGAGTCACTGGGCTGCATTTAACTCCTGCAAGTCAAGGTGTGATCAGCAAAAGCATCTCAAACATTAAAGCACAGGATGTATCATTCACGATAACCATTCATGATGGGTGCCTGGAGCATTTCAGCTTTGTAATCCTGACTCTGAATCTGTCATTATCTCATTTCCACGCTGGCTGATGCCTCACCAAATGATCTAGATTGTAAATATAAGTGACCTGGTCTCATCCAGTTCAATCCGGCGCGTATAATTGCTAGTTACAGATTTGAATTCCAAACAACACGAAGAGAAGAAATTGTTAAAATTAGCTCTGCCTTAACTAGGTACCACACAAAAATCCTGCTTACCTGCTGACATAGCACCATGAGAGGATTCGCCGTAAATGAGTTCTTTCATTTCTGTGAAATTACTTTTTTGTTTCCATTAAAAAACAAAAACAACTCTTTGTGGCCTTAAAATCTCTTGGATGAAATTCTACCCATTTCTACCCATCTGGGTTGCAGGGATCTGCGAATGTGCTACTTTAGCCCCGTCCCTGTTGGGCTCACCGCTCTGCCCCGGTCTGACCGTGCCCGAGCTAATCTGCTCTGCCTTCTCCCGACGTTTAAACTAGTCTACTATACGCTGCACAGTGGTGAGTTCTAACATTGGCGTAATTCAGCCTTACACGTTTGAACCAGACACAGATTCCAAGGAAGAAGAGGAGGAGCTACTTGTACAAGGTTGATGCATCAGAATGGTAAGTTGTTTCTGCAGCGTTAAGCCCCGCTGACACAAGTCATCAGGATTGACCCAGGCTGTCAAAATTCATTTTTTTGAAGACTGTCATTGGCGGACTGCAGAACTAAATCCTGAGCCATGATGCTAATTTCAGTCATGATAAAAACACCTTATGGACATGTCATCAAGGTCAACAAGTTGATTTTTATCAGATGGGTCTTTCAAATGACAAGTTAAGGTAACTCATCTCAACTCAGCGAACTTGAGAACAACTAGCTAGTTCTTACAGTGTCCAATCATGTACTGGTATTTTTAATTAAGATACAGCAATATTAAGTTACCCAAGATGATTGCATCCACTCAGCTGTTTGAGCGAGTTCAATATGCCCTCTGAAGGTTTTCAGTGATGATTTCTCGTACGTCAACATTTAGTGTACGTGACTCAGAACCGTACCAATGGTGGGGGCTGCTCCATCCTCATCAGGTCTTCATATATCTCTCCACCCGTGTAGTCGTCTTCCATTTTGTACACAGCTGCGTACAAGTTGTCCTCATCCTCGAGGCTATTCTCACTATCATACACACACATATTAACATCACTAAATGTCTTGATTATCACTCTTAAAGTTTGTCTCGCATTGTGACAGGAAAGGGCCAACAATTAGTAAGTAATGTAAGTGACTGATCAATTAAAAAGACAATGTGTCATTGTTTTGCTTTGCAAGTATCAGGGAATAAAAGACGGCTGCATATCTCAAAAAAGCTGCTCGGACACTCGAAAGGAACATGAAAATAATCTGCTTTCATATGTTCTACACATCACCTATTTCTACTTTTAGCCATCAATCAAACTGTCACCAGCACGCAGCCAGAGCCTTGTTGTGGGTGGCATGCAAGCTAAAATACATGCAGAATTACTCATTTGCTGCCTCTGACAGTAACAGAGAGACAGAGCCAAGGCTTTTTACCAAAACATGTGGGTGTCCAGGCTCTTGGGAGAGCACAGATGACGAGCCGGCTTCTGCAACCGAGCAAACTAATCACGTTCTATCAACAGCAGTAATGGGCCTGCAGAGAGGAGCCCTCATACATACTCAATCAAGTCTTCCAGATTGTTGTAGACGTCCTCGTCTTCTAGGCTCTCCTCGGTGGGGAAGGGCCTGGAAATAATAGCAAAGCAGCGGGAGGCTCACAGAGGGGTCGCCATGAAGAAACTCTAATTACTATCACCGACTATGAATGTACTACAGCCGCATAAAAGCTTAATGTGCTTTTATAAAGCAGAAAAGACAAAAATAGTTACAAGTGTGGACAAATTCTTTAATTGTACCTTGAAAACTTGGATCGATTGGAGAGGAGGAACCTTTGTTTAACTAACTGTCTGACTTAAAACTGCATTTTGTTTTGAAATAACTTAAACGTAAGCTTCATATTAACCTTCACTGGTCCCACTGTGTTGTGTTGTGATTGGTGAAACTAACTGTAAAATGTTTTAAAAGTACTTTTTTTTTTTTTTGTTCTGTTTTCGTCATCAGCTGACTTACTTGAACCCTCCATGCTGTGCGATGGCTGTGTATGAGAGCTTGGATATAGTGTCCATGACCTGGTGAAAAAAATCTGTGTTAATTCCTGTTTTTTTGAATGATGTTCTTGCTGCTTAAAAGAATTCATGAAACCAAACAAATAGGGACACTTCACGTCTGATCAAGCTGTGATTTTCTGTTTGATCCATTGAGCCAAATACCGACAAACTGGGCATCATCCCCACCTCTCACATCCATCCTTTGATGCACATGTCACCAGCTTTCAGATAGATGTGTAGTTGCTTTCTGCTTTCGCTTAGTGGTCATGCATACATGCTATCAATTACAGATCCCTTCATCAGAAAAAAAGGCACAAGGACAATCTAGCTAGAGAATACATCAGAAAAAAACGAGATCCTGAGTGAAAACTGAGTTAAATAAGTGCTCGAGACCACTCTTTTGCATGATTCCACCTGAAATGCACCTATCATTCAATCTCTCATGCTGTTATTTACTCATAATTGAACCATCATCATCTGTGATTTCAGCTGTTCTCATTAGCTGCTCACAGACCAATAACAAGATTTAACTATCATGTATCATCTGCTGTAAGAAACTAGCACTTTATTCACTGGTCTGCTCTGCCATGTTATGTCAAAACGTGCAAACTATGTGTTATGTCTTTACTTTATAAATTTGCTTTATAAATTGTAAAAAAAAAAATTAAAAGAAAATTAAAGAAAACAGCGAAATATGCTTATCAAATGTTGAGAAAAGTGACATCTTCCAATTGCACCTTCACTCCAACAAACGGTTTGACTCAAAGACTTTAATCTATTGTCAGAAGTGATGACGAAAAGCAGCAAATCCTGACATTTCCAGAAGCTGGAAACAAGAAACGATGACGAGCCAAAAGACCGACGTGTCAAAACGACTGTCTTAAAAGGCAGGGAGGGGCGGAGCTACAGAGAAGTTCGGCTTTACACCGGCTTTATTGACCATGTGATTAATGAGTCACTGCAGCTCTAATTTAAACTGCAAATATCTGTTTGGCAGAGCTTAATTAAACGCTGAATAAGCAAAATACTACTGGACCGAGACGGGCAGGAAAAGAGGGACGGATAGAGAAGGACATGCACGTGTGCGCCTCTGCAACAGGTTGTGCATGCCTGCATGTATGGGGTGCTGGGGCTTTTTTCTGAGTGAGATAAAAAGTTAAAAAAAAAATAACTACAACAATAAAGGAATAGATTAAAATCTATACCAATATGAAATTTAGATTTTTTTTTTTTTCTTGTTTTTTTTTGGGACACCTTTGAACTAAATATAGAAATTGCATACGCACTTCATTGATAGATAGATGCTGCACTGACACGACTGAACCTGCATGTTACATGTCCTTATTGATGCAGCAAAATGTGATGATATCTGCCTACATCTGAAAAGCATTGTCAAAAGAACAGCTGAATTCCTCTGAGAAAACTTCACAGCGAGTAACCGTGCTCTCAGGATATGGATTGGCGGGAATGGGTAAAGACGAGCAGCTTGTCCATCTGCAGCGTGTCGCCTCTTCCTGTGTGAATGAGCGCTGTGGTTTTGGCTGAAGACAGGTGTGATTTGACAGAGTCCTGTTTGCAGCACGAGGTCTCTGCATCTTCACAACCATTGCAGATGGCTAAATATACACATAGTTGACCCCATAGGGGAAAATTGGACTGTACAAAGCTACACCCGTCACTCGCATAAAGGCAGAGAGCCCAGTTAAAAAAGTGAACAAATGTATAAAAACACATCGTACAAAAATACGAAAAAGATGGAGAATACACAGCAGCTCGGTGAATTCAAACTAAAATACTGGGTGTTAGTGTGCTTGCTGCCCTAATACTTAGTTGTGTTTTGTTATTCCACAGCCTGAAAGACTTCAGTTCCAGAGGTCAAGGAATCCCGATAGCCGATCAGGATTAGTTTCGTTTTTGCTTTTGACACCATCATGCTTGATTAAATTACACAAAAGATTTGATTGATGCGATGTCTCAGAAAAACTTGTGAGAACTCTGATACGATCAGTATGAATTTCATGCACATTTCAATCGATTTGGCACTTGTGAAGGCTAACGCTGCGCAGGACTAATCTACCACGTCACCCATTCAAGACAGAAGAAATAAAATACACAAGAAAAAAACAATATCCTCTCTTTCCAGTGAAGTGCAACTCCTTGGTTGTATTAAAAGCAAGTCTTTCTCACGCTTGTCTCCTGTGATGAGCCGACATGTGTTCGACTTTAAAGCCAAAGCCACAAGCCGAACTGCTGTGGTGAGTGTGACCTACATGAAGTGTGTCTTCAGAGTGCCAAGAGAAGAAGAACGCAGGTGAAATGTCATCACGGACATGCTCGTTTTGTTGATGTCACTGTCATCTGAATCAAACACATACAAATAAACGCACAGTTTGAGTGATGGACATGTAAAGTTTTATTTACTCTGTTATATTTATGGTAGTTTTTAATTAAATTGGTAAAAATTGAAATAACTTTTCTTCTGTTACATTTGGATGCATTCGTCATGTTATTTTTATTTATCTAATATTTTATGCATTTATTGCGTTAGGAAGCAGGTGGTCAGCTGGTCCCAGTTCTGTTGCAGCTGTTACCCTCCACATGACTGCGTTTTAATGGCTTTCAAATAGACCTCGCGGCTCATATTTGCAGAGATACTGACTGCGCACGGTACAGCGAGCCCAGCAGGACATCGGACAGCCGCCATGGCACTGAAATGACAGACACCAGAGAGTGTGTCCGTTCTATTAATGGTAAGAAGTTTGATAATACTTCCTCCTTCTTTCTGTAGTGTAAATAGTCAAGATCCCAAAATGTGAGTAAAGAGCAGTGTGCTTTTAACAAGTCGTGTCTCCTGTTATTGCCAAAAGGAGACACGCGTCATGATTTTGAGAAAGAAAATGACTGATTTTAATTTTTCCCCAGCGAAACAGGGTCTATTATAGGGCTTTGACAATAAAGTATGTTTATGATCCGATACAAAACACAATACACAGGACACGGTTCCAAATGTATCACCATAAACAAGAGTATATGGAATGGCACTAATGTTTTACTTCCTTGCAGTGATTGTAAATCATTTATGCAGCTCTTGTGAAATACATTTTCATTTCCTTATTAAACTACATGACATTTGAAGGTAGCAGCGTATCATGATGCACATTTTTAAACAGGATATGATTCAATTGATTCTTCACAATACGATTATCAGGATTTGTGATGTATTGTCACTCCAATAAGAGTTATTTCCCTTCTGTGCATTTACTTGCAGCACATGATCTTATCAGGGGATGATGACTTGTCATCTATCCACAAACAAACATGGGTGTCACAGATCACACATAATCACACATCACGTATAAGACAGTAGTGTGCCAGTATTTATTTTAATTAGGTTACAAGTATTCACCAATTAATGACTAGTTTTACTTCTACTTTAACACTTGTTTTTGGGGAGTAACAGCACTTTTATTTGACTACAGTTTTTCACGATAATCAAATGTGGTTTTTATGTGGTAAAATGTGGTCTAATCTCCAAAAACAGCAATATAATAATGGGTTGGTGTTTTGACTTGTTAAATAATGTCCTTCCAAGGACGCCAGAATGTCAAATAAACAAATTAACATGATATAACTGATCATTTATAACTTTTATATTGGATTTAGAGTAGCAGATTTTTTTGCTGCAAAACCATGATTGGCCAATGGGCAAACTTGGAAGCAAACTAAGCAGTACCGTCACATCGGGGTGCGAATCATCAATTAATGCCTCATATTTAGTGTACAGCCATGAGAGACTAAGAGTGAATATGTTTTGTATTCATGGGAAAAACTCCCTGTCACATGTAACATGCTCATCTCCAATCATTTTTACCGGTTTTGGTAGGCGAACCTGTTGCTTTTACAGTCAAGGTTAACGTCACTTGAGCGAAGAAATGAAGACATTTTCTTGCCTTTTCCCTTCTTCTCTCCGGCCTGCAGGCTACTGCATTTAGCCATCATGACTGCCCGAGGCGAAGCCTGTGGTAAGTCAGCGGAGGAATGTGGGTTAGGGAGCTCTCATTAGACATTCAGTGGACTAATGCTCAATCTACGGGCAGGAGTTGGCACAACTCAACCAAAGTGGATTAGACTAGAGACTTGAGATGTTCTCTTTAGGATGTTTTCTGGAAAATAAGGAAGAGATTGAACGTTTCTTGTTCAGCCGTACAACCCTCGCTGGAGCAGGTCCAAGCCAATCGCTGTAACCTGCGCGCGCCCCTATTTTTAAGTAACACTGGGGGAAAAAAAAAAAAAAAAAATGTGATGCAGTGCAATCTTCCCCCATCCAGAATCTTGTTTGTTTAATGGACAACCCTTGAACATGGCTCAGATTATGTAGCCCCGGCTTGCATGTACTGTACATATTTGCGGGCAGCACTTCCCCTGTGGGATTATCAGCAACCAGATTAACCAGAAGCTTTTTCAGAACACAAAACACTGAACTGAGAGAAAAGAGTCAATGTGGGGAAGCTGCACCCAAAGACCACTATACTCTCCCTCTCACGTATACAGAGAATCATAGCGCAGTGTTAGGTCTCTGCAGGGAAGTGTTTTAAGATATTTAATCATGTGCAACGAGCCTGACCAAACATGTCTTTGGTTTATTAACATTTGCTGACGTAAATAAAGCATACCTGCAGTTCTCAAACCTACAGTTATACTGCTTAAATTATTCTCAGCACCTACCTTGTTTGTGTTTCCATTAACTGCTTCCTTATACTTCTGCTACAACACAAATATAGGCAAATACTGTAATTTTTTAAAATTTGTCTGACGTCTTCATTTAGTAGTTACATTCAGACAAAATATATTCAACTAATTCCTTCTTATTAACAGATGAAAAGAACATTTTCAGTTTTAGAAAATTCCATTTTTCGTTTTTTTATGAAAACAGCCTTAAAATGGCTTGGATGTAATTCTACACCTTTTCACCTTAAGAGCTTACATGCTCTTATTGACTGTCTACCATTCTGCACTGTGGCAAGGTCAGCCACACACAGATACCAAGGAAGAGAAATCAGACTTCTGTGCTGTGTGTGAGATTTCACTGAGTAGATCCAAGGAGCACACTACACACCCGCAGAGCTGGTAACATCGCGTATACACACACACACAAACACAGAAACTGGCTCCCACACTAACACGCAAATAAAGGCCAAGAGGCCGATCCCTTCAGAAGCGCACCAGAAAAATACAGCTCAATGCAAATTCACACGCACGGTCACTCAGAAGGAGAAACGTATCACGTCTTCTACAAAGATTAGATTGCAGAAGTGGATTTGATTTTTAAATGAAATTTCAAATTTTCCTGAAGCAGTTGTCTCGTAATATAAGACAAGGGAGACAGACCGCTTAAACATTTTACATATATACAGTAAGTCAATCTTTTGTCAATAAAATACCCTTCCTTGGGTATTTGTGTTAACTGTTAACCTCAGCTCAAAATGAATGCAGCTGCAAACCACGGATCTTATGTATAAAGACAACTTTTTATAGCTGTCTTGGAGGAGAGTTTTCCTCAAACTACTTGCCTCTGAAAAATCGCTGCGTCATTTTTTTGACGAAACAAGAGTTTTGACGGTACAGTGTTCTTTTTAAGTTCTGCAATCTAAGACAGTTTAACACAATGTAAAAACAGATTTATTACACAGTGAAATCATATTCAGGATCCCTCAGCTGTAACGGGTGTAATGTAAATCTAACGATGTCCTCACTCAAAGTGGAGCCGTGCAAGATTCCCTTTAATAAATCACAGGGAGAGAAAGAAACAAAGAGAGGAGAGGAAACTTGGGACACGTGCAATCGAAGCGTTGTGCCATCGTGTTGGGAAGGAAAGAAGAGAACGGCTGGTGTGGACGTTACCTTTCCAAAGTCTCGAACATCGAACAGATCAAAGGCTTCAAATAAGTCACTCTTCTTCATCCCAAACACCACGTTGCAAGACATCAGGAAAGTGCGAATGTTTTTCAAGCAGAGGAACTGCAAAAACGTAAAAACCAACGCATTAAAACATCTTGAAAAAATGTCACCGGATTTATGTTTTCTCTTGTCATTAACAATATGTTGCAATTCTATGCATTTTACACATATTTTTCACACAAAATCTGTGGATTGTCTGACTACCACAAACTTAACAAGATGCAAAAGTTGCAAATAGCTCAGTTTTGAGAGGCAGGTCTTTTACATGTTTCAGCGCTGGCATAAAAACTAGTGAGGCTAAATGTTTGCTACAGTAGTTGTGGGAGATATGAGCCAGCCTTGGCAACTAATGAGAGCCTGAAGTTGCGTTTATGATAGTAAAGGTGAATCACACGTACATCAAACTGAAATTGAAAAGGGAAGGTTCATCTGTGAGAAATGAAAACCACAAAACATGCACCGTTTTTGGTGTCACTTCCTAATAGGATCCGTGTCTCCACGGGAAGAGTGCAGTAAAACATCTATCATAAGGACAGGGTAATTATGTTTACAGGTTTGGGTTCCAGGCAGGGGTCTGAGTCAAGGCCACCTCCTAGTCTCCTCGTAACTTCTTACATTAACCAGCATTTTCCTGGTTTAAGAAATGAGTAAAATGGGGGGCACATGTGTGATCGTTTGCAGTAAAAACAGAGCTGTATCGAGATTGTTGAGAATAGATAAACTCCTGTTTGTCACATCAGCTCATCGTGGAGACGCCTGTAATTACCGCCCCCCCTGGGGCCCCGTTTGTCTGCGGAGGAAGTGCATGAGCAGCCTCGTACTACTGATTACAGTCACGTTCATGCAGCGGATTTTCGTTTGCACGTTTGCTTTGAGAATCCACAGCTTCATAAATGAACAAAAAGAGAGTAAAATTGCAGGTATTTCTTGGTACAGTGTGCTTAAAATGCTCGTGAAGGGCACTCACAAAGGTATTCCTGTTCCTGTTGATTTGAACCATAGCGGCATGATTTATTTCATTTGTGTTCACATTGATTGGTCTAATCCTTGATCTGTCTCAGAGACTTTTCTTAGCGGTTCTATCACTTTTTATTAGTTACAAAATCTGAGACGACATTGTGTGCATCCATACGCCCATCACAGCACTACACTCCCGTCCTCCTGTCCATTGCCCTCATATCCCTGTTTCCACTTCCAGGAGAGCGGGTCAGCAGGGGCACAGTGAAAGGGCCATTTAAAAACGCAAGCTCACTGACACACATGCCTTTCTCGGCCACGCTCAGATGGCCTACAGCCGCAGGCTACGGCCGCCCATTGTTGGACGCCTTATGCCTTGGGTTTGCTTTCACTGTCTATCAACATAAAAGATGACTGAAAGTAGAAGCAGAGGGCATATGCAGCACTGATGAGCGAGGGCAATTCCATGTTTAGGACTGAAGCAGAGATTTATGAACTCAATCATTTTGGCCATTGGTGGCAGTTTGTTGAACTGTAGCTAAGAGTAGCTACTCTGCATTTTCATTATGCATGTATTACAACAACTAATAACTGACCATCTTTATCTCAAAAAGACTAATCAGCGCAGCAAAATAATTGTTATGATTTTCATTAATACTTTTTTGAATGGGCGTGGAGGGTTCACATACCAAGAAGTGTGCTGGAGAGTTCTTGGAATTGTACGTGTTCATTGTCTCAGTGATGATCTATTTGAGATATGTAACGTGCTTTTAAGAAGACCTGATAAAGATCTAATCATCAGCTATGTTGCCTGAAGAAATGGGTAAAAGTCGCACACAGGAAGCCGTGCTCCTACATTAAAAAAAACCAAGATGCATTTTAGTAGGCGCTTAAAGGAAATATGTTGGTATAAATGTCTCAGTTGTGTCAAAAGAAAACAGCTTTCTCTTTTTAAAAATAGCTTCTTCAGCTGCTACATATATACATGTTAGAAAGCTTCAAAATGAGTCAGTCACATGCAAACTACAAGCGTCCGCACACATAGTAAAAGTTCTCTGGGTGGATCAAAGTCAGGATTTTATCAGGCCTCTCCAGTGGCACAGGGAATGATTTTGGGTAAAGAGCGATCAAGCCTCGGACCTTTCCTCCAGGAGCACTTCCTTGTTTAATCCAAACTAGTGCCAAGCTTAAAATACACACGTAAAAAAGCCATGTAAAAAAACAAAAAAACAAATGCTGACAGGAATTAGGGGTTGGGTTTGAAATCATGACCTAGTGGAGAAGGTGCTGCCAACCTGTGACTACCACAAACCAAGTTGTGCAGCAACATTCTCCACCAGCCTCCATCTGCAAGCATTATCCAGGTGCCTACCTGCGACATCTGAGGCCGGAGGTTGATCTCCTTCAGGTTGATGGTTTGGGCTCTCAGGTTGTTCAGGAGCTGGCACAGCAGCACCCCGTCCCGCAGCGTTTGTGCCAGGTCGAACACCTGCGCCGTGTCCGCGGTCACCCGGTGGTTCGGGGGCAGCACGTTGCAGCTGATCAGCCACATCGCGCACTGCCTCCAGAACTCCATGTCGTCCGAAAGAAAAAAAAAAACAGCACAGTGACGCCAAATTCAGAGAGTTAATCGCGCTTTAAGGCCATGACGAGCGCGCTCCAGCATCGCCTGTGGAGGACAGAGAGCCTCCGGCGCGCAGCCTCTCAGTCTGTCTCAACTTCCCCTCCTCCCTCCCTCCGTCACGCCTGCACAGAGGCACTTTTAAACCTCATTGTTCCTCTCGTCTGCTATTTCAGCGTACAAAAAGTCATAAAGTCATAGGCGTGTTGTCGTGCTGGGAGGGTTTTTGTAACGTCGGGGCTCATTATGAGTTTAGTTTGAGGTGTTTGAGGTTGACTAGCTGTGAACAATAGAACTGCATGATCACAGCAGACATGTGTTGGTTGCCAATCATACTAACTGTCTCATTCAGGTAAAATAGGGTTGATGTGCTGTACTCATACTGGTTCATTAGAGAACATGAATAAATTGCATTAATTGCACCTGTGCGGACGTGCAATTTAAAGTCAACCTGGCTGCTGTGAAAAAGGTCTGTTGCTCAGTCTTTTAGTCTCCACCAGTGACACCGGGCACACTGATAAACTGTGTTCAGAAATGGACAGGAAAACATGCCAAAATTTCAGTGACACACAGTTAAGGAAGAAAGAAAATCACCAAACATATTCTGCCCGCTAATGTCTGCCACAGCTGCCTAACATCTGCCACAGCTACAGCTCCCTTCATGCAGTGGCATCGGTGGCAGTGGATTTTGAAAATGAACCATGTGAATGTCTGTGTTCAATGTAGTAAAATCCAGTCAAGAATATGTACTTCTTTTTATTTCCATTCTGCGATTATGTTACAGAAGGTTGATAACCTATGGCTCAAAAATGGCATCCTTATTAATTACATTAATCGACCAACAATCCAAAATCCACAAATATAAAACAAAAAACAAGTTTAAAATATTTTTTAAATTATATTTGAAAATAGAACCAAAACTTATTTGAAAATGTTGTTAAAATATTAAATAAGCACTTATTTAATTGCGTTATTAGATATAAAGAGCTACTTAGCATATCTTAAATACTATGCTACCCCACTCAATTTATATGCTTACAACATTCTGGTGGTCCTTAGAGACTTCAAAAGTAATGGAGTCGGCGTGAACTCGCACTCTAGAGAATAAAATCTGACTCGTGTTTTTCATTCATACACTTTTAGCATTTACTCTATGAGAAACTGTATGTGCTGCAGCACATACAGTGCTTGCCCTTTCCCCTGCCCCTGTCACTCTTATCTGAAAATCCATGTGGTTTAAACAGCTGTGACAGGTGACTTTAATCTGAGATGTTTGTGGTGCGTATGCTGGAAAGCTGACCACTCTGTGCTTGATATCTCAAACGAGATAGAAAAGAATCAACAGATATAACATAGGTAGAGGGAATGACAGCCTCTTGATTTTTGATTCGGTGCAGATTAGACAAATGAGAAACACAGGAAGGAAGTTGAGGGATCCTATTTTGTTTTACCCAGAGTGAGACACAAACAAAATACTGACAAAAATTTAACTCCTAAGTGTGGTTAAGATTACTGTTGTTATCAGAAAAGATAATGTGATACAACCAATATTCTTAACCAGTCTCTGTCATAGCGATATAAGATGTACTTTATTGTCCCATATGGGGAAATTTGCTTCAGACACTGTTCAGCCTGTAGTTCCACATGAAATAGAATAAAATCTCTTTTCATATACATATACATTCAAGATGACATATTGCACAATCTTTACAAAATATTTTGTCAAAAGGTGACATATTGCACAACCCTTATGGCCAGCATCCATTATTAATTGTTATAACATCAATTGATGGTCGAACAAGTGTAAATAAAGGTATTCTTTGTATAAACACCACACATTTTCTAAAATCAGACATGCTGTGTATTGGTCTCGCAGTGACAGTGTCACTCCTGGTTTTCCCCTCTACCAACCCACTCTACCTGCCTGCCTACCTCTCCTAATCAAGATCATTAGACTCACCTGTTCCCCCCCAGTCGGCTCTATCACCCAGCCTCCTCTTAACCAGCTCCTCCACACTCACTCTCTGCCAGATTGTTGTCGCGTCATACAATACGAAAAGAATCAGAGGACAACATCGGTGTGATCCTCTCTTTCTTTGATGATGTGATAAGTCTTTTATAAGACAAAGACATAAAGAGCCTAATTTGGTGACAGTAAAGTATTGTTGTATAAATATCCACCACTGTAGATGAAAATCTATAATATGTACAATTCTATGCCACCTGTTGCCAGGCACAGGAATTTTTTTTTTCTTTCATGTTGCAGGCTGCACTGAACCACTTAAACGGTGTACAGTCAAGCATTCAGACCTCAATCAAGTTATAAGTGCGGTCAAGTTATAATCAAATTATAGTTTGAAACAGATTACAGGATTACATATGGCAAAACGACTCCCCTTCGATCATTTCAATGGTGCAGCCGCTTCATCTTCTTCATTTTCGTCTTCTTTCGGCTTAGATAGCTTTGTGTCTGAGTTGCCACAGCGAATCATCCTCCTCCATCTCTCCCTGTCCCTGCATCTCCACCTCTCACACCAACTATCTGCATTTCCTCCCTCACCACATCCATGAATCTCCTCTTTGGTCTTCCTCTTTGCCTCCTTCCTGGTAGCTCCATCTTGAGCATCCTTCTACCAATATATTCAACTGTCCCTCCTCTTCACATGTCCAAACCATCTCAACCCGGCCTCTCTAACTTTGTCTCCAAACCCCTGGCCTGTAAAACACCAAAATACTTGAAAGTAAAATAAAATAAAACCAATCAATAAAAATAAAAGAGGTCAGTGAGTAACCAGTAAAGTGCATAGTTACATTCAAGGGTAGATATTGTACAGGTCTTTTTTTTTTTTTTATGTTTGTTGGTGTCTGTTGCATGTGAGCTGTGTGTTCAGGAGTCTTATTGCCTGAATAATAAATATATATCTTCTCCTGGAGGGCAGCAGGGAGAACAGTTTGTTGTGGGGACGAGTGGGGTCCTTAATGACTCAGGGACTTCCTGAGGCACCGCTTGTCATACAGGTCCTGGAGACCCATTGATGTGCAGGCAAGTGCAAATCACCCTCTCCAGCGCCTTGCAGTCCTTGTTGGTGCATCTGCCATCCCAGGATATAAATCTACCAGTCAGCAGGTTCTCTATGGTGCCCGGGTAGGAGTCCCTGAAGATACGAGGTCTCAGGCCAAAAAAGAGCCTGAGACAATAAAGGCGCTGCTGAGCCTTTTTGATGATGACAGAAATGTGGTTAATCCATGAGAGGTCATTGTTGATGGTGACTCCCAGATTTAAAGTGGTCCACCCTCTCAACCACAGTGATGTTTATGTTTATTGATGAGTGTGTGTCCCACATCCTCCTGTTGTCCATTATGGCTTCCTTTTTCTTGGAAACATTGAGGGAGAGGTAGTTGTCCTGGTACACTGTTCCAGGGCTGTCACCTCTTCTCTCTAGGCTGCCTCTTCCACCTCATTGCTACGGGAGATCAGCGTCACGACCACCATGTCGTCTACAAACTTCATAATGTTTTTGGCTTTTGTTGCCAGGTGGTTATGGATGTAGAGGAGGAGTACAGGAGAGGGCTGAGGACACAGCCCTGCTGTGCTCCCATGCTGAGAGTCAGTGGAGGTGAAGTCTGGTTTTGCACTCTCACCACCTAGTGCTGGTCCGTTAGAAAGTCCAGGATCCAGTCACACAGAGCCGTGTTCAGGCCCAGATCCTTCAGCTTACTGATGAATATATATCAGATGGAAATCTAAAAAAAAAAGCCTCTTACACCTATGAGCTAAACTCAACAGGAAGTAGGCCATTTTAAATATTCCGATCACTTTTTGCTATATTTGATCCATTTACATGTCTTGTATTTTAACAAATTCCACATACAGATTTAACCTAATCTACTTCAAAATTGGTCAGGACAATAATCACAGATGAAAAGCTGTGTGAATTGTGTGGCCCGAGCAACACTGCTTGCTGCTAATTCTTATTACTAATGCAACTTTTTAAAAAAAGTTTAATTTTTTTTCATAATACAATTCAAAGTTAAACTATATATTGGCATTATTTATCAAAATTAAAAATTAAACATTTTAGTTTACGTGTAATGACTGAATATATTAAAATTTCAATTTCTTAAACATGAAAAATCTAAATATTCAATTTTTTTTAAATGCACCATTATTGTTATTATTATTATCATCATTATATCGTCGAAAACTTGAGGACAAGAAGAAAAAAACCGAGTCGAGTGCGACACCGGAAATGCAACTAGAAAAAAGGTGAGCCTTTATACGTCCATGAGCTGAACCGTCAAAACATAAACAGAGCCAATCTTGTGTGAGCGCAGTTAGCTTGCTTTATGTCTGCTTTTTAACAAAAGCTCGATGCGACCGCTCCTAATGTCGTGTGTTCACAGTCAGATAATTGCTAGCCGAGGCACTTGGCTCTTTCGCTGAGCATTGAGGTGGAGAAAATAAATCTGCAATAAAGATTAGGGCTCAACTAAGAAGTACGCCTCGTCGGGCCTTCGAGTAGAGGTAACGCAAGCTATGCTAGTTAGCATCACACGCAAGGCGAAGGCTTCCTGCTCGTTCTTTGACAACCAGCTGTTTCCCTTATTCGCAGAACTGACTGCAGTACTTTAGTTTCGATATTCGTTAGCTTTAGCTCGCGTTAATAAGAATGCTAGCTGCGCACCGCAGAGGACAACAAGCTGTTAAGCATCACAAAGCAGAGTCGTGCATCTGCCCAGCGTGTGGGGAAGCTAGCAGTCGGGTTGTTTATGTTGCCGTGTGCAGCAGTAGACAAGTAGTAAGATTAGCTTCGCTGTTGGTTTGAAACCGACGGAACTAACAGGGAACTTGTGTCCCGGTGCAGCGTCGATGACAAACTAGTTGTAAGCTCTTGAAAGAGTGCAAGCAGTTGTCTGCTGAGTTGTGCACACAACTTGTCGTTTATTAGTGTGTCCGTTTGCCATTTTGATTTATTAAACATTGTTCTTGTGTGTAATTCCAAAGGTTGTTCTCTCGGGGCGGGGGGGGGGGGGCCAGGAAAAAAAAAAACG
>KV751378.1:1148548-1170362 GCA_001698575.1 Mola mola | reverse complement strand
ACCCTGGCTTGTTCTGACATAAATAGCGACCTCATTTCACCAGGTTCAGTTCTGACATATACTTTACACATACAAACTGATCTGTGTCTCTCTTTAAAGTGGTTTTTCTGATTTACCAACAGCTGTGGAAGTGAATAGAGGTCATCAAAAAAGGAAAGGAAACAGTTTCTGTCTCATTACTGACACATTCATGGCATCTCTCTCACTGGTCACGTTTTGAAATCACAAGGATGCAACTGAACGGGACAGCACATAAAAAAATGAAAACAGCAGTTCAGCACAGCTGCAGCACGAGTAGCCCCTTTGACAACTAATTCCAATTCAAACGTGACCGCTTGATAACACTGTCACTTAAAACAACCAAACCAAACATTGGAACAAGTTGCTAATCTATACAGTAAACAAGCTTAAAATCTCCCAGATGCAGGCTGCAACAGTCCTCTAAGCCAGTGTCAGTTCACCCGCTGGACTTCCTGTCACGGCCTTGTGCCCGTTGGTGATGTGATCCCGCCTATCCGACACAATGCAGCGTGACATAAATATTAAAAGAGACCGTTATAACCGGCTTTCAGTTGCGGCTTCATTTCTGCTCATATGCAAACACACATACAAATAAGAATGCGTTATTCTTTATACTCCAGAAACTGCTGCAGTCTTTTCAGGTGCTCTGCAGACATCTGAACAGCACTGGAGATAAAAGAAAAAAAAGTAAAAGTTGAATATTGTTTGCAGTATTTTTCAAGCAATTAAACCTGAGTGACAGGGCTTACTTTAAATGATCTCCAAAAGTGGTTGTTATCCTGTAGATGGCAGTCTTGAGCGTGGCCCTTAAGGCGAAGCGCAACGTTTTGTGAGTGGAGTCACCCATGCCTGCAGCTGACCTGACGGGTTTACTGGAGGCATGAGGCAGCTTGAAGTGTCGATCTACGGCCTGAAGACAGGGAAGGACAGGATAAAAATCACACAAGGAATAAAAGGTGTCAAGAGAACATGTTGTGCATTAGCTAATACAGGAATAAAAGAGAAATTATAGATACAAAATACAAAAAAAATTAATATAATGGTACGGGAGATGTGGTAGTGCCTTACAGTAAGCCATAATGCAGACAGGTTGTGTTTAACTGTGGTACACGCATACAGCAGATATCAAAATCCACACACCCCAGTAAAAATAGTAGATTTTGGGGATGTAAAAATATGAAACAAAATAAATCAGGTCAGAAGCTACCTCTCTACCTTTATTGTGACATTGAAACCTGAAAATGAAAGTATCAAAGAATTTGGAAAAAAAACAAACTAATTTGTTTTGTTTGTATTTTTATTTATAGATTGAGACATCACAATGAAGGTGACAGGATTAATCTTGGCTGACATCACAGACACCGAATATTTCAACAGGGGTGTGTAGACATTTTATATACACTGAATGCTTGAGAACTTCTCATGCTGTTTCTGTAAAAATGCACACTTTCCTGTTTCACTGATATCTCTGCTTCTTGTAAAGAGTGAAGCTGGTTTTCAGAAACAATTTCAAATCCACCTGCTACTCTGCATCTTCAGCAGATCTTATGCAGTTAAATTCCAACAATGGCTTAATGCTACTGATTACTCTCAGCAAACTTAATTTCAGTTGTGTTGATCGAAAGAGTGACAAGTTTCACTCAGTAACTTCCACAACAGTGGACTTTCTATATGAGAGCTGACCATACACAGATCACTGACATGTAAATTTACTTTTTCAAAGGCTTGCAAGCGCACATATTGTGTGGTGTGTTTGTAGTCGAAGTTCAGTTCGAGGTTTATGCTAACCCAGACTGGTGGTATGCAAAGCCAATGGACACACTCTGTACCAAACCACTGACAACAGTCCCTTTGTTTTGCTTTGCAGTATCTCATTATACTACCGCAATACCGCTATGACAACCTACCTCTTGTAAGACCAGCATGCAACTTAGAATACTGGGTAACGTAGTCTGCACAACCCCAAATTGGTCTTCTGAAAAGGAGGCTTGAACAAGGTAAGACAGCCCTAAAGGAAAACATCAGAGGACAGATGTTATCAGCAGTCTAGTTCTGCATCAAAAGAAGAGCAGCCACCACTTCTTCCTACCTTCCAGAGCCCAGATATGAGCCTGGCTGTCTGCAAACAAAGCTTGACTGGATGCTTCCGGAAGCTGAAAGAGAAAGTTATCCAGCATGAGTTCTCTAATGAACATTTAAAGTTACATTTGATGGATTGGGTGGTAAGCTACATGCATAATCACACAGGAAAGGATTTTATTCTCTTTTATTATCTACGGTGGCAGCAATACACACGTTACACAACTCCTATTCCCAAGCTTTAAAGGAAGTAGTTTAACAGCTAGATGGATGGAAAAGAGCTACGTTAGTAATTTGTGCAAAATCAAACCCCGAACCGGCAGTGCTAGATGGGTGATGTCTGCATGGTGAGCCTGTATAATTTTGCCAGCATGCAGGAAAGTCTAAAGAAGACAGCATGCATATGCCACATATCCTTACCTTGTTAAACAAATACATTATCAGCGCCCGCTTGGCCAAGAAATTTTTAACCTGAATGAGACATTTAACATTTAACTACACAAGAAAAAATGCAACGCAGATGAAGAAATGTCAGATTTTCATAACCCTTTGATAGGACCACAACATTGACTTGAAATCAGAACAAATAATGATGGAGTAACCTTTGTTTTATAAAACAGTTCAGTAAAAGATGTTACAGAATGTACAGATGTTAACTGTGCAGCCACTCCTATAATATTTACAGCTAAAAAAAAAAAAAAAAAAATCAGATGTGACAAACAGAGCCTCAATGAGACAACTGTTGTTAAATCAATGTTGTACAAAACACACTAATCATATGTGATGACAAGACTTATATACCTGTTCTTTCCTGTTCTGGAGAAACTGAGCCAGGAGGCTCGGTTTGGATGGTTCCTGCTTGGGACTGGGCACTGAGGCCAGGGAGGATTGGGGACTGCCATTGACCTGCGAATCTGCACATCAACTGTCATTCATCATTCACGTCACTGACCCCCTGGCATGTCAACATAATGCCACACAAGCAGTTCCATAACCTTGGTTAGTTGCTGCAATGAGTTGATTCATTCAGTTATTTGAAGAGAGAATAAACACATTAGAATGACTGCTTACTAATAAAATTTGGCACTAAAAGTCATCAACAAGAAAGTCATCTTTAGCACATACAATATTTATCTATTTTTAAAGAAAGTGGTCTTGAGGAACCAACACTGTGTTGTAGTGATTCATGATATTTTTCCAACTCACTTTGATCAATCACCATTGCTGATTTTATTATGATGTAGTTAGTTTGATGCTCTCTACATTGATTCGTTCCATTCAGGTGGAATCCAAAACATTTTGGTTGCAACTAATCCAAGCTGACAAATATGAGTGGAAAAATCGGCAGCCATTCGGGCAAACTTAAGGGTCTTTGAGCCTGACACAGAGCCATCCTCAAAAATGCTGGACAGGGACACTGAAGAGGAGTTGGATGTTGAGGAAGTGAATATGGAAGATATTGATGAGGCCCAGAAGAAGCAATTACCTGAAAGGGTGTGGCAAAAATGCAGAAGCTAGGCTTGAGAAGTTTGAAGGAAGATGCTTTTAGATTTACATGTTGAATGGGCCTTTTTTTTTTTTTTTTTTTTTGAATGGTTGGGGTAGTGGGGTGAATACTCAATATTCATATTTTTGTTGTTCGATGAAAGAATTGAGTGTTCAATAAAATAAATAAATCTGTTGAAATGTGATGGGTTTTTTTGTGTGTTTTTCTTTTTTATTGTATTATTTTGCAGAGATGTCTGCCTATGGACAAAAAATGTTTTTATATTTATGTTGGATATGATACAGTTAGTTTAAATTACCCCCAATTACCAGTTAATTCTCATAATTCCCATGGAAAGTTTCCAATTTGGAATATTTCCAAAATTCCCCCATCTTAACTTCCCATAGAAAGTTTCTGGCAAGTTTCCGGAAATTTACCTGAAATTTTCCGTCCTTTTAGAACCCTGTAAGTCAGGATAAAAACAGAAGGCTAAACAACATTGTGGGCCTGTGGATATCATGACTCCAAACCAGAATTCTCCTCTGATTGATAATTTGGCCTGATACTTCTGTAGTCTGAGCTTGGCATTAGTCAACACTTTGCATCACACGTACATGCTATTAATTAAAGGATCGATATTTAATTTCAATCTGCTCATATCATCATGCATCCTAAATTTCACCTGTGTGATGTTCCCATTAACTCCTCTCACCTGTGGAGGTGGACCACAGTTTCGGGGCCCTCCTCATGACATGGGGGCTCTGCACTGTGCCGAACCATGGTGAGCACTGCTCTACAGGAGCAGTGAAACGCCGGAGGGCAGGAGAAGTCAAAGGGCTGTCCAAGTCAGGTGTGAATGGTGCTGTCAGAGGGCTCCGTGGGGTGCCAACGATGGAGCGGGCAAACACCGAAGCCGGAGTTTTCAGCAGTAAAGTAGGCCTGGGGCTCATCAGCTCTTCTGTGCCTGAGGTTACTTTTAAGAAAAAAAGACAATAGGATGTAAAGGATGAAGTAGAACCATCATTAACCACTACGTTTATTTGATCTTTTGACAATATACCCGATCGGTCAGATGAAGTCTTTCTTTCACTCCCAGCAGAGAGTGATTTGGCCCTGCCATTGGTTGCTACAGTGTCATGATAGGCTACAAGTCTCTGGGTCAGATCGGCCAGCAGGGACAGACACTCCTTACTGATGGCATTCCAGTTATGAGGATGGCCACCTTGGAAAACAAAAATGAAAAGAAAATACACTTTGTTTTTGTTACCATCTACTTAGATACATCTGAGTATTTGAAGTGTGTGACAAATTATTTGGGACATTGTGTCTGTGTAGACTTGAGAATATAGCAGACCTGGCTGACTCAGACTCAAGACCTCACAGCGTCGCGATGGGGAGTGCTGAGACAGCAGAGCCAAGTCCTGCAGAGCTAGAAACTAATTAAAAAAGAGGAAAAACAAACAAGTTATGCAATCCCCAAATTTTGGTGATCAGCAGGCACATAAAAAAGGAAAACTGAACCAAACAAAAAAATCTAATTACATAGTTGATCTACCTTTAATATCATTGGCTGTTTTTCAGTAAGAACTTTGGGGAGACACTGGTGGGCTTCCTCAGTAAAGGATGACTGCACAGGAAAACTGTACACCTGCAGAAAACAGGAAATACATAACATATCACCAAATCAAGTAACTTTAACTGATCACTGAAGATGAATTCTAGGATGGACAACACAATACAGTCCCAGTAAGCTCCTCAGCTATGAAACATTAAATCAATGACAACACTGCCCCCTAGTGTCTCAAAAATTTCAAGGCAATCTCAAATAGTTTTTACAACGCCACACCTCAGATTTAAAAACAACCACAAATTGACCAGAAAGACGGCTACTTGAAATTGGTCATCATGGCCAGAAGGCACTTTGATCTTTGGTTAAGTGGCAATCTTTACCCTGTGGATAATCTCAAGTCAGGAAAAAACAAAGCCAGCATTTAGAATAAGTAAAACAGAGGGAAATACTCACCATATGGAACTTTCTTATATTTTTGCAATCAAAGCGATTGTATATGTTTCGTCTTTATTGCGACACATACCTCAGTGACAAAGATCCTAAAGAGAAGGAGTGTGATGTGCCACGTGAAGAGCAGGAAGCTGGTGCTGATCCACAGGTGGTAGAGGAGACAGAGGTCCAACAAACCAGCTATGCTGTCAAGAGGTTGGACTGAACTGAAGAGTGAACACAAGTACATTCATTCAGTGCTTTATAGTGAGTAAACTAAACCACTCTGTGGTTACAGATGATAACTCAAGGCTATTTTATAACATATAAACAGAGTCCTTACTGACCTGTTCAAGTGAAGATTCAATGTTCCGCAAATCCATGCTTTAGGAATGTATCCTGTTGACATAAAGTTCTAATAGTTTACCATTATAATAGCTTTTTTTTTTTTGGAACAGCACAAGAGTGAAATAACAACTGAGGCCGGTAAAACATGTGAAAAAAAAATCTTAAATAAGTGACTGGAAGTCTGAACGATAGCAGTTTGATTGTAGGTATAAGGGCTCTGTAATACTGGGGGCTCATTTGGAAACAAAGTCACTTACCCAAAAAGAAGTACAGAACAATGTAGTTCCTGATAGAATACAGTGCTTGGGTGGCGCTGCACTTCACTACCATAGGCAGGGATCCTTTAACAAGAAGGTATTTGTATTGCTGAGGGAGAAGAACAAGAAGTAAAAATGAATGGCAATTACAAACCAGTTTTACTTTTTGGGACAGTCTGTGTAGCCCAATATATCAGGGTTGTAGAAACTGGCATGCTTGTTCGCAGCAGTGTAACCCATATTTAAACTAAAAAAAAAAAAGCACTCAAACAGTTGTAACTCTACCAATGAGGCAAAACATACCTGAACGGTGTGGAAAGATACATAGTTCATGTTGTGGATCACACCCAGCAGACTGTGAGAGAACCCAACAAAGGCTCCAGCTAGCAGAAGGATGAGGTGATACTCATTCAGGCACAGGTGAGGGGAGCCGTCACTGATGAAAACAAATTGAGCCAAACAGAATTTGAATGAAGTGCGTCAATCTTAAGACGACAGTTTTATGTGGTAGCTGCTTACCCATCACTCTGAGGGCATGGGTAGCCGAGGATCTCATATCTATCCCCGATGGTGATGGCACAACACCATGCTACGATGATTCCCATGATACAGTGGGCCAGAGAGTTGACAAGCTGACGGGGATGGAGCAGATGACCCAACAAGGCAATTTTTGAGCATGCAATAGTTGGGATGACTGAAGAGAAAAAGGAAAAACAGAGGTAAAACTAATGATGGAACTGCTATATTAACTCGACAAGAATGTGCATGAAATATAAGCTATATGAATACAGGACAGTTACCATTTACAGTGAAATACTGCTTGATGTCAGTAATATATGTAAAGCAGTGCCCAAATTATTTATCAAAATGAAATCAATGTCAGTTATTTACAGTAATTTATCAAGATAGACTTATCATAATTTACCTCAATACAATTTCCCATTTAGAGTTTGTTTCTTTTCATACCAGTGTTAATAAACCAAGAATTTTACTTTTTCTGGAGGATGAAATAAATGAGGCATTTTTAAAAATTACAAAGACATATGTAAAAATTAAACAAACAAAGTCTAGTAAACAAAGTTTACTAGACTATTGATGAATAAACTGAAAACAATGACATGATGCATTATTTTGTTCAATCATGTAAATCGTATCACATCATATGGAAAATTTCTTGTCCCAGTTAACTGTTACTGTTGCTGAGTTCACCTTAGGCATGAATCTGATTTGTCATTAACCATAAGCTCACAGGTTGATGCAAAAGCTCTTTGCATTGCTAAACTGAAAGCCAACTAAATCAGTGATGGGAAGACCTGATCAATTATAAGATGCACTTCAAGAACAACAATGATAGATATGAGTAAACAATAATAACCAGCTTGCTGCTTCTCACCTGTATAATACTCGAGGTTCAGGAACCCAACCAAGATTACCACTCCACACATTAGGATTAGTGAAAAGATGGCACTTGCACTTGTTAAGAGGGACAAGCATTCTGTGTGGAAAAAGCAGGCTACATTAAGTATCACAACTTCAAACACTGATGTGTAACAACTTACAGCTTTAGCATGGTGACTGACCTGATATGGTCTGGACAGGGTGGAGGAGACTGAACCTGCTGAGGACTAGAAAAACTGCTGCGATGGGTGGCAACAACAGGACAGCCCAAGCAATACCGGCTGCAGCTCTCCAACAAATCACCTACACAGAGCAGCCAATACTCATTATTATATATGGAATACATATACATTTACTGAATGTAGTTGGAAACTAATTAGTGAGTAGTTTTGATGAGCCTTCTATGGTTTGGTTTTAATGTTTCAAAGAAAACATTTTCAGTGAAAACACTACTGATATATTGTAATAGTGAACAGCATTTTAGAGTCAAACAACCTGTTAAGTATTTCGATCTGCACATCAGTTCGTATACATTAATCATTGTGTGTACCCATGTATTTTTTGTTTTTCTGAGGTTGAAACTTCATAAATCTCTGTATGTCTTTTATAATTCAACAAATCTTTTTCTAAGTATTTTTATATTTCCATACTGGACCTTATATGTTAGTTGGTAGTGTTAAGATTAACATAACACTAAATTTCTATTGTATATATGACGTAGACTTATGTTCATTTTACAAAGACTTTGTGTACTCTGCTCTTAATAACATGAATCCATTTTTCCTTACTCTTGCTGGCGTTATATATTAATATATTCTACCTTTTAAGCTAATTGTACTTTTCTGCTTGATGTTACTTTTTTGTGCAGCTTGAAAAAAGTTGAAAGACATCGCTCAAATACGCTAGCATAAACACAAGTTAGCATACTAGATACTTTTTATCGCAAGAATGAAGAATGTTTTTTTTTTTTTTTAAAAAGACTCACCTTTCGGACAAACCAATAACTTTGATCTGAAGAAAACATGTTGTTTGAAGAGATGGAAAGCCACACAGCAAAAATACTCTCTTCAGCTCCTTTACTGTCAAACTATTTTCCCTTCGTTTCCCATATCGCGCCACATGCATTCAAAGGACCTCTGAAGGACCTCGGTAACAAGTTGCCCATATTCCTGCCTGCTGCAAATATTGCAGCCACACGACTTTAGTGAGCTTGTTCTACAATGAAATGTGGATGAATTCAGACTTTTTGGCCACGAAAGCTTTGTTAGGAGTACTAACATAATAAAATCTTTTTAAAGGGTGTTTTGAATAACTTTTGTCTTAAATAGGGTTTCTCTTGTTTGTTTTCATGTTAACGTGTAGGAGCATTGTGATATGAAGGTTTCATTTGTAAGCAAATATTACTTACCTTAATGGATATATACCTAATGCAGTATCGGACAACAGTATAGTGCTTAAGTGTTACTGCACTTCACTATTTAATTTTTGACTTAAAGTGATCTATGAAGATGTATTACAAATTCAGATATTTATTTATTTATTTTTACAATTTCTCACACAATTCTTTATTTACAGCCAATCAAACTAATTTGCCATCTTTGCTTTACTTTCTCATTATAGTGTTATTGGCTGTTAATGATTTAAGTCAGTTCAGTTTTGAGTTCCTTTGGTTTCATCATGCAGTGACGTTTTTTTGTCATGATGGTATCCATTTCCATAAGTTGGAAAACTGTGCTCCACAACAGAATTTTCCTCACGAGTCTGAGAGAATGGCTTTGTCTCAAAAGCATTGATTCGGAGCTTCTGGGATGAACTGATAGACATCTCAGTTTGCATTGCCTTATGGACAAGTGGCTTGTGTCCGATTGCCGGGAGGGTGAGCTGCTCCCTCTGGATCTTCTTGTCTTCCCACAGCTTAAGCAGACGACGCTGATTATTTGTCATATCTTTAAGATTCTGCTGCAGTGATTGCACCTGATCCTCCAGAAGTGTTTTTGAGGTGACTGTATTTGCCAGCTCTGATGTTAAATCATCAATGGTCAGGCTCAGTTTCCCAATCTTCTCCATCAGGGAATTGCACTCACGTTCCTTTTCATGCAAGTCATTGATGATGTCCTTTGTGGTCTTCCCGTTAAACTTAGGGCTGCATTCAAGTCCAATCTCAGTACGAAGAGCCTTCACTTGTTTCCTCAGCTCCCTATTGTCCGCAATGAAGCTCTTAATTTTCTGCTTCAGAGCCTCCGTTGAACGCATCCTCGACTCATACTGTCTGAGTTTCTCTCTGAGAGCACTTTCCCTGCGAATGGCATCATCTCTTTCCTGTCTGCATTTCTCCAGAAGTTTCAGCGTCTCAAACTTTGACACTTTTTCGCCCTTCAGATTTGATGTGGCCATCTTGTGATAAGGTTGCTGAAATGTTTTATAGAAAGATATTAAAAATACTTTTTTTCCCCCAAAAATGTTGTTACTCACAAGCTTTTCCAACAGTCCTTGAAAATTCTAATAGTAAATCCACTTCACGAGCAGCTTCATGCTAGGCCTGACACTGAGGCAGGTGAATTTCCGCTCACAGGGTTATCTGTTTGACAGGCAGCTCCTGTGTAACTTAAAGCTGGGGCTAGAATGACCATTAATTAGACACCACCGACCCTTTGACACCATTTCATGTGACACAGTTTTTTTCCTATTATGTTAATCTAAATACTTTGCCCTTCCTGAATGAAAAGAAATATTAGACAGTCTAACCAATCTGCTGTAGGTAAAGTGCTGACCACTCGCTGTGTGTCTGCACGAACAGGCTTCGCATACATAAATTATTTTCCACAGCAGTTGGTCTGTACACGCACAAAGCCACCCACAGTAGATTATATTAGTTGGCTCGACCAAACCGCAGTTTAGATGGGTGAGCTGGACAAACGGTAGCAACACCCAAATGCCCACCTGTAAAAGTCAGACGCTCTCTGTGAAATGTTGAAATCCAAACTATTAGACACAATCTCACCCTTAAATACTTAAAATGCCATACTGGCAGCCTTTAATGCTGTCTGAAGCTGGTTGAAAAGAGTCATTTCGCCGACACGTGAGAGCTGAGGTGATTTAAGGCTTTCATACTTACAAACTTAAGATTTACTGAATGATAAAGGTAACAAACATGGCACAAATGAGACTTAGTGTGTGATCTTTAGCTGAGTGAAAAAACACTCTTAACCTGAAACTATTACTCATTTGCTTCTTTTTTAAAGCCAAGGGTTAGATGAGAAGAAGGATGCAGTTTTCATGTCTGTCAATTTAAAGAAAGACTACAGCTGTCATCCAGGTAACTGGGAACAGAGGAAAACAGATCTCCTGGCTCTGTTTAAAGGCAATAAAACCCACCCACCATGACATCTAAAACTGACGCAAATTGATTCTCATTTGATTGATATTTATAATTTTGGCTGGTTGTCTAGCAACCTCATGACTTAAGAGGTCTCTGCACCCACGAAAAAAATAATCCACCCACACACCACCAATTGTTTTGTACAAAAAGCAGTAAGATTAGTTAAAGAGGTTTCATAAGTTTTCTTAGTTGTATATGCAAAGTATGTTTTTCCCGACCTTGCATTGAGCTACGAAAGCGAATAAAGTTATTTCCTAATTGTCTATTTTTTTAACATCAGATAATAACAGTAAAATCAATCTGTTTACAGAGTTTAATTGGTGATTAAAAGTTGACTGTAAACTGATGGTTATCAAAACAAAGTTGATTTCATTAATTTAGGTGAGTCACATAAGAATCAAGTTTTATTTTTTCTGGAGGACATTAAATTTAATATATTCTGTAATAGTGGCAAATAATCACAATAAAAACAATTAGAAATGATTAGACCAGCTGTAAATCCTTAGACATTCTAGAATGAGCCTTTGGCATTAGTTGAAGGCCCTTATGATAGGAAAATACACAAATTTGTACATGACACCAACTCTTGAATATCTTACCAACACCTACAATTGAAACATTTTTTATATAGAAAATTGTTTACACAAGGTCCCTTGTCACTTCTTATTAAGAGTATATATAAAAATGCATATACATAACGCCACCATTATTAAGGCGAAGACAGGGTACAGCATGTAAATATTTCAACAGAACCACAAAGCAGAAAAGAACCATAGCATAGAGATCCTATGTGCTGTGTGACACCATGACAGAATCATCCTGAAGGAAGAGTAGAACCCATGCCATTAGAAAAAACACACTTGGTAACAGTGTTCATTCTCAGGGGTCATGCAGTTGAAACAAGCGTACACACTAGGTCTTCAGGTCTCAAGTCAGATTTTCCGAGTGCAGGTGAAATCCAGACGGCCGATGATGTCATTACCGGGGCAACACGATTCTCGCTAATATGGCAAGAGGAGAGCCTGCAATTTGCAAAAAAATATAACACTTCCTTTAGGAAGGAGAAGTCATGTAAAAGAAGTCCAGTGTCAGATGTTCTGCTCTAGTGGGTCAGAAAAACACCTCCTCAAGTCAAAGCCCCAAAAATAGGCCAACAATGCAGAACTGATGCTCCAGGAGGTCAGCATTATTGCTACAACTGAACGCAAGTAAGGTATGAGAAAGTACGTGGGGGAATATGACTTACATGTATCAGGTATTAGAGCATTTGTACAGTGGGATCATGGCATAAAAAGCATCTGCGTCACTATTGTTTACCTCCAGACAATGAAAGGCTTTCATTGTATGACACGTCATCATGTAGACAGTATCTTGGTTGCCACTGTTACCACGGCATTTTTAACTTGCACTGCTGATTCCGGTTTGCTAAAGAAATAGACCTGAAAAACCAAACAAATATGGAAAATAGTGGACAACAATAAGAGTATAAAGAGAAATGACTAATCGATCAAGAAGTAAAGCTGGTACATTCAAGAGTAGGTGTGCAACAAATGGCTAACAACAATCCATTCTTTGTCAGCCTTCAAAACACAGGCTTACTTTGTGGACCAATTACATGAAACATGACACCCCTGTGGACCCAACCGTGTTCACAGGCAAAAGAGCACTAACAGCTCCACCCCTCACTGAGTAGCAAACGCGGTCAGGTTTCAATGAAGAGAGTTGCCCCTGACAGAGTTAACTTGACACTATGAAGTATAGTCGTTTCACAGAGTCACACAGGGAGAATCACACAAAAATGTCCATGCAGTGTACCATACACGAGTTGGGTCAAGGCATGGCTGAGCTGCTGAGTTCACCGAGGACAAATGGAGTAAGTCGATCACTGTTAGCTACACCAAGATGGAGTGGCAGCTCTACTCAGCAAGATTAGTGAAGTTGTTGTTTGTATCTTATTTTGCCTTAAAGATTTATTTTCCATATCCTTCACATTAACTATAACAAGCACATTTACCTTTCAACCGACAGCCAGCAAAACATTGAGCACAACAATGGCTGACAGGAGCGCCATGATGACTTTGGGGTGGTCATCCCTGACAGCAGGCCAGAAAGTCATCACCAGGACTGAGCCAGAGAGGCAGAGAGCCACCACAATGGTGCACCACCTCAGCCATTCATACGGAAGAATCCACAGAACCTTATGTAGGGAGCAGTGTGTTAATAGCAACTCGTTTTATGAGAGAAATTAAAAGACATAATCAATTCTCTATATGTATTCATAATACAGTGGAAATGAGTATTCATTTGTTTGTGTTATGTAGCAGCCACATTACTTTGAATGCTTTCATCAGTAATAGTAATGTGTTTTATAGTGTTTGAAAATCCATTTAAATGGTACATTGAAACCAGATTCTGTGTACGCAAATTGTTTTACAACATATAATTGTAAACAGTTTTTTTAATGATTATTTTTCTCTTGTTTCACAGCAGTTTCTGAGGCTGAGAAGCTGCTCTAGATGGGTCATAATAGCTTCTACGGCTGTCACAATATCATAATGTCAAATCTCCGTATAATGCTAGTACTGGGTTGAAGAATACAACAAACTGATCTTTTAAGTAATGCCTCTGTACCAGCACCAAGCCTGATATATAGCATTCCCTTCTCTTTCCTAATGAGCTCATGTAAAAACATGTAAACACAACAGTGAGATGTACTATGACTCTAGGAGAAATGTTCCTTAATTATGAATATGATATAGTTTATTTGAAGTGAGTATCTCATTTAAGTTGTCTTAGCTGCCATAATTATCTTTTAATGCGTTGAATGTGTATTAATCCATAACAGGAAATACTCCTCCAACAAGGCACAGTTTATTCCCGTTTAACCTGTATAACCTACAGTGGCAAACTGATTTAGGAAAGTCGTTTCAAGTACACTATAACACCAAAGTAATAAAACACAGCTAGACACAACTGTAATGTAGAAAAAACTGCTTTACAGACAGTAACACCTGTTTTTCTGAAATTTAAAAAAAAAAAAAAAAAGAAAGTAATGCAATTCTTACCACTGCTGGGATATAAATCGCTAGAGAATATCCGTATACACAGACGGTTTCCATAAAGGAGTAGGACACTAAGTTCATAACCTTGTTGTTTCTCCACAGCAGGAAACCCGAGGGCGAGGTGCACCAACCAAGCATAGCTGAAGATTGCTGTTGCAGCTATAGTCACTGGAAAACAGTAACTTCAAAGATAAGAGTTTTTTTCTTCTAAAAACTGTTGTTACATTAAACCTGGATCAGTGAGTCCTGAATTATTGAACTGAAAGACAACGCTCACCTTTGCGAAACTCAGGGGTATACTTATAGTTCGGTTTGCCCAAGCGCACCAAAAAGTTAGATATGTTTCCACTAATGGCGATGGCAAACACAAGAGTGGTACAAATCCAGAATGGTCCTGGAAGTACAAATATCAAGCATGAAAGTTTACATCTGCGTATGTTTCTAACATTTGTAACACCACATAAAAACAGCCTCTAATTCTAATGTGCATGAACTGTTGAAGTACTAACCATAAAGATCAGGGTTCTGGCGTAGGTAGACATGAATGAAGTTCTTTCCAGGCCATGGCACCATTGATCCAATGATTCTTTCTTTCACCTGAAACAAATGTTAAGAGAAAATAAGTTAAATTTGTTCTGTACACTCCATGACAAAATAAATGGGGTTCCCAGACATATTACGTGATGGGTCTCAATGTCAAAGAATCGTTGGTAGTATTCAAACGTCCAGAAAGGGGCATTCTTCTTTTGCTCAGAGTCAAGCTTTGGACAGAAAAACATGTACAAAAACCAAAATTACTCATTAATACTTAATACAAGATTTATTAGTTCAGAAAAAAAAAATCCACAGTCTTGTCAAGAGACCTCTGTGTTGTCATCACTGGCAAGTGGGTCCCCGTCAGTAGCTTTTCTCTGCGTCTCTGTTTTCAAATCCTCATCTTCAATGCTAATGGTGACTGCATCTCTGTTGGCATCTAACAGGCTGTCAGCTTCTTCAAATTCTGTTTCCATGGCACGAATAAATGGAAAATATTAATAACAAGTTTTTAGAGAATTACAACTTGTTGGAATCACAGTGGAGCACAGGGGAGACAGCAGCATGAATGAAGCAAGTTCCCAAATACAAAAACTGTTGTTGGGAGACGCTCACCTTGAAACTCAAATGGATCTTTTCTCAACGCCATTTCGCTCTTAGTTAGTTGGTTCGTCTCTCAGGAATTTAATATTGCACTATGGCAGCAACTTGATCTTTAAGAGCTGCAAAGGAGAGAACGAAATTGAACTTCATAGCTTCCACAAGTAAGTAGAAAACCTGGCGAAAATGCATGTGGAGATCGATTGCTTGCGATGTAAGTTGTAAACGTAAGTTGACATGAAACAGTGGCAGCATGCTTGCTGTTCTGAAATATACTTAAGAAGCTAAATTTTAATATTGTCAAAAATGAGGGATCAAAATAAATGACTGAAAACTTCAATAGTTGTGGCAAGAGAAAGACAAACAAGAGAGGAGAAGAAAAGGGAAAAGAAAAAAGAAGTGACAGAGAGGCAAAATTATGGCCTTATGTCTTAAATGTTACATAAAACCCAGAATCAAAGAAATGCAGAGGTGCCATAGAAGACGAAATCAGGGGGGGAAGGCGGAAAAGGAATATAATATTAAAAAGACACAGGAGAATATACTTATTTCAAAAAAGAATAAACGGCTGGAATGAGAAAAATATAAGCCGTCATGTCCTTAAAGACAATAACATTTTGAGAGTTTAACGGTTTTGATGAAAGAAATGTAGAAGCGTGCCGAAACACGTACGGAAGTGGAAAAGTAATAAAGAACAAAATAGCAATAGCTTGGATGCTTTCAGAAATATCCACACTAATTATTCATTCTTCTAGGTTGCTTTTCGATGTGTAAAACACGAGCAATATCGCAAAAAACGAACAACGCCAAATTTTGACTTGGGCTAGTGTAAATTCGGCTATCAAGCGCTAATTGACAGCTCGTTAACAACAATTTAACATTCATTAACTCTGTTATGTGACAACAGGACTGACCAACAACAGCGGATGTATTTAAAAATTCGTGAACAGTTATGTTAAAGCAATGTATGCTTACCTATTGCTGTCACAAAAGTCGCAAAATCATTTCACCCCATCGCGTTTACTTTGCGTAGAACAGGATATACCAGCTATATAAACAAGGCTTGTTCCTATTAAAATCCAGCTTCAAAATAAGAGCTTGAACTTTTAGAAATGTCACATATGTTTAATATCTTGCTGTAATGGATTATATGTCGTGTTTTAATACATATTAAGGTGAAACTGTTGCTATTTTAAAATCTTCAGATCTTGAAATTACTTTCTATCAGTCGTGGATTTTTATTTTGAAGTTAACTAGCAAAGCCCACAGACGAGATAACTTGCACCGGCAAATACCACAAGGAAGTCTAAATACCTTAGAAGCGCGGAGATCAAAAATAGCTTGGAAGAATAACATGAAAAACAGATGACAAAAGGGTCATACCAAAGACAAAGTTTCTCCTTCGTCTGGATGTAGCTCAGTCAACAATCACGGATTAGCTAATTAGCCGGCTGCTACCATTTGTTATAGTAAGTTTGTGGGCTAGCTCACTAACCGTGGCTGGATAAAGTTTTGGGAAAGGAAAAGCGTGGCCTTAACATGGACAGTAGCACCATTTATGTCAGAGAAAGAGGCAACCTTCGTCGTGTCGGTGACATAGTCCTGGCACAGCCAAAGCCAGTGTCATCATGTAGAAGGACCAACCCTTTAGTGCTGAGAAAGAAGCACTTCATCTTCACCTACAACGCAGAAGGGAGTCTCAGATACACCACCAAATCCCTCTTCGACATCACTCTGCTGTTCGTAGCTGACAACATCCAACACGTGGACTCTCTGGTGGGCTTCCCCGAGCAAATAGGAGACAGACTTTTTGCAGCAGCAGAGGCGAATCGTGTGTTTCTGAACGCAGATATTTCCCCGAAAGCCTTGCAGCTATTCAGTGATGCATATGGGGAGATGGTGCTGTCGTCCCTCTGTCTGAGAAATAAGTAATTTTACAGCGCAAACACATGTCCAGCCTGCCAGTTTGCTGTGCGGGAGACACTAACTTCTTTTATCCCTCTCAGGTTTCCGCTCTTGCATGAGAGGATGGATGAAATAAAGACATTTCATAGTTTGAAGTGTCTGGATCTGTTTGGCTGCAGACTGGGTGATAATCATGAGATATTTCTTCACCTAACATCCAGCTCACTGGCAAGGTAATGCCTACTTTTATCAGCCAATCATGGGGCCATTTTAGTTAAGGAAAGCTGTTTCTGACACTTCTTCTAACCTTGCGTCTTCAGCAGCCTGATGGAGCTGTCCATCGGTGGAAACAGTCTGTCAGACGTCGGCCTGCAGAGGTTGACTGCACCTGTCCGGATGATGAGGAAAGGACTGGACTGTCTTCAGTCACTTGACGTCTCCTGTTCGTGGCCGAAATATTACCTGATTTCATCTTGTACAGACACCACATCCTCTGAATTTTGAAGTTGAATAGAACTATTCTTTTTTCATGTATAGACAACCCTATCTCAGAGAGGGCCCTGAATTACCTCACATGCCTCCCCAAACTTGAAAATCTTGACGGATCTGCTACAGGTTTGAAGGTATGATGGTGGTTGTTGAGTTTTAAAGGAGAACTCTGGTATTTTGCAGCCTAAGCCCTTTTACTGATCTCAGGCTCTGAAACGATGATGAGGCTTATACAGTGCTGTACAGTATTGACTCAAAACCTACTATGAAGGGCCACATTGAAATTTTTTTTTTTGATTTTTTTTTGAATGAAGTCAGAATCTCACAATAAAAAAAAAAAATCATAAATTTATGAGAAAAATTTGCACGTTTTTGAGAAAAAAACCTCCTAATCTTACGAAACAGGCAGGTCTTTGGGCAGCTTCTAAAAGGGGGCGATTTCCTCTAAGTCTGTGTTGTACTTCCTTAACAACAAACAGTTTCTTGCAAAGTATTTCAAAGTCCTGATATTGATGATAATGTAGTGCTTCCTAAAAGCTTTTCACGACCCTCCTTATGGCACAAGTTATTGTTATTCAGAAATCTGTCCGCTAAAGTAACCGACTAAAATTATTACTTTTTTTCCTCATAATATTTCTACTTTTTCTCGTACAATTATGACTTTATTCTCAAAGTATTTTTTTTTTCCCCTAACTATGGCCGTAACACACCGGTGGATACCACTGTAGGCATCCACTCAATGTTATAACACACTTTAAGTAACATTTTGAGTGTTGTTAATAGTGAAAAAAAGAGATATTTTCCCAATGTTTTGACCTGCCCAATGCTGTTGTATTGTATGGCCTTATCAAGCCCAACAGTGCTAGCGACTGAACTCCTTACTGAAGTAATTTTCAAAAGAAATATTTATTTGGGGAAATTTTAGAGCCTTTAAAATTGGTAAATAGGGCTCAGGTGGAAAAAGGAGTAGTACTTTCACACACTTGTTAAAGGGTAACGTGTGATGGTGATAACTATGTAACATATACCAACAGCTGGACACGAGATTGAAGAAAATCGTATGGGACCTATTAGGGCTCATTTATTCTGAAAAACCACTGGACACCTTTGACCATTTGAGATGTAAAACAGAAGGTTGGGCAGAGCAGGTACATATTTTAAGACATTTAATTATAGGGTAAATGTTGCAGATGCAGTGCGGTCAGACAAAACAAGTGTGTTATTCTTCTTTCAGGTTGTAAACCTGTGGGAAACCAGTGGCTCACAAATGCCAAAACAGAAGAAAATTGAGGAATCAAGAACATCAGCACTTCGCTTTTGTAAGTCAGATAAGAAAGTTGGGTTTTATATTTTAAACAATTATGTAAGATCATCTTGTATGTGTTTTCAATCCCTAGTTGGCAGGCAGAAATTTGTCAGGGAAGTGCTGAAAGCAGCGCCCTTGTCATGCGAAAGCGAAGAGGAGGCCACGAGAAAGAGGGTCCATTTTTACAGACCTGCAGCAAACAAGCCCACATCAGAGAGACAGACTCCTTCCACAACGAATCACAGCGTGAAGCTGTTGTGGCAAAATCCCCGAAAAAGGGAGCGTCAGTCAGAGAAGTGCGACAGTCCACGGCACAGCCCTCCTACAAAACGCTGGTCCGTGTCAAGTCTCACTGCGGAGGACATTGACTTGTTGAGCCGCTACTGAGCTGTCTGTACATGCAGCACTATGACAGCATTTAGTCCTTAACCAACAAGAATCATTTCAGAGAAAATGCCCACTGGTGAACTGTAAACACTTTCCTTGGATATTGGCAGTGCATATTGAAATTAATAAAGATGTATATTTTGCGTGTGTCCACTTTCTTACTTGAAGCACAACCTGGGTACGGGATGACTAAGGTGAACTTACCATGTCCCACGACCCCCATGTTTACAGCAGGTGGACTGGTTTTAACTGAAAAGCTGTGTGTGAATATGGAACAATTCAGCGAGCCTTTTTACTGTTTCCGTAGAGACCAGTGACAGTGAGCCTGCTTTATTTTTGATGATTTTGGCTTACAGTTAAAGTGAAATATTCTTATATTTTGAAATGTTTTATTAGCTGTTGGCCACATTTGTCAAAATGATAAAATGCTTGATACATTTAGTTTATGTACAATGACTCTATAAAAAATGAAATTCATGTTATCCTAATGCTGTAGTGCACTAGTAGGCGTAAGATTATAATAACTCTATTGTTATTTTGGGTTTTTAATTTTGAAAGTTTTTAATTGTGATTTACTGTACTTGTACAAAGGGTTACTGCCACACAAACACACCTGTCAGGTGATACCAAATCGCATAGGTTAACTCAGAGCACACTAATGCATCCCTTTCTCTCATTATCTAAGTTACTTTTCAATGATAACCAATAATAAATCTTTCTAATAGCTGTAATCTAGTGGTGTAAAAACTATAACAAACTAAAAAAAATAGTGATATTGATACTACTTTTTACTGTTATTTCACACCCAGCTCTACCCATAATGCAATTTTACTTAAAGTTGGGGTTGGAATTTTGCTGTGATATGTAGGTAATGTAGCTTTGTTGTCGGCTGACAGTGAAAAATGAGCCACTTGGCACCGCATTGACCCAGTTTTTGTCAGAAGCAAAAAAAAAATCTAAAATAATAAGGTAGCTGTAGACTTTTAGATTCCAAAATGATACCTTTCAGTTCTATTGGTTAAGGAATATGAAAATAAAACATGGTGCATTACTCTGTCATTACAGTGTCATAAAATAATCTGTCATCACAGGTGCCATTCCCCGCAGTCATGTTTAAAACACAAAAAATACCAAGGTTTAAATTATTGACATCATAAATTGTTGAGTTTTACATTTCCAGCATTACACTGGTGCACTTTCACAGCAGTGCAGCCCAATTTTAATGTACTCATGTATGCTAATTTTTAAACCTAATGAGTTTGAAGGCAAAGGTTTTTCTGATGGAAAATTATTGCAATTCCTTGAATCATTTTCTTTCTGCATTCTTGTTTTGAAAAACAAGAACTCATAAATTCCTGTTAGCTATAGTATACAGTATGTACTGTATATACATTTACGAAAAAAGTCACAACCATTTCTAGAACTTTACTCCACTTGGTTTAAATCTGACCCGTCATTTCAAAAACACACAACAAGAGCAGGAAGACACCAACTGCATGTCCACCACTTAAAATCAAGAGCAAAGGATATTATAAAATTCAACATCTGGAAATCACTGCAGGGAGAATCTGCAATATAAATGCAATCGATTTAACCAAAGGTTGAGGGGTTTAGGGTAAAACCTGTACCACTTCAAGTCACAAATAGATTATTTCAACAGTATCAATAAAATAAGCACACCGACAGACAGCTAATGCACACATCAAAATTTAAGGAAAATACCCAAACCTATTTCACTCTTACCAGTCTTCACTATCCTGTAATGCCTCATAATCAGCCGTACAAATATGCAGAAAATAAACCTTCTCATCGCTCTAATTTTAAAAGCTTCAAAAGGAGATAAGATGTATCAGTAATACAAAATGTTCTGCAATTATTTACTCCTGTTTAGGCCCTGCGGAGGGAAGGTCTTGTGCCAGAGCATAGAAAAATCAACTAATGACTTTTCATAAAGGAAATATATATGCTTCTTTGCAGGAGCTTTGGCCTCTAGACATCAGACTGGCCCAGGTTGACTTTGGAAGGCAGGGGCCCGGCCTCGTCCATTGGTCCTTTGGTGGAGATGATCAGCAGGGAGGACGCAGGGTATGGGGTCAGTCTCTGCTCCTTTATGTATTCATTGTCACCATAGATGCTTAATTTCTGAAGAAAAAAAAAAAAAAAAAAAAAAAAAAAAAAAAAAAAAAAAAAAAAAAAAAAAAAAAAAAAAAAAAAAAAAAAAAAAAAAAAAAAAAAAAAAAAAAAAAAAAAAAAAAAAAAAAAAAAAAAAAAAAAAAGTTTTATTTTTAAAAAAAAAAAAAAAAAAAAAAAAAAAAAGAGCAAACTACTGAAATATCGACAAAATAACAGGGAAGCTATGAATATACTATGGAATATCTGCTAGTCCACTTAATAAGACTGGAAAGGGCTAGCTTGGCTCTGTCAGGTAACAAAATGTTACTCCCAGTGCCTCTGAAGCTCAACTTTTAACATGTTTTGACTAATTCGTGCATGACATGAGCATCAATAGATTGAGCTGGTATGTTAATCGAGGTAAAGTGACAGAAGTCTCTCCAAAAAAATCA
>KV751378.1:1119486-1144529 GCA_001698575.1 Mola mola | reverse complement strand
TCCCCAGCAGGGAGATGCACTGGTGTCGGGGGTGAAACATTTTTGAACGGCAGCCTCCAGCTGACGACCCTGCCGCTACTCCAATGGCACCGGCGGAGGTGTGACAGGCCAAATTTGGCAAAGAAAGAAATAATCCCTCACCTGTATAATGATCTAAGCAAAGACATGTATAATGATAGTTATGCTGAGATTTTGTAGATTTTTTTGTACCGACATTTTCATGCATCACAATCTCCACACGTGATCCTCCAAAATATCTTTAAAATACAAAGTCACTCAGTACTGAAGTGATACAGTAATTGTTTGTTTGTCACACTGAAGTAAACGGAAGTTACTGAACTAAATTTAGCAAACAAGCCAATGTATGTATGGCAGATGGGTGAGGATTTGTTTACAATGACATTATTATGAAGATTATTAAAAAGAAAAACTTTATTCTTCTTGAAAATCTTAGCTTTAACTCTCTCTCTCACACACAATCACACGCACGCACATGCATGCAGAAGATTGAAACACACATGCCATACAGGACATAATCTTATACAATAATGCATAGACTGGTGTCAGAGTAATGGGGGAACCATATAATCAAATGCCCCCTGCAGTTTTGGGGTCAGTGCCTTGCTCAAGGGCAGCTACCAGCCCATCTGCCACACTGACTGATCTGTGGTCTTGAACCACCCTCTGTTTTCTGGTTTCCAAGTCCTGATGGACTGAATTACACTTCTCAATCAATTGCTGTGATTGGGTAAATTTGCAAAAACAAACAAACAAATAAACAAGAGAAGAAAAACTTACATACTATATAGCCCAATGGAAACATAAAACCAAATCAATTATGTTTTCACAATGAGAACAACAATAATTAAATGTCGTTACAAAAATTGAGTGCAGATTATTATTTTGCTGTATTTATATATTGACCGAGCAGTTACTGAATACTGTATACTTACCTGGGTTTCCAAATACCAGTACGTCTTAAAAAATCTTGATTATTTTTCATAATTTAATCAAAAGTACATAATTATCTAAGTTATGATATTAGAATTCCTGAGTTTACATGAGTCTAGACTGTGTTAAATGTTCACATTCTTAATTACCTGATAAAAAGTCAAGATTTTACGGTTGGTCGGGTTATTTCCGACAGCAGCTAAAGGCAACATTGCTGGCTACCACCACCGGTAGTTGTCATAGACAAGCCGCCGTGTGTAGCTTTACGAAACAAATTTGTCTTATTTCCTGTGTTAAAACCTATTAAAAATTAAAGTAGAAAAAAATATTTTAATCAAACCAACGATGCATTTAATATGTTAAGCTCCAAAGGGACAAAGCATAACGTAGCGTTAACCCGGCAGCTAACCGCTAACAGCAGTTAGCACTGGTGTTCTACCAGGGCTCTCCTACTCTGTTTAGCCACTGGTTTGCCTAAAGCAACCAGTCTCTTGTCAGAAGTGTGTTACTGTCATTGGAAAATGGACAGGTTTGTAGCGCGGCTTCCGAAGGGGGAAACGCCTAACACTCCGCAATGTAACGGGAAGGTCTACAAACAAACTACAATTGAATCTTTGCGGGTGAGTTTGGCGTGTAAGTGATCAGGTAGAGTCAGCAGTGTCACGGATATGCCGATATTTCAGTGCCATTGTGTTTCTTGCAGAGGGTGGTCGTGATTGAGGATATCATGCGCTGCAAGTCCATGCTGGAGCTGCCCAAACAGAGCAAAGACAACCTGCTGACTGCCCTGACAGACCTGAGCAAGAAGATCCCGTCCAGAGAGGTGCTCAAATCCACTAAAATAGGTACACTGATGAGCACTTCATCAGCTCGTACACCTGGTTAGATTTCTGTTCAGGCTTCAACACGGGCTGAACCATGTCAGTGCTAACTAATAAAAACAATAAGAAACAGTCATTAGGTTGAATATTGCATCCTCACACTTAGGCGTCACTGCATTGCTGTAGCAGCAACATGACTCCTAAAAGCAAACAGCCTTTTGTGTACGTAAGACAGCAGGGCCTTTGTCACAGTCACACTAATGAGCTGTGCACATCATGGAGTCCTCTGTCCTCTAAGGTCACACTGTCAACAAAATGCGAAAGCATGTGGACCCGGAGGTGAGCTCCATGGCAGCGAAGGTTTACACTGACTGGAGGACGTTCATCGAGGAGAATTCCAATAAGCCGTCTATTGAAGTGCGCTCCGACAAACAATCGGAGGCACTCAGGAGCAACGCTAGAAGACTGATGTCTGAGGCCCTGGAGGTCAAGGTGAGACACAGCTCCTTTAATAGCAAAAGTCTTTTTGTTCTACTCATTCTTATCCACTACTACTTTACACTTCGCGTTACATTAAAGTGGTTGTGATATTTTGGCTATATAAATCTGAAGCAATAGTACATATTTTCATTTTTGTGTTAGTATATAATTAGAAATCATTACATTGAACTTGTTGCAATTTGATGCTTCTTTCTAGAGCTGCAACATTTAACCAATTAGGTGATTAAAGGGAATTCATTTGCAACTATTTTGATAATCGAGTAATCGCATCAGTTGTGTTTTGAGCAAAATGTCCAACATTTGTTGGTTCCAACTTTTTAAATGCTAGGCTAGGATTTGCTGCTTTGTAATTTCTAGCTTTATACGAAGAGTCTTTGGGCGTTTAGCTTTGTGCTGAACATTTTCAGTATTTTTGGTGACAATTTTTAGGGTAAATGATTAATTGACTAATAATAAAAATAAGTGGCAGATTGAAATGATGGAATTAAGCATTGGAGCAGCTCTATATCTTCCCTTGGAGCCTAAAACTTAACCAAACTAAGTTAATCGTGAAGCCTGCCTCCAGTGAAAATCATATTTTTGACTAAGTTAACATGTTCATATACATTGTTTTTATGCACTAAGACAAATATCATAAGCAAAATAAGCAGTCAGCATCATGGTTGAGGATTTTTGTCTTTTTTCTGAAAACCCCAGTAACACCAAAAAACGAACTGGGGCAGCAACCATCCTTCTATGTAGAAAACGTAAGGAACCAATTCTAATGGCTTGGGGCTTAAAGTCGTAAAGACAAAACTATTCATCATCTTATAGGAGATCTTGTACCAGTAGCTTTGCCTCTTCTTCCTGGCAATCAGTGTCTGGTTCAAACATGTTTGGCTGAAGTACGCCAGTGTTAGAACTTGCCACTCTGCAGTATGAATGTTTACAAAGCATTTTTTTTTTGTCTTTATTTTCTTCTCTGACCCACAGGAGGACTCGGGCCTGATGGACAACATTGAAAGAGAGGTGTTTCACCGGAGCTCCCGGTTAGTCAGCAGCTCATACAGGCGGACAGTTCGAGCCCTGGTGTTTGCTTTCAAACACAACCCAGATATCAGAGGTCAAGTGAAGGACAACACAATATCAGTCAAGGAGCTGGTCTCCAAATACAAGAAATGACTGGAAATCATTTACTCTGCCACTCTGACTGCATATTGAACATGTGTGCTTGTTTTAATCAAAAATTGTCAAGCTTATGACTCAGACACTTTTTTTTTTTTTTTTTAGCTTTTTATTATTTTCTTGACTTATAAAATAATTTCTGGCACATCAGCGTTTTATAGATTCCTATAAATCATATCAGAATTATGTAATTTATTGTCATTGCTGGCTTTTCTAATTCAGATAACTCATACTGGAATCATGTTTTTGTTCACAGGAGCTTGGTTTTTATACTGTTGGTTAACATTTTTATACAGAATACAATTAAATGTGACAGAGAAATTTAGAAGTGGAGTCATTTCTTTCTTGGATGTCCATACATCTGTATATTACTAAAGCAGCACCAGCCAGACTATAGCTATCACCATGAGAACAACAGCCAGAACGCAGATGCCAATGAAGACGATGTCGCTCAGGTCGTGAGGCTCGGCCTGTGGTTCCCCTCCACTGCCTTCACTGTCTCTGTCGCGCCGCTGGGCCTGCTCCTCGAGCTGCTGCTGCTCCTCTGCTGTGATGATGGACACCGACGCTATCTTCCGCAGGGTATCACACTGCACTTTATACTCCTGCACGTTCTGCTGTTTCCCATCGGAGAAATCAATGTAGAGCTTGTTTACCAGCACGGTGATGTTGTGATGTTTCTGTGAGAGACCAGGAGTGTTAACAGAAGCAGGTCACAAATGTAACAATGCAACTCAGGAATGATAAACCAGTGCCTGCTGTGGTGTGAGCTTGAGGGCGGTCACCTGGCCAGCAGTGCCACAGTTGACAAACTGAGCCAGTATCTTGTATGAGGTGGCTGTAAGCTGTGCTGCACAGCTCGGGTTGCCCAGGTAGATGCTCTCACGGTCCAGCTGAGGTAAGGACTGCTGGGGTATCAAAATGGTGAATTCTGATCTTGTGCAGCTCACGTTTACAGGCACCACTTGGATTATGAGGAAAAAAAGACAAAGGTTGAAATATGTGGCATTTTTAGGCAGACTTGAGAGTATATTTTTCCTGCATCAAGAGTCTTTACCACCAAGATAAGAGGCCATGAACCCTCTGTGAGCCTTATCTCTGTCTGTGTGGAGCACCACCAGCAACTTGTTGCCCGTGGAGATAAGGGACGAGGGTTGCTCCCTGCCACACCAGCATCCCAGCAGGGTGTCTGCCTGACTGTCCCCGTCGTAGACAGCGACAGAGTCATAGTCACACTCGCCTGACAGACTGTTGCGGTCCTCCAAGTCCATGATGGGGAAGAAGAGCCTGACACGGTATCCTGCCGCCAGAGTGATGCTCCACTGGCACTTGATGTTGTTCGGGTAGACGTTTGGAAAATGGGGGCTGCTGAAGTTGCCACTTACATCTGAAATCTGCTGCTGGCATTCGCCTGTTTGAATATGTAATACATATATAAGTTAAGCAACTTTATATATACCAGTCTACTGCAGTGTGTTCAGGTCAGTAATGGAGTTTAAGCAGTGTTGCAAAAATTAGCCAAAACTCATACTTGAAGTAACAATACCATGTTAAAAAAATACGGCTTTGGATAAAGTGAGAACCACCCATATTAATAATATTTGAGTAAAAGTTTTAAAGTAGCTGATATTACATGTAATTTTCTGGCAGTAAAGTCCAAGTTAAAAGTAAATTTTCACATATTTACAATTATACACTATACTCAATATGTGTTTATCATCTTGTCCCATTATCAGATCCAATTTTCAAAATTTTTCTGATGATCACAATCAGCGTTTTTTTGTTTGTTTTATTTTACAATAAAAATATTGGTTCCTGGCTTTAGATAGGTGTCACCGAATTACACATAGAGGTGTAACTCAACATAAAATCAAATGTAACAAACTTTAACAATGTTAGAAAAACAAAAAAGCTACCTCTTTTTTAAAAAAAATAAGCAATATATCATCATTGTCAGCATCATCTTGCCAATTATTTTATGCTTGACAAAGACAAGTCAAGTTTGAGGCCTGTCTGAAAGTTATCCTGCACTTTTCCAATTGGATCCAAGTTCAGGCTATTCCACTCAAAAACTATTCAGACTTATTTGTTTTGTTCATGGTTGAGGTGGTCTGAGACGGGTAATGAGATCTACGCTCTGCCTAGATATAGCGCTCTGCATTTTAGCAGGAATATTCAATTTCCATTTCATCAGACTGGATGAAAGAATCTTTTGTGCCAGGTTCACCTTCTTTGCCTCATTTCAAAACTATAGCCCTGGGCAGCTCTATAGGTCTGCAGTGTGGACTGCTCTGTCGATTTCACGGTGCAGTTCTGTTACAGTCTGAAAGAGTAATAGTATACATCGTTGTTGGTAACTGCACAAAGTCTTTTTTTTGTTCCCAAATCCCGCAGTCATGCCAGAAAACAGAGGCAGCCAAAGGGGTTCAGACGCTGAACGCATTTTATACTGTATAACATAGTGGGGTGAAGATTTAATACAACAATAGTTTTCACCAAACATTCCAACCTGAGTAATAGTATGCCTTGAAACCACGTCCACCAATGTTGAAGTCCGACTTGAAGACCACCAGTAGGTGGTTGGAGGTGGTGACTATGTGTGGGGGTTTATCTGCACCGCAGTATTTCCCCAGGTGGCGGTGGGTGACTGTTGGGCCATCAAAAAGAGCAACAAAGTCAAAATTGCACCCCTCATTGTTTTCCAGCTGCAAGTCCATGAAGACCAAGGTGATGATGCTGGTGTTGGACACATGGATGGTCCAGGAGCAGTCAGCATCGTTGCTGTACTCCTGAGGGTAGCCTGGACTGGAGATATCACCCGACAGGCCAGTTAGGACTCCACCACACATATCTAAAGAGGACAGAGGACAAGCAACTTTCAGGTTCTAAAAATGTGCTGTCCGGGCTGCTCTAAAGTTTCAACTTAACAGATGAAAATGTTAGCATGTAACATAATGAACCACTGACACAAATAAAGATGGAAGACATGTTCTTACTCCCGTTGAACAAAAACTAAGGCAAAATATCTAGCTTCCACAACCATCTTGCACCGTTGAAGTCATTTGGAACCAGAGTTATCATATTGTCAGAAAAAAATCAGTCATAGTTTTGGGCAATTAGCCAACTGATCCCTATCACGTTACATCAGCTGTGATGGTCACCTTTTCTGTAGCCAACGCTGAAACCCCTGTGGACCACGTGGCGGTCTGAATGGAAGATAATAGACATGACATTCCAGGAAGAGGTGAACTGTGGTGGGGAGATGTCACCACAAAATATCCCAAGGAGGTCCCCCTCGTCCTCAGATATGCCGCTGTAGATCTTGATGTAGTCATAGGCGCAGCTGGCATGGTATTCGAGCTCAAAGTGGTGAAAGGTGAGGAGGACGGATGAGCCCTCTGCCACCACAATTAGCCAGGAACAGTCGATGTTGTATGGATACAGACCTGGGAAATTTGGACTGGAGATATTGCCGGATGGAGCAGACAGAATTCCGCCACATTTGACACCTTGTGATTGCAAAAGTTCAATTTAAGCTCAAAGAAAAAAAGATGAAGAAGAAATGGTATGACTCTTTCGTAGCCCACTTATACTGTATTTGATGGTTTTCTAGCAAGCTGGAAAAACTTCTAACATGTTATTATTACATGTTTAGAATGACGTGAAGGCCAACTTTCCCAGTGTTTACAGTACCAGCAAGATAAAGCACTGCCATCAAATCTAAGCTTCGCTCCATCAATACGACAAATGGCAACTCACCTTTTCTAGAATCAGCCTTGTTGACAAGCAATAGTAAATATATGAGTGCAGCCACCCCGAGACTCATGCTGTTATTGTTGATTCGGCTTTGATCACGCCTCAGGTGCAGCACCAGCAGAGACAGACAGGCAGGGAAGATTCAGAGCCTTGAGACATCAGCAGCGGTGCCTGCAGAGGTAATAGGACTTTGAAAAATTCATCCGTAGCCTCAAAGAAAGGAACCTGATACCTGCCTTCGCCACGCTTTGTCCCCTTCACTAAATTTTAATGACTGATACCCTATGAGCACGGGCAGCTTGTCAGGACACTGTTTAGAGAGATGCTATACATTTTTAATGTTGGTCTCTCACACACACACTAAACACCAGCTGCACCTGGAGAGACAGAGAGAAAGAGCTCACCTCTGTCACTAGAGACAAATAGCTTCATTATAGCGATGCAACAGAACATCCCAAAACTATTGATGCCATGAAGTAAGGTGCATTTCACTTTTTTTGTGTAAAAGCAGCTTAAACGAGACACAAAGACACTTTTGAATAGGATTGACAGTTAGATGAGAAGAAAGCGTACTAGATCTCACTCTTACATACATTCAACTACAGTCAGTTAGCATTGCCTAACAAAAAACCCCTGGAAACAGTTTAGCTAGATTTTTCCATTGTTAATGCTAAGCTAAGCCAACTGTCTATTGATTAGCTTCATATTTAACAGACAAATAACAGAATACATCCTGTAATGTAACTTTTGAATAACTTCTGAACTGCTCCTCGTTACTTCCCACAAGGGGGTTATGTTTTTACTGGCATTTGTTGTTTATGTACTTGTTTGTTTGTGAACAGGATAACCCAAAAAGTTATGGATGGATATTAATGAAATTTTCATCAACGGTGTATCTTGATCCATCCTACAGCTGAGCAGATTTTGGTGGTAAAAGGTCAAGCTTATTAAAAGATCAAAAAGCATGTCGGGCTTTTTTTTTGCCATAAGTCAAACACTTGACATAGAGATCCAACTAGTGTCATTATGTAACTGACAGCACTGGCTACAAATGATTAACTTTTGGGCTTTCAAAGTCCAGCTCATCAACAACTACCATAAACTAATAACACAATGTGATCGTAAGCTGACATATAGACAAGTCGATGGGAGTAGATTGTTTGGCCATGGTGGAGCCCTGAGCTGAGTGTTAAATATTTGCATTTGACAAATGACTTTAAAACCATGTTGTTTGTGAAGAATGATTCCTGCCTTCCATTTTTTGTTTCCACACGTGCAGCTGGTATATACTGTACACACATCCAAATCGAACATGTGGAATACTAAATTTTATACTCTTTTATAGCCTCATCCTTTTGCACACAAAAGTCATTAATTGAAATATAATGTCTTACGAAAATTGTTCATGTATTCTTCCAAATTACTCTTCAGTTATACTGATGTATCCTTTAAAAAACATTTGACATACTGTTAGAATTAGGTGCATTATGACTCCTAAGCGAAGTTGTCTTTCTCAAAGATGCGAGCTGTTTTCGTGCAAATTTTGTTTACACCGTGGCCTCTAAGAATACTGTCAGACAGATTTTGCTGTATTAGCCTAATGCCAATCATATTCCATGAGTCATTCCCCGTCGTTTGGCAGTCCAATGACTGAAGAGTGTAGACACAACTAGATGGGATTAATCCTGACTTAGTGGAGTGTGTAACAGACATAGAGATAAAGTGATCTTTGGGGAAAAAAAAAAATATTCTGAAAATAAATGTTTGCCATTGCAGCAGTGCTGTGAAGACAGGGCTTTTAGAGGGAACGTCTGACGTCCTCACTGAGCAAAGATAATAGCTAAGTGGCCCTGCTAGATGGTGCTGTTGCACTGTTAAAACACAGCAAGAATCATCACTTGCTTTAAAAAAAAAAAAGTCATTCAGAGCACTAAGCTCAAAAAAATAAGAATATGATTAAAATCAACCAAGTGTTTTTCATACAACGGTTCCTGGAACTGAAATGAACCGCCTTGCCTTTGAATTTTAATTCCGTCCGCTCTGAAAGGTTTGTCATTGTTCAAGGATGTGTGGATATTGGGCTGTGCTGAAATGTGTTTCAGAAAGATATAATTTTGTTTGGAGCAATTAAATCACCTATTAGCAAGTACACAATTTAAAATAAACAAATATGTTTAAAAGCACCAGAAAATTCCAGCAGAGTAAAACCAAACTCAAATATCAAATATCAGCCTTTTGACAAGGAATCACTCTCTGAACTTTATGATTTTGGTCATAAAATACATTGGTATTTATTGTATTTTTTTTTAAAGATATTATACCTACTGTCCAGTAGAACTAAAACCGTACTAAAATGAGAAGATCACCTTTAAACATTGCATCGGGGGTTGAATGGGGATTAGCTTTGTGGTTATGGGTGGAGACAGCTCTGTCACCAGGCATAAATTTGATCCCAATATCAAGAGGGCAAATGATGTGAACGTTGATAAAAATGTCCATAAAGATAAAGCAATCTGTTTACAAAAACACCGTTTTACATGTCAGGACAGATTATGTTAGATTCTGCCATCTGCTAACAGTGATGAAAGTTCTGCAAAGCTACGGACAGCCAGGGAGAAATGAGATGAATATATAAGTATATATGTCACACAGTACAATAAAAGTTAACGTTTCTGACTCAGCCTGCAGCTTGGCACCATGCCATGAATGAATTATAGGATTTGTTTTCTAATGTTTTTAATGCATGGTGTGTTTCTGCAGAATGAGCTAAAGGATAACCCTGAATGAACTGATGCCGCACGCTTTTTACTTGTATGCTGCAACACAAAGCTTGATATGACATTTGATATGTTGTTTTTGCATTGCAGCTCTTTTGACCTTAACGAGTATTTACCATTAGTCAAATTTGTCGAGCAGTTGTGGAGTCTTGCAGCTTGTATTTCCAGCTGGCGCTAACATACAGCCAGTGGTTTTGTTAACATTTTCTGCACAACTATGCCACGTTTCCACATTCTCTCTCCAACAAGGACAATATTGATATGTCACTGCACCTCTAATGCAGGGAGCACACAGATTTGATTATGGGCCATAATGAGCTAAGCCTCCCTCTAAAGTTATGAGGGCAATGAATTCCGTCACACAGGTAAAAATAGAGACAGGAGAAAGAATTGGCAGGAACTGCTTCTGAGACCTTTGCTCTGCCATGTGAGATGAGATGAAGTATGTCATCTTGGTTTTTTTTTTTTGTTATTTATACATATTTAATTGTATATGGGGAGGCAAACAAAAAGCGTCATAGAAAGTGGCTACAAAAAGAATATCAAGCGCTAGTAATGAGACACCAAGACAGAGCTATGAGCCTTTTAGATTATGCAGCTGCTTTACTTTGAACTAAATTTTCCCTAATAGAAATGTTTGCACTGTCTAAAATGATGGTACATACTCTGTGTGTGTGTGTGTGTGTGTGTGTGTGTGTGTGTGTATGAATGTTTGTGTGTATGGCTGTCAAAGCTGCAGCTTCCAAAAAAAGGGAAAGGTTTAAAAATATTTAATCCTAAAACAAATTCAATAACATAATGATTTTAAAAATGAATGTATAACCCTAACAGATAACTGCATAATATGAAAATGAAATGAATACACTATAACTAACCTTTATATCTCTCAATTGTCCTCCAATCAGAAAACCAATATACATGGACAATACGTATGATACATATTATTATGACACTAGAATAGACATCATCTGGGACTTTGGATATAATTATTTGGCATAGGTGTTTTTGGGTGTGTTTTGCAGGTTTTAAAGGATGAATAACAGTGAAATTTTATAATTTATGTGTTCTACCTGTTCTAATTTTTGACTTCACCCACTTTATACATTCAAACCACATTATTGATGATTACTTATCATTCATTGTGTTAACATTCTGTCAAAGTACCAATAATTATCCCTACAATATTGTTGCAGTATTGACACAAAGGAACATAAAAATAATGTGATGATTAATTGTGTTTATATTTCTGAAGAACACGTCAAGAGAAATATAATCAGATCTAGCGAAAAGAGTGATATCTGCTAAAAAAACGTTGATAACAACAGTATAATGTATAATAGAACATTTAGCGGCAGAAGTGTCACTTGTTTTTATCAGGAGCTGGTAGAGACCAAAAAATGACTTAAAACTTAAGTGAACATTGAATATTTTATTCACAAAGTTAGAGACTGACACAATGCAAAATGAATGTTCATGTTGCTGTTGGGGCTTTTGCCCACCAAACGTCAATCTCTGCACAATGGGTGCCAGAGCATTTTCCTATGCTGGACTAAACTACTGAATCAAAAACTGCTGTCATCTTTTTAAGATAGAATACTCACTATTACCATCCCATCAACCCACTGCTGTTTCCACCCTGACTTACGCTAAGACCAGATCATAACGATTGATGTTTTATCATTTGTGTTTTTTGTTTTTTTTTTGTGAAGACATGTTTTATTTATGTACAGCTTTTAATTGTGTTTTAGTTTTGCATGTTCTACTATTGCTGTTTCCGTAGTTTTGCAGTATATTGTTTTCTATATTTTCATTTTGTAGGATGAGCTTGAGTGTCTTGAAAGGAGCCCTTAAACAAAATGTTTTATTAGAATTCAGCAACATGTCCGACAGCCCTCACAACTGCAGAACATGTGTAACAACACCAGCCAGGACCTCCACATCTGGCTTCCCCACCTGCATGATTGCCTGAGATCATCCACCCGGACTACCAATGCAAAAGTTGAATGCACAGCACAGTTGATTTGCGCGCTCAGCGACCTTGCCTGGATCTTGACCTGAATGCAGTTTCTCACCGTAATGGATTTGAGTGTCCAAATGGTGTCTGGCATCCTTGTCATGGGTGAATCCATATATCTGCCTGAGAGTGTCATTTTATTTTGCGGTGTGTGTGCAATCTGTGTGCAACTGCAAACTATTTTCCTCTAATGCCAGAGTACTTTTTTTGTCATCTTTTAGTTTGATATGTGTGTTATGAATTTTCATGATGTTGTCATATGAAGGCGTAAAGAATAATCCAAATTATTCTTTACCCCCTCATAGGTCGTGGTAGTTAATAGGCCCTTTGTGGAAGTTTCCCATTGTGTGCACCTGTGTCTCTAATAGAGGCAGTTTCTGACAGCTGCAAACACCAGCAGCTGCTTTACATATTTATTTCCCCATAACACTGGCTTCAATGGAGGCTCAATGTGGCTTTTGTTACCCAGGAGGATGGATTGTAGCTTCACTATTCCTCATCGCAATCATAATTATAATTGACCTCCTGTCCGGCGGCTTGTGTTTGAGCCACTCATTTCAAATCATAAACTTCATGTGCTGCTTATCAATGACAAATAAACTCTCGGAGAAGATCAACTATGAATTTTAATATGCTCAGGTTAATAATGCTGCTACATAGCTGATGTGTCGGATGCTCAAACTGAAAACAGTGGGACAATTGAAATAAAAAATGGGCCCCTGCTTGTCTGCATAGTGCTAAAATGACAGTGTTCAGCTGCCAGTCAAATGGATTGATGATTTAGAAAGGCTAATGCTGTTCCTTGGGCGTACTTCCAATTTACTGACACCAACTGAGGTCTGTAAGAGATGGTTACATCATGTAATGGCTTTCAACACAACTGCTCATAGAGCAGAGTCACATTTAACTGTAATACTGGTTTCACAGGAAGCTTTTTGTCACAATTAGTAACATTTTCTCTGCATTTACTCAGTGAAGCACTAGAGAAATGGACGAATTAAACTCAGAGCAATAGGTTAATGAAATGAGTACATGACAATCTTCACATATTCACTATAATTGCTTCAGGGCTGAGTACGGGATTCATTTTTAAGCGGAAATTTATGTGGAATGGGAAACTAGGCTGTCTGAAATCAAACAAAACATTAGTTTTTCTCATAGGCAAATATCTTGTACACAAAGGCAGTCTTAAAAAAAAAACCCCAAAAAACAAAAAAAACCACAAGATAACGTTTTGGAACTCATTTACATTTAGCTTTTCAATATGCCGACAGTACCAACTCATATTCGCTGATGCGACGTTTTTACATCAATTTTAATCAGTTCTGTTAATTGCACAAATTATTTTGAAAGGCACAATTTGAAGCCCACTTTCACCAGTGTTTCTCTATAATAAAAACAATGTCCCCTAAATCATAGCTTTTTAATAAAGCAAACACATGAAAGTGCGGCATCAAAAGCGGAGCTCTATAAATCAATTCCAAGCGAGCTGTCTCATCAGTGGTGTTGTTTTGGCCGAAAAGCGACAGCATTTTAATTAATCACTCAGATAGCATTGCTGCGGCATAAATACTCCAGATAACAGAAACTCATAGGGGCGGGGAGAGAAGAGCACCCCGACACATAAACAGAGTACAATTGCGACCCTGAGCAAGAGCACTTGATTAAGCTGTTTTAGTGCCCTTTACTCACTGGATGCTAAAAGTCTGACTCACAGTGCATCAGCTGTATCAGAAGATCGCTCTTGCTATGAGCCGGCATGCATATTCACATAAATAATTAGAAGAATGGAATGATGAAGTGCACACAAACTGCTCAGTGACTCCGTGACAAATACAAGGAGAGTGAAGGAAACATTGTGACACTTGTGAAGCATTTTTGGATATTTTTAGGGGGAAACTCACTTGGACAGAATTGGGAATGACCATCCAAGAAAACTGAGTGGGTCATCAAATTGCTCACAAACATAATTGCAAGTACACGGAGAAGGGGATATAGCTTTGGATGTAAGAAAGGCCCATTTATACTGACTTAACATGCAAGGTTCAGAATTCTGAGCCATGCCCCTGCTATTATTTGTCAGGAGCAAAGGAGGACATGGCATCGTTATAAAACCACAAAGTCCATGTAGGCAGACACTTGGGGTAGTTGGATGGCTCAGCAAAACATTGCTGTTTGCTGTCATTTCTTGCCAACATTCAACACCAGTATTTTTATGCCAAGACTATCACTGTTTAGCAAACCTAAAATCTAAAAATAGTGTTTCCCTCACTCCGAAAGGGGCATTAAATCAAAAAACACTTGCTTAACATATACTGTGTATTTTTTCTAATTTAGAAGACTTGGTAACAATCTTAGATACATCAAAGGTCGAGGGCACAACCTCCCTACTGCCTATAATGTGTTTTCAGTTTAAAAAGATGTTGAAAATGCCAGTATCCACATTATAAACCATACTTTTTTGGGACTCAGCACAAAGGCATAAAATCTCTGGCCACAGATTTCCTCTCTGCCGCTCACCCTTTTGGCCGTGGTGGAGTTTTGGTTTCTGAATCTGCATTTTGGCTTTCCGTTGGACGGCCTAGCCTAGCTTAGTGGTCACTTTCCAGTCTGTGGATAGTAACAGCTGCATGAACACTGGACCGGGCAACATGAGGATTCAAGTAATATGAAATCTTGTGTTACATCACAATATGAAAATATATTTAACCTTGTGTACTACAGCTGAAGTAATCTAACTAGATAAAGTGTTAAAGAATAACTTTTTGCATCAGCGTAATTACTCTGTCTCATATCTGATATCTAATACCAGATGTGGCATTTTCAGAAATGAGGTATCAAATCAAAGGGAATTAAGAGTCGGCGATAATCAACCCGTCACTTAGAGCTGACGAAAATTATTACCAGGAGTTGTTTGGAAATGATGCCCACCAGTATATTAATAGTCAAGGGGATGCCAGCAGCGATTGAGACAGAAGGTTAACAGCTATTGGCCAGTTGCACTCGTGGGATGCAGACTGACCAATTACTGTGATTAATAGGAGTCTAATTGAATAGCCTGCCTCCTAAAGATTGCCCGTAATGTTTTGAGTATAATAAAAAAGTGAGGAAATATTTCTGCTTCTTTTTCAGTCTTTATTACCGCTGTGTTGTCAGTTGTCAGTGTTGTGGGTGGATCGTCAGGGCCTCTCATAAGACATTATCATTTCTTGCATGTAGACTGATAGCAGTGTGTTTGTGTATTTCTGCGTGCAGACGGGGTTGTTTGTGTCTTGCTACCCTCATCTGTCAGCAGGCTGCCCTTCTCTGATGGTTGTTGAAGCTCCATTAGTACCCACCAGTCTTGATTGATGTTATACAATACTGTGTCGGAAGGCAGGGATTGTTGTTCTTGTGTTGGCGACACGCATATTACAACACCTTTTCACTGGAGAAAAGGGAAATTGCTCTGCTGGCGCTGGGAGGCTCAGATTTGCATTGATGGTGAGCTCAGCAAATGTATAAAATAATTTGCTTTTTAGGAGTTCGTTTGCAAGTGGGCTATGTCTCCGGGAAGGAATAATGTTTTTGAAAACAGTCCAGTTTGGATAATGGGGTTTTTCTTGAATGAACAAGTTCTTTTGTGCGGAACAGTTGTGAGCCCTGACTAACAAAATGCACGAGCTCCTTTGATTCAGATGCTTCAGAGCCGTTAAGTGGTTACATTCAGAGCCTGTGTGTCCCTTGAAATGTTGAAATAAAACCTGCTTTATTCAAGGCTTTTGAGCAGCTATCGTGGAAGCTGCCACAGTCGAGGTCCAGTTCTTTTATGATTTCACTTATGAGCTAGCTGAAACAGCATGGCTGATGTTTTTTTTTTTTCCCCCCAATAAAGTAAAATCACTTAAAAAACCAAACGATGACATTTTCAAATCTGTGTTAAACACCCTTAAATTGCATGAAAATGACATAATAAAAGCTGTGGAAAGTTTCACTGGATTAGCTTTACCCATGGGATCTCTCTTCCTGTATTCCTCAGAGTGTTCAGTCTCTTAGGTGCAAAATCTTGAAAAGTGAAAGTCTGAGTCATGTCGCCGCTTCTCGATGTGGCCTAAAATCCTTGCCTGTATTCATTGGCAGGGAGCAATAACACCATGAACACCAGGGCAGGCTGCCAAGACATCCATGCCGTGAGAAAATTAGCATGATTGCAGGCTCTGCAGCCCGCTGATGAGTACACGGCCTCTTTGATTCTGCCTTTGAAACAGAGCTGTAAAAAGCCTGCCGGACTGTCAAAAAAAGGCAGAGCTGAATCATTTAATTAGGGATTTATTTTTGGCCAGTTTTACTTTTGTTCCTTGTCTGTTTTTTGTCATGATCAAAGTCAGATATGAGTCAGATATGGAACCTTAAAGCAACACTTTCTCTTATCTCTGTGTCCAAACACAGTTTTGTGGTGTATTATGACTTTGCCTTAAGTATAGTTTTGTTGATAATGATTAATAATATGCTTGAGATTATTTGGCTGCAGAACTGTAGGAAATATGAGGGACAGAGGGATGACATGCAGGAAAAGGATGAGCCGGATTCAAAGTGACAGGCCTAACAAGCTGAGCTTACCACACACAACACCTCTGCTTTTATTCTTAAATTTATGCTGTCTGGAACATCATATACATTTTTTGTCCTCATATTTTTCACCAAGCTGTGTATGCATGGCTTTCCTTATGTTCAATGACATCTGACAAAGCTCTGTGATTGCTTTGCTGCATACTGAACGTTCCATTTTAGTATTCCGACATCGCACATTATTAAACTCGCTTCCACACATTAACCTTTCCCGGGTTCTTTCTTTACCGCATGCTCACATGCGCCTGGACTATGATTAATATGCCTTTGCCCCGTGTGATAAAATCTTGCAAATCCTTCTCTCTGCCTATACCTTCAACTCCACTCACCGTATTATTTTTGAAAGGTTGTTTGGTCACTGAGCTTAGATTATTTCATTCCCTGCACTACATCTTATGTGTCATGTGTCCCTTCCTCATTCATTCAAATTAGTTTTTTTCCTGCTTTTCCAAGGAATGGAATATGGAAATGGGATTCAGCCCATGTGTGGAAGATGTTTCCCTATGTCGTTCAAACATTTCATCAACTCCCCACTATAGGGTAGTCTGTGTGGACGTCCTTGGTTTGCCAATGTTTTTTCACCTGGTCCTTTGTCTTGGTGCTTGGTGGAACTGGGAAAATCTGGACCAGAGACTACTGAATAATTATTCACATCTCCTTTCTTGCAGAAGCATCAGCTCCTTCAGCGCTTCCATAAAATCCAATAGCTTGTTGTGCTTGTTGTTGGTGTTTCAGATTGGATGTATGGAGGTTCTTGTAGCAAACAGCTGGCCACATACAGTTGCTGGTCTCCCAATGGCTCTCCATCTCGGCTTGCTTAATGTTTATGCATAGTACTTTTGTAAAAAAAAAGGTTGACTGTATCGGTAAAAGTCTATGAATATCAGATATTTAATAACTAATTTAAAGATGTTCAAAAAAATCCTCACAAGAAGGCTAATGGCAGCCTACTCTCTCCTCTAGTTCCCTCCCACACACGGCTACAAGAGAACATATAAACTATGTAGCTGTGCAAAACTGAAGCCCTGATTGAGACAAATGAGGATAGAAATAAAAAAAGTGAAAAGAGTGGCGCTGGTAGTGTTTAGAGAGAAGTTAACAACTCAACCACGCCTTCGCAAGTAAAGCTAAGTGTAGTAACTTGCGCAGTTAAGTATCTAAAGTTAACTAAGATGAATCTTTTGTTGCAATAGAGTTAAATTTTGTGTTTTTACCTTGTGCACTGGTGTAGCCATTGCGGATCATGTTTTTCCGCTCCTGTCCATCTATTTGATTACAAAGATAGCCAAGATGGCCAAGAAACAACTATCAGCAATGAAAGAATGGCCATTCCTGCATGGACGTACACCACAAAGACACAAAAATAGACATTTGAAGCAAAGCAGGCGGAAAAGAAAGATCTACTTGAAGAGAACACTGAGCCCTGATCTTGTGCACGGCAGCCTTTGCAGCAGAGAGAGGGTGCAGCTCTTTCAAGTCTGCAGCCTGAGTCCTCTCTCCTCTCAGACGTACCTTAACTGCAAAATAAGATATCGCAGTGTTTTAACGTGATTCTCACTGATCTACACCCACACAGGTGACCTTAATTCTGGGTGAATAAAACCTCTGAGTCAGGTAGAAGTTGTCTGGGAGGGATACTACAAAGTTTCTGATGTTACCATGTAATAAATGCAGATATAATCATAATAAATAATTAGCACGTAAGTTGTCTGTTCTAATTCTGCATTCGCTTAATGAAGGTTGGCGTAATGAGGAGAACAGGAACTTTGCATTAAAACCAGTTTGCAATTGCTCATTACTCTCAAAACGGTTAGACCACTGCTTGGATTAAAAACCTTAAACCTACAGCTTTACATTTGCAACTGACTCATGAATGAATATTTTAATTCAGCTTATATTTATTCACCTGTAAACCTGAGCAGAGGTTGCTAATAAAGAATGTTTAGTCAGCTCAGTGAATGAGAGTCTGTAGTGGTTTTGAGTCAATCTTTGGCTCAGAGGTTGTGTGCAGAACAAAGAATCAGAGCAAAGTTCCCACTCACTGAGTCAAAAGTAAACCCGGCTCTTAAGCACCGCTGCGTATGCACCATGCAGAAGCAGGAGTTTGGATTCACTTCTCTTTGACTTCTCTTAACTCAACAATTCTTTCATGACTAGGATGCCACGAGCAAACACTGGAATTGCTGGCAGTGTCTTTTTGCAGCCATGTTGCTGGTTTTGATGCTATTGCCAACATGAAAATACAACACGACAGCATGTTTTCTTTACAAGCTCAGTTCCTAGTAATTGGTGTGACTTACTATATATGATGTGTCAGTGCAATGAAACAAATCAAAGATTAGGAGGATTACGTTGTTTATCTTACCTTGTTTATCTTTGGAAGCCAAAATTGTTAATAAAAAAAAAAAAGATTCATCACAAAGCCCCAGATCACCAGCCTTTATTTCTGCAGGTTTTAATTCAAGGCTTACCTGGCTGTGATAAATGTTTTTTTTTTAATTCTGCTAGTCTTTTGTTGTACAACTGTTAATAGTGCTATTTTTCATAAGACTGTAGTTCAACTTTGTGGTGGGGCAGTGACATATTCGATGGGTGGGATGAATAAGGGTTATAAGGAGAGGCAGAAATATAGTAACCTATATGCAGTATAATGATTTATTCACAAACAAGCACATTTATATCAATTGTTGCCTGGAAAAGTCCCACATTAGTGTTTTTTAACTTGTAAATATTTCCTTATAGAAATACTTCAAGGTGGTCAATCACTTTCAATACTTTATTCAATACCGTACACCCGTCACTCATCTGTCCTCCCAGAGTGTGGAAGTCCAGACTTTGTGCTAAATGTCCTTAGAGTGCAAACTCTCCTGTATGAAGCTTTGTCTTTTTTTGGGCCTCAGACTCTCTGCACCTCCCTTTAGTTCTGCCTTATTCACTTTGCAGAGGCACTGTAATGTGGGCACCAAGCCCAGAAGGGAAGGGAAAGTCCCAGATGTCCCATTCAATCTAAAAAAGAGAGAAAAATGCTATAAAAGACACCCCCTCCCCCGCAAAAAAGGAAGAAGAAAAAAGAAAACAATGTATTGATCTCGTTTTATGAATTTAAAAAAACTGTCATATCACCCCAGAAGGTTCCATCGGCCCACGGGAAAAGTGTTTGGTTTGCCAGATGGTAAGTCCAGCCCTGCCTGCTATCCATCTGCAGCTGTTCAGTATTTCTACAAGGGAAACTTGGCAACCATACTCACATACTCAAAAGAAAAAAAAAAAAAGCGTTGTGTGCAGCCTGGACCAGGAGAGTCTACACAGAAAGCTGCCAAGGCCAAACGGAGCTGCTGCTCACTGCAGGGGTGGCTAGCAGCAGCTGGTTGAAATCAGTTTGATTCCAACCCTGTGCATCCTGGCAACACCCTGTGGCAAAGTGGTTTGTTTGTTTCTTATTTTACATATTTTGTTTGGATAAAATCTGTTGACCTTCTGTCTATCCTACATTTTACCCCAATCCCCACAACTTCCTGCCCAGACTTGCTTTGAACGCATGCAAAGTTGTAAAGTTTTGATGGTTGTGTCTATTTCATGATGATGACGAGGAGTCATGTGACCGTGTCAACTGGATATCACCATGACCGATCATAGATTCTTGTAAACCTGGGAAAAGTGGTGGAGCAGGAAAAAGGAAGGCTAAGATCATAACATCGAGATTGAAATACAGAAAAATATACCCACAATTTTTACCTTAAAATCTGTATTGTATAAAGTTTACTAAGTTGCTGATCTAAGAGTGGTAACAGTTTCTGAGGTGTTGATTGATGTATACGCAGAATTTGGTCTTTACTAATATATTTGTTTGTTTAAAAAATAAAAAGCATTTAGCAGTATTACTTCGCTAGGAAGAATTGGAAATCCACTGTGAACAATCTCACTCTACATTGCTGTTCATTTTGGTGGCTTGTCACTAACGTAAGTAATCTATGTAAGGTGCAAGCTGCCTTTTAAAGCCGGTAAAACTGGCAGAGATTATCAAAATTTCATATGACTTGAGGAATGGTTGACTTGCTTGGTTTTCACTTCCTTCAGAATGTCAAGACTTGAAATGTGCTTGTGACTAGCAGTCACAGCTAGCTTCTTTGGAGAAAATGGAAAGTCTTTGGAGAATCACACCTCAATTGCAGTCACGTAATATGTACCAAAATTATAAAGAATCTGTCTGTAAATCATTTTCTAAATCTGTTTCATACATTTTATGCATTTCAATTACTGTCCCAATATTAGTGGGAAGCCTGACATTGCATAGAGTCCACGACTCCACTGTAGTGAGGGGTGCAACTTGACACAGCACCTCCGATAGAATCCTCAAGATGAATATCGGTTAAGCAAATTCTGTATTTGTTCTTACCGAAATTCATATCAGAGAAGGCTGATTCACAAAGGTAGGTTGAACCAAACAGACTGGCAACTTTTAGAGCTGCTGTGTGCAAACGTTTGTATTTTTCCACTAGGCCCCAAAAGTGTGAGGATCCCTGGTGGGATTTGAGTTCAATGTCATTTCGCAGTGTGAGACTCCATTTCTACCTCACCAATATTCAAGTTAAAAGCTTCACTGAGTTGCTCAGAAACGCACATCATGTCAACTTGCATGAAAGGGTTTCGAAATGAATGACACACATGGCTCCAGCTTATCAGAGTCATGAAATCTTTGTTCTATCTCTTGCTTAAGCCTAAATGTGAGTCGGGAGTACATTTCTGCAGCTCTGTCCAGGCCCCAGATGCAGGAGCACGGTCATTTAGTTCTGACTGTACAGAAGGAAAGTGAAGGAGAGAAAATGTTCATCTTGGCTCTGAATGTGTTCACAGCACTGATCATGTCAGAGACATTCTTGCCTTTGCCTTGCAGTTCATGGTTCAAATGATTCAGTTTCCCTGTGATGTCTGTTACAAAGGCAAGGTCCAGCATCCACTCGGTGTCTTGTGTCCTCTCCTCTGGACTCCGTGAACATTTCATTTCATCCAAGTGACAAAACGAGCTGGCCCTCCTGAGCCATCGAATCTCCGCGTGTAGCAACAGGTCGCCATATTCAGCTGACAGCCCCTCTGAAAGAGCTCTGTGCCCTGTGTTGTGTGGCTTTGGAATCTTCACAACTGGGATCAAGACGTGGTCCAAACTCATCACTTTGGCGCATATTGTCCGCTGATGGATGATGCAGTGGTAATTTAAAAAAAGTGGAAAATCAAGATCGTGTCTGCAGTGGCAATAAAACCGGAATGATGGCCTGTCATGGCGGGGCTCCGTCTGTCGTCACTGACACCAACTCCTCCCACAGAATATTTTTTCTGGTGGAATACTTTATCATGGCATCGTAGATGTCAGCAGCCGTTGTTGTGGTCAATGTCAGAAATTCCTCTCTTAGAGTGAAACCGCTGAACACCGTCAGATGCAACGCGGTGTTGTTGTCCACCGAATCATCACACTGGATACTGAACCATGTGCTCCTGTGCTTGTGCTCAAGTCAAGGTTAAGATGTTCAGTTAAGTTTGTGGACATCGCTGACATCCTTCTGGCAACGCTGTTTTCACTCAGCTGGACAGCCGAGAGAGCAATGATAATATCTTTATCCTGTTTAGGATATTTGAACGAGGCTTTTGCTACGATGGACATCCCTCCTTCCACGATTTCGCCACCCGAATATGGCCTCTTCTTTTTGGTAATGCGCAGCCCTAAAAGACACTTTGGTTGCAGCATTTGACTGTTTTGGGGGCTTTGACACAAATGACCACTGTTACCCCAAAGCTGCTTTGAGCTCATGAGCCTCCTCAGTTCTTAATGCTCTGCCTGGATGGTAGCTGGTGTTCAAAGTTTTGTGGCATGTAGATAAATGTCTCATCACATTGTGGCCCAACGCTACACCAGCCCATTTAATCAGTCAAGCACTTCTTTAATTTACTTTAGTAAAGAAGAATTCTCCCTCCCATTCCTCCTGGAAGTCGTATGTCTTCTGTTTCTTCTCCAACATAATTTATCAACCAGTAAGAACTATACCATCCTTGTATCAGTGTCTGGCTGAATATAAGCGGTCTTTCCAGCTTTGACCCAGCAATGCATTTTTGCATTACTAAATTAAATTTTAAATGTCGCATAAAGTATTAAAAGGCATTCAGTTCTTTACTTGTGTAAGTATTTATACATTTTTTTTTTTTTTGAAAAAGGGCGATGAGTGATTTTAGTACTTGTATGCAATCGTTGGCTATTTTTAGAACATTTTTAGAACATCTCAATTACAGCATCCTATTTAGGTTTTGTGTTTACACTTTATACATCACATACCTGTGTCATTCTCAGGTAAAATAACAAAACACATCTGCTTTGTCTGAGCTGATATGTAGCTGTGATCAATTCGCAACTGAACTTTTCTTTAAGCATGTTGTGTGCTTTTATCACATCTGATGTACTAATGTAGTAAAAAACAAAGAAGAAAAATTCCCAGAATAAAAAAAATTATCAGTAGTTCTTTCCAAGAAGAGGTTTCATTTTCCAAGACGAAAGCAAACTTACTTCTCCCTTGAGTCCCTGACTAAATTTTGACTGTAGGATTATGCTAAGACAAATAGCTTTGTCCATTAAATGGAGTTAAAAGCTTACCCTGACCAAATGGAACTATTTACCGAAAGATTCAGTTAAAATTAGGGCGGAAATAGCAACGAGAAGATATCCATTAGAGCCTGAAGCATGTTTTCGACAGTGGCAGATCTGAAGTATGATGACAGGAAGAACAAGCGGAGGAAGTGATTGCTCTTCTCTCTGGCGTTACTCAGGGGAGACCATTTTGTTTGCCCCTGCAGACTTTGCACAGCATCTCTTCTTGAGCTCTCCAACACTTCAGCCATTTCATATTTCCTCAAAGCACGCCGTTATTTTCAGGGGGAGGTTGTGAAAGATTTGGCATGTTCGCAGTCCTTCTTAACCAGGGTGAATTATTTTTGCAACAGAAAAAGTGGGACATTTTGAAGAATAGCTTTGGTTTATTGGGCTGGGCTGTTGTTTTTGTAGTTTTGGGCCAGTATGAGTCTTCTCCAGAGCCATAGCAATGCATTCCTTTACTTTATATGTGTCATTTTAATGTTTTTATTCTGAGTTTAAAGTTTAAAGCTTTACGCTGCAGTACCATAAAGCAATGTGAGGTGACATAGTATGAAGAGCTGCACTGTCTGCACCCAGAGTAAGATGCGGTGGTTCACGTGTCAAACAAACACATGACTTTGGTACAGGAGGCCAACTTTAACCTATCACCCTAAACTAGCTTACATGGTTTCAACTTATAATAGGTATATGTATGTCTTTTTTGCCAAAACAAGTTTTACAACCAAGTAGCATAAATGCAATATAAAATGACACTCCTAAAAGTAAAAATGTGAAATAACAGCAAAATTTCCTCCATGTTAGCAATATATATGCTCTTTATAAGTCATTATAAATGCCTTATTGTTGTGCTTTATAATTATTCACCAATAATAGCAAGTAAGGAATTTGTAGTTAAATTATAATCTTGATATGTAGCTCAGTATGTGCCCTATAAAGTGGTGCTATCTCACAAACTACTAGTTAATGATCATTACTCTTTGAACGCTGCTCGAGAAGAAGTAGGAAAAAGTGTATTAATATACTCCTACCCTTTACAAATTTATATTGTTTATAATTATTTCAGATATGTTTATAGCCATTAATATTGAAAATAAACCCAATCCATAATTACTTAAAACACACATTCATGCACAAACCCAACTAAACTATAATTACGACCTTAATAATTCCTGGTGCTAAAATGCTAATCCATCGACCCCTTCTTCTGCATACCTCCTGAGAATCGTCCAAGTTCTCAATGAGTAATACAGACACAATTTACTATTAATTTGCATTCTAATAAAATGTTAATGGTCAAAAATTAGGAACTAGTTAATGGTTATTATCATGTTCTCATAATATGTATGAATGTAAGATCTTATAGACCAAACGATTGACTGGGAAACTTATCTATCTTATCTAGACCCTTTAATTTGAGTGTTTTTATTCATTCTTAATACAATATATACAAAAGGCAAAAACAAAGTTGTAGTGCTCTGAATTGTAAGGCAAAAATGATTTGAGGACATTTTGTTTTCCCCCCTCTGGTACTTTTAGCACGTCCTCACACCGTGTTGCAAACTATTTGTCCTCTTGTCTGAGGAGGGCGCTTCGCACACGTACTTGTATAAATTGTGTGTGTGTGTGTGTGTGTGAGTATAGAGTACCCCGTATCTTACCTGGTGTTTAGTCCCTCAAAGTGGGTAGATTTTTGTGTCTTTTTCTTCATCGTCTGCTCTAGGTAGAAGGTAGAGGCTATTAAAAGGTGTGCGTGCTGTGCAGGTGCCCTTTCCATTGTGACAGAATCTGCTCTCAATGCCACTTTTGTCAAAGTG
>KV751378.1:1081561-1119476 GCA_001698575.1 Mola mola | reverse complement strand
GAGGGTCACATGCTCCCCAACACAGGACCACCTGTCAGAGCCAGCGGACTCACAATTGATGATGTTTAAGATCAACTCGGGGGCAGTGGACTGCTCTTCAAGGATGTACGCTTCATAATCCAAGAGTCAAGTGTTCATTAGCTCCATTAGGCCTGAACTTTCAAAGGGTAACAGTTTCATTGACCTGAAAAGAGTGATTTGAGCTGGAATCATCATTCACTTGTCTGTCATGTAGTCTGAACTTTCCTCCCAGGTCTCACTACTCAAATTTTTTTCAGCTGATGGCCCGTAACTGCTGTTACAATGTGACATAATTTGCATTTGGGTGGCGTCCCAGATGCTCATAGTGCAAATTCACAATTTCATATATGTCACATTACTAGACATGTGATGTCACTTTGTTGGGGTATTTCCTGGGGATAGGTGGTCCCCCCTGTGTCCACACAGAATGCCCAGTGAAGCAGGAAATTGAAAAAGGTGGAGCTCCAGATTTATATCCCATCAGCTTTTATTAAGTCTTGTTTGCACAGACGGAAAAGCAAGTGTGTTCATTTCATGCTTAAAGTTACAAGTGTCAGCTGTACCCACTCGCCAACTCAATAGAGGAGGCGAGACAGAACTGCTGTTTTCGTCAGAGGCCTGGGGCAGATGACGGCACATAGTCTCAGCATGCTTTGCTGTAGATGTACCCTGCAGCTCAAGTGAGCATTCAGCAGAACCATCAGAGGGATTCACCAGCAATGATAAACTGGTGAAAATCGACCTTTCGTCTGGATGAAGCAACCACATGAGTTTGGTAGACGATGTAACATAGCCTGCACGTGAGGGTAAAGATGTACATAAACAAATGTTTCCCAGGGTAATTGTCAATATTCACAATGTTATGTCGAGCCACAGTCGACACAGTCATGTAAGTTGCAGACAGCATTATGTACCGTCTGTAGATAACCTGGCTGCTACAATAGTCCTGAGTCACGGTGGGAGGTTTAAAGCAAAGCACCATTTTCCCCGCAGTGACCACAACAGTCTTATAAGAACTCTGAAAAAAACTGACACCTCAACAAAAAGGGTGGGAGCAGTCAAAGAACACATGCACATCGTGAACCGTGGCGATGGAGGGAAGGCTGTGCAGCATGAGACAAAACTGGGTCATACAAGAAGATCTTAAGGGACTGCTGTGAAATTCTAAAAACTCATTTACTGGGAATTGAATTTCTAATGATACTAAATGAAAATGGAGCTGTGAAAATGTTCCGCTTCTGTGCGAGCCCCACTTTCTACAATCCCACTGAGACCCTAAGGCGACGCGGGAGGGCAGTAAAGGCATGGGCTTCTGGAAATGAACGGCGCCGTGTGAAAAATCACATTTCATTGTGCTTTCTTAAGCTTTATGAGGCCCACGGCTGTCGGATATGACGCTATTAGTTTACAGTATCGGGGGAAGAAGATTTCAGGTCTTCGTTTTTGAAAATATGGCAAACATTTAATCGAGTGTGCTGAATGCCTGGGGCGAGTTGTTGGATTCAGCTCCTAAAACTTACATGTGAGCGCACAAAATTCTAAGCAGATGTGTGCTGTACAGTACTGTAAAAAAAGTTTCACTGGAGCAGTAAGAGAAAGCAATTAACTGTTACTGATTAAGGGATCAGTAATAATTTTCTCTTGTACCGTTTTCCAGCTACAAATATTGTAAAAGTCACCACTCAGATTCTTTCCAATCTTTAGGTCACCACTGCCTGTATTGATTGAATTCTCTTCTGTTTGGTTCAACAAAAGATTTTCCTTCCCTTCATTGATCAAATTACTGGTTGATTGTTCGATGATGCCGTCAACAAATTGCTTGATTTGTTCAAGAACAGCTCAATAATATAAAACAGTAGGCGGGACACAATTGAGAACATTGACAAAAGGAGACATTCTATTTTCATCTAATGCTGAAACAGTGTCAAAAAGTTTTATTAAATCACACCTGATCGAACAGGAAATACATAAATGTATGTCGCAACCTGCACCCTCCCCATCCTGACTGGATAATAAAAACATACCACAGTGTCTGAGCTCTATCTGGAAGTGCTAATGATGATCACTTGGCAGTGGGAGTGTATTGATTATTGGCTTTTATATCATATGGCTAGACTCTTGTCTGTGCCTTGTCCCGCTTGTGGTCCCACCTCATTACATTTCTTCCTCCTTGTGCTTTTTGCAGCTGCTGCCCTGTAGCAACACCCGGATATACGTTACATAAGCATGCGAGATGCTCTTGACTGGTTACACAAAGTAATAACAAAAAATAAATAAATAATTCAAAGTGGATTATCGCTGACTCATTCCAACATTGGCGAGCACTTGAAGAATTTCATAATTTGTTTGATTATCTTTGAAGTGACAGTCATGCAGAGTAATTCCAATTTATGCTAATGTGCTGCTCCGCTTCCTCTTCGCCCAAACCGAGGCTGTACATGTTGGCATCTGGCAGCTTTGACATGTGCGTGAGGGCGAGAGAAGGTCTAAAATGCAGAATGAAGATGGGCCAGTGTGATCTGTTGCACTCTGGAGCGTATATCCATGCCGTGCCATGGATGCTGTTCATCCATGGCACGGCATGGAGAGGTTAATCAACAACAAAAGCCTGCTGATTTTATTGCTAACACCAACAGACGATTTTGTTTCAGATGCCAGCTGGTAGGCTGCTTTTAGATGAATGTGGAGCACAGAGTAGAGGGGAAGCTCCAAGCAGCAAGATGGTCAGGCACCAAAAACCACCCGGATCTGCTAAAATCTTATTTATTTCAAAGAGATTATTTTAATGAGCTGAAATAAACTTAAAACTTGAAAATGAACTTAAAAGTTTCTGTGGCTATTAGGATATTTCTATGGAAACAGTGTCTAAGCATGAAGTTTGTAGAAGAGTGTTATACACAGCGATAGCTGACATACATTTTCTGTTGTGTCCTATGGACTGGAGCATGTTGTCTTCTGATTGTAGAAGCTTTCTTTAAAGCTCCACAGCACTGATTATCAAGATTAAAGCAGCCTGTTCTCATACATTCAACTGACCCATCATGCTGTTGATGTGAAAGCTAGGAACCTACATTACCAAGCTTGATGGCGCCAACTGTGGTGTGACATTGTATGAGGTCCTTCCGTGGGGACGGAACCTGAACCCCACAGTCAAAACATAGTCACGTCTGCAATATGCTCTAACGTACAGATGGCTCGAATCATAGATGGGCTGGGACATGTGAGAAAAGTCTCTATGTGTCTGTCTCTTTAGTTTTTGGTTTTCCTACACATTACTAACATAACTTTGTGGTGTGTTCAAGTGCAAGTTTTTCACCCAAATTTACGCAACGTGTGGCAATGCAACTTGTCATGGCTAGCTCATAATGTCAGTCTGGTGTGTTTCGGCTCTAAGAACTGTCTGTGAAATGTATAACTATGAGTAGTATGGTGGAGGTATGTGCTGCTGTGTTATTTGCTATGTGGTCTGTAGCTAATTTACAAGTTTCTTAAGTAGACCAAAGAGGAGGGCATTTCAGTAATCAAGTTATAGTATTATCCAAACTCAGAGCACGAGCGTACCGAGATTTTTTGCAAAGGGCCTGGTGATTTGTGGAATCCACATATCAATCCTACAGTGATGTAAGGTAACAAAGTAAAAGTATTTAAGTAATTGTAATTTTTTTAGTAAAATGTATATTTTATTTGAGTTTCTTTCATTTTTGAAGCATCTAGTTTTAATTCACCACATTTAAAGTACAATTAGTAAGTGACATTGGACGTCTTGTTACTACTTACATTATAAAATCTGGGTTATGTGGATTGTGTGTATTGCACAAGATGAAATGACTGGCACACTCTCTCAAGACAAGGTTCTTAAGGACTGGTTGTTAAGGAAAAAAGGGAGAAAGCAAACCAGAAAAAGTTTCAATCACGGGGGATCCTGGAAATCCTCCCTGGTAAAACAGATTTAAACTTTGTAAAGTTGAAATGGTTATTGTGCTTTAGATAAGAGGACACTACTTAAACTGTATCTGGTTCCTTTTCAAACCTCGACCATACAAATGTAAGCATATATATGTTAAGAAGTTGTACTTTTTGCTCTTATACGTTTTAATTTTGGATACTTTTACTACTTAAGTACATATATATTCATTGATATTTACTTAGGACTTTGACTTAAGTTATTTTCCTAAGGGTGAATATCTTTACTTTTACTCATGTATGGTTTTCAGGTACTTTTTGTCACACTGGTACATTAATGGCACTGATGTCATTGGGTAATAGAGACATGTATTATGGTAGTTGTGTGTTATTGATAATTCCCATATTTTCTGATATCTCCCAGCAGCAGCATATAGAGCCTGAATAACAACAGCCCCGAGGCACCCCACATGTCATGGTAGTGTTGGCCAAGGAGTGTTTGCCGGACAGATCCATTCTAAAACAGGGGTGACCACAATTCTGCAGTCTGTAACTTCCGCAAGCTATGTAACAGCCTTGTAGTGACCACATTGCTCTAATACAGATTATAGATCATTTAGCTGCAAAGACACCAATTTCTCAAGAACTCACTTCAAGTAACCCGTTTGAGTAAAAATGAAGCTTACTTGACCTTCCTTTGAGTCAAACATTTCTGCTCAGTTTCCCCCTTTTAAATGTGAGACTCTTCATCTTTGCAGGTAGGGTCATTTTAACATTCTGCCAACACCCTGTTGATGGAAATGACTGAATACTGGCTTACCCTGAAACCATTTATATTCTAATGTTGATTAATGTGCACTGCCCATTACACATACACAAAACTGAAAAAAATACATTCCTGTCACTTTGTTGATATGTCCTTCTATCTAAAGACATGAAAAATTATCATTTTGACTACCATGTGCATGTGCTTGTGATTTTAGAAAACCTGATTAATGGGGCAGCTTCACTCACACAATATATATGGTGGACCTTATTAGAGTTCTGTTTTTCCATTTCAAATGTTTTTGTCATACAAATCTAAGTGGTACTGAACACAGTCGGACGAGACTCTCTCGCTTGAGTTAAAAAATGGCCTGCAGCCATAATTAATTCAATTTCATATGTGGGAAATCACATTTTGTCTGTAATGTTGTCATAACAAACAAGACGCACTGCCATAGCTGCTGAATTTATCCAAAACAGATGCAAAGTGAACTAATGTAAAAAGCAGTTTGTTTCAGGTTTTCTCAAACTACACACAATGTTAGGGCCAGTGACTGATTTATACATCTAAGAGTCGCTGTCCACATAAGTAGTAGACAAGTAGCGAACAGATGACATCAATTTAAACAAATTCCACTAGCTTTACACGGTTGTTGTGCCTTGTTTTGTGACAAGACAAAACTGCAGTGTTTGGTTTGGCACGAACCAAAGAAAGGCAGACATTTTGTATCAAGGAATGATCACGTCGGATCAAGGCAGTACAGGGTCCGTTGTACATCAGAGGAGGCTCAGCGCCTTAGGATCTTGCATGTGTGTAAAAGAGGCCAAGGACACATGATACAACATCAGTATGTGACGGGCTAGAACGAGGAAAAGGTTTTAAAAATGAATGACACATTTACTCGTCAATCACACAGAAAAACTTTGTAACTCCTTTCCACAATTTTTTTGTTTTAACAAAGGAAGGTTGACAGCGATATCTCTGATGACAACAGTGATTAAATTGCATTTTTACTCTTTTCATTCCTTGATAGAATTTTTAAATGAATGTCATTCAGATTTAGGCAATTTGATGCTTTGTTTTAAGACAAACATGACATTGAAAACATGGTTCTTTCCTGGGGAGTGCAGGTCAGAAAATGGGGAAAAAATTAGGAGAGGCTGTGAATGAGAAGCGAATGATGCTCCTTTTTCCATCAAAACAACACTGTGGTGAAACTGCACCGTTTGGCATTTTTAACAAATAACTGTTACTCAAATTAACACTGGCAAATGTTTTTGTTTGAATTAAAACTGAAATGAAAAATCCAATTATGGAGTAAATATTGTATCACTAAAAGATAATTCTTTATCCTACCCCTTATTTGAGTTTGTGTTGTTTTTTTTTCGTTGGTAATTCTTGGTGATGAACCTTTCCCATGTTCCCTGTAAAGAATTCCTGAAGTGCAACATTTGTATTTGCTTTAATCAGTCAAAACGATTCCTCCTTATTGACTAAACGGCCTCAACCCCGACTGTTTGAAAACTCAATAACAACACTGAACATACTAATCTATATCGCCAGAGTCTTGCTCTCTGTATCCTGCTCAATTATACATTATAGAAAGGATTTCATATCATTAAAATGCTATCTTTAAGGTATCCAGTTTAACTTAATGCGCCATTCACAATGTCCTCAGGTTCAGCAATGGATCATGTTGCTTTTTCTTTGAGGAGAGGTTGGAAACTTAACAAAGTGTATTCATTTCTATTATTCATTTATGATTTAAGTGATAGGCAGAGGTTTGGTTATGGACAAATTAAGCAGCTGTCTGATCTGCGGTGCAAAGTATTATGTTTGGTTGAGGCAGATGAGGGCACGAGCCAAAATGAGTCGCCTGGGTGGCAGCAAACAGCTCCCCAGATTCATTAGTAGTCTGGCTGACTGTGGTTCTCCTGTCTAGCTGCCCCGTGGCTCTTCTGAGAGGAGAGCTGCATCTGATACGACGCCAGCAGAGCACAGTGCTCTCCACCAACCAACTGCAGAGATAATGATTGCCTCTGATGATTTTTATCAAGCAAACCAACACTTTCTGAAAAAAATTGTTCAGATTTTACCCTGCACAGCGACGTCTTCAAAGGTGTTTTGTGCGAATCGTCAATCAACATTGCAAGTTGTTGTTTTGTTTTTGTTTTTTGACCCCCGGCTTTGAACTCATCCTCCAGCTAACAGTGACAACTTTGCCTGCAGAGAAAGAACTTGACTCTCAGATGGCCCACCATCGATCAGCTCGGGCCAGCAAACTTTTCATATTTGTCCACTGCAGAAGCCTTCGAAACAGCACGTAAAGCAACCTGTGGGTTGACTATCAAAACAGAAGCAAGCAAACGGTTGATGTATTTCAAGGTATTTACATTTTTAAAAACGCATAAACATGTATCCTCTCAAAGTGGTACTAGTGTAAGAAGTGAGTTCAATAATAAAAGGAAATGTAATATCGGTGGGATATATTCATAAAAGAAGAGGCACTTCTTTCTAACACCTCCCCATACAGTGTGCATGTACAGATATTAAAGTCAACAAGGAGATTTGAGACTGAAATAACATTAGTTATGTAATGTAATACAAGTAGAGTTTGTCCTGCTTCAGGTTGCTGTAGTGAGAATGTTTACAATGAATTTGATCAAATTTATCATACAGGTATATAATATTCACCAGCTTGCTGTGATGGTTTATTCCGATTTTATCTGCATGATCCCTATTGGATAAGAGACTGATTACAGCTTGTTTTCTTTTGAAACTGACTGCTGCTGCACCAGTGTAAATTTGAAGGTTTCATTTAATTTAACATTAGCGCTTTGACTGCAATAAATTCAACCCTGTAACATTTAATCTATCTTCAGTTTTTAAAATCTCTTTTGTTATCAAAAATAGCTTGCATTACATCTTACATATGCCAAATATGTGATAATGTGGTCCCTACACTTGACAATGAAAGTCTGCAGCTTGTTTGCTTGTTATTAAGTGGAGGCCTTTGATTTATACATCTGTGCCCAGGATCTGTAATATTATATGCGGGTTGGAAACTGTTTACACGGTCCTGTGGAGACGTAGTCATTGGTGAAGCTGCCTGGGGCACGGCTGTGTTTACCATCTCGCCGATATTCATCTTTAATCAGTCAGGCCACACATAGATTAGGATGCTACATGTAGGGCTGTGTCACACATTAACATGCTCTCCATTCGTGAGCGGACAGGAGATGTGGTGGTGGGGGGGCGTAGGTGCCGCTATACTTAAACGGAGCTATAAATGCTGGTCAGTGAGGAACAACCAGGGTTCCCTCACAACCACCATAGTTTAGGCATCACTCTTAACAAAAACTAGGACAAAGTTAAGGACACGCGATGATAAGCCTCTCACCTTCTTATCTCCATCCACGTTAAATTATACCACCGCCACTGTAATGTGTGATTCACTGGTTAAACTTAAACCCTCAAGTATCTTCAGGGATGACAGTCGGAGGATTACGGCTGAGATTTAATTCCCTGGCGTTCAGATTGAAATCAGACGTTAACAAGTAGAGTGGTATGTGGGAGCGGAGTTGATATTCAACATCAGCATTCGGGCTGGGTCATGTTTGTTTTTCAATCAGCTGAGGCACCTCTTCCATCTTCCACGAAAGCCATGTTCACTCTCCCTTCGCAGACCAACGCTCATAGTCCATTTCCAAAGTTGGCATCACATTTGTAGATCCATCTAATAAGCACAGGTCAAATAGCCTCCATAAATCATAAAACAAAGCACTTTTGCTCTGGTTTCACCGCAGCCCTGCTGTAATGGAACAAGGAGCCAAGATAAATTGTTATTACTGCTACAGCAGGAACCACTGGTGCAAAAAAAAAAAATCAATTGTATAATCACTGGTGGAGGAGAGGGGGGAAAGGGCGACATTTAAGTGTTCCTCCATTTCAGGTTATTCCTCTCATGGAGGCTTAGCACTGCTCACAACTCTGGTGAGGGGCAAAACAGAGCGAAACACCAGGAAAAATGATTCGCTCTCTTCAACTCCTATCCAACTCAAGCACCCAGCAGGAAAAAATAAAAATAAATATAAAGCAGGTATGCATCTCTTGTTGCTGACATTTAAACTTCATTTGTTTTTTGCAGGAAGTAATTTTCATTAGCAAAACCAATGTCCCCTCCAAGTGTTCTATCTGAATAATAAGCATCAACTCTTGCGGGGGCGAGGCAACAAACGACAACATTTGAGCACAAACTGTTCAAAGCAGCGCTCTAGAAAGATGCTGTCTTTGTTTGGGCTCCAGGTAAGAGGTGTCATAGTTTGCAGAGCCTGGCGTAATCACTTGCCTTAGGAGAATCCTACTAGAGAGCTAATCATTACCACTCTGCCAGTTTACAGAGGGAGGGGGTGCTCATTTCTCCTGCTCAACTTTGAGCTGTTTTCATCTGTGTGTGACTGCTGCCTGTCAAAAGCAAGCCACCACCGGTTGAAGCGTCAACTTTACATCAAAGCCAGACACAGCACAAGTTCATTTTGAAACTGCAATGAAATATTCAATGGCGTCTCCCTGCCTTTAATCAGAACAGAGCAGCATTATTCTCTGCAAAAAGTTTGTTTCCCTGAAAACAAGGGGCCTTTCACTTGGAGCTTTATGCAGCAGCAGCCTCACCCGTATTGTGTGTTATAATCCAATCATGCAGAGCACGGCTATGGCATATCGTTATGAGGAGTGAGCTACAGTCTTCATCGCATCAGGAAAATGTGTAGATTGTTTGTAACGCGACCCATCGCTGAGATCTATACTCCAGATGCCAGCTCTTGTTCATGAATGGAGATTATTACGTTACATTTTTAGGATTGTTAAAACCATGTTTTATTTGATCCCCACCATTTTGACTGATATCTCAGGATGTATTAGATACTTTGCCGTGAAACAATCATGTACAAGAATTCACAGTCCACAAAAGATGATTCCTGACTTTTTTTTCAGGTTACCACGAACTTTGGTACAATCGTTCATTTTCTCCTCTGGATATATTGTAGTACTTGTATCTTAAATAGATAGGTTGTAAACTCGTTCAATACCTTGGTTGATGACAACATACCCCCTAACCCTGATCTACTGCATTAGCATTAGCATGTTAGCATCATTATTGTGATTATGTTTGTTTTACATAATCGTTCACCGTTAAAAAAAGTAAAAAAAACAATCTGTATCTTCAAAGAACATACAGGTGTTGTCATTGTTGGAAATTCCTGCATGTAGTTGTAAAAGTGCAATAATTAAAATCACTTAAATAAGGAGGGTTTTGGGTCTGTATATCAACACAAAATAATTCAGGGAGTGTAGAGGCACTTTTTATCAAAAATTGAAAAAATATTTTTAAGATTTTGAAATGTCACAAAATTAAGAACAAATGTCCAAAACCTTTATTTGTGGATAGAGATTTTTTTTTTTAGAACTTTTAGTACTTTACCAAATAATACTCAAAAATGATTTTCATGGATTCAGTAACCAAACAACCTGAGATTCGATATCTGTTTGATAAAATGTACATTTGTTACAATTCAAATTTAACCTCACTATTCAGAATTTACAGCATGGATAAGTAACTGTTTAAAATGAACTTCCTTCATTTCTTTTGTTTGTTTTTTGAAACAAAGGAAATGACAGATACCTAAATTCTCACTTTATACAAATAAGGTTCTTTTAACAGGAAGAAGAAAACATTCACTTGTAATTAATGATCTCAAAATTGTGTCATTACATTCAATATCTAAGAAGTTGTAGTCGTCAATAAACAGAATATTAAAGAAGAATATAATGAATTTCTTATCAAAGCCATGAGCGCTTTGACAGCTACATTCTGTACCATTCAGTTGATTTATACAAACATATATGTGTAGACCATACCATGCCTATAATCACACTGGGCTCTGAAAAAGCCATCAGCCACAGTGTTACCATGCTATTGTTCCCCTGTCTGCACGCCTGAAAATGTAGTTTTGTGATTTATCTCCATCTGTGCCGATATAGGTTGCCAGCAGCTCTCTATATGTGCTCGTTGTGCCAACCGAAGTCTGGCAGTTTTGTGGAACGCGGCACAAAAGCTGCTGCACAGTCTGAAGAAGAAGAAAGAAGAGGGAAGCGACCTAAAAAGTAGGCCCGCATTTTGATTACTTCTGATCAAACCCTCATAGCTCATCTTTAACATTCACAGCAGTGTTTTGTCCTTCCCTTGAACGACTACATTATATCCCCAATCAGGTTTGTTCTAAGTGTAGCGCTGACCTTGAAAAGGGTTCTTTTTGAATTATGCTTCCTGTTTCAATATTAAACCTCTCAAGTCACTTGAGGATAAATTGTTTGTAAGGCATATCTAGCAAATGAAAAATACAGAAATGCACGATTATGTACTTCATTGATATTATGATGTATACAGTTAAGCGTCAGTATTCTTACCTGCTGCTATTGTAATACATAATAGAGCTAATCTGGGCTTGTTGGGGTACTCTCAATAGCCCTATTTTATTTTGTTTACAGCAAATGAATAAGTTTTGAACCTTGGGAGAAAGTGATCAAATTGCTTATTAAACAGGTAAGATGCTCAAACATTGTGGTGATTAATTCACCAGGGAGCATGTTTCAAATGTCTCTTCTGTCTAATTCACTGTTAGTTGCTGGTGCAGATCAAGTGGACCAAAACAAGATCAGTGACAGATGCTTTTTATATTCGGTAAGAGCTGATGTTCAGAAATGTGTGAAGCTCAGACAATTATCCAGTGCAGTGAAACAATAATCAGGGAGAAATGATCAGGGGAGTTATTAAAGAAAACAAAATGTTTATCTATGTTTTAGAATGTCTAGGATTCATGCCAGTGATTCATGCCATCACTAATTGTTTTACTAATTTAGTCAGTTCCAGTTTTCCAATATTTGGGTGTAAACCCAGTGTTATTCTTACCAGCCAAGTACAGAATCTACTGTACATAGACCAGTATTTTGTGAACAGTATATTTATTCTTTTCTCTTCTGTTTTTTTTTTTTAAATACTGCAAATAAATAGATTAAATAGATTATAATATTCTCTGAAAAATTTGACAGGACAAATTTCAATGGTTAGTTTCAGTAATTAATGATGTTGGACAATTTCACAATACTCAAATCCATCATTTATAAGTTTACACATTTGCAGTTTAAACAGTTTGCTGAATCTGCCTCTGCAAATTTCCCTCATGTTTACATGGATGAGTCTTTCATGCTTTTGAAAGGCTACTCTAGTCACATGCCACCCAGAATGAGGGTTTGTTGTTTGGTTTTATGTAAAGTGCTACTAAAACAATTATCCCTCCCCATCCTATTGTGTCTTTTGATCTCAAACGATCCAATGACCCCTCAACTTACATTACAATAAGGCTAAGCTACTCTACATTAATCATCTCAGCAGGTGGTAGCATATGACTCATTTTCTTTTTGGATTATTAGCAGGAAGTCGCAAACTTTTTCATACCGTTGTTTGAGTCCAGAAATTTGAAATAACTGGATTATTAGCAGGAAGTCGCAAACTTTTTCATACCGTTGTGAAATGTTTTGAGTCCAGAAATTTGAAATAAGCAAACACTCAAATGAAGCGTGGACAGTGTAGTGCAAATGTATGAAATCTTACTGTGGCCAACCCTTGTCATAGTCCACTCGTGGTTTTCCCCTCTACCAACCCACTCTACCTGCCTGCCTACCTCTCCTAACCAAGATCATTAGACTCACCTGTTCCCCCCAGTTGGCTCTATCACCCAGCCTCCTCTTAACCAGCTCCTCCACACTCACTCTCTGCCAGATTGTCGTCGCGTCATGTACTACTCTCCAGCACCCTTTTCCGGACGGATCTCCTGGTACCTGACCTGTCTTCTGCCCCTGACCACATCTCCTCATCTCTGCCCCGGTAACCTGTCCTGCCTTCTGACTTTGCATCTGCCCGCTCCCTGTCTTCCTGCAGCCTGCCTGGACTCCCTCTCCGGAGACTCCTGCCCCATTCAGAAATTGGACTGTGCTCGCCGACCAGGCTTTGGACTCTTGAACATTGTCAATAAAGTTCTGAACTGTTCCGGTCTAGGTTTGTGCTGTTCTTGGGTCCGCTCTCACACCCGTTACAACCCTAGTGTGTGTTAATGACACTAAACCAACCGAGGGCTGAGGGAAGTCACTGCGTCATGCTGAAAATATAACCACAGGAAAACATTCAAAGTGTGTCCTTTACACTGGCTGTTGTTTCCTTCTTCACTGTATGACACATGTGCTTTCACTTGTCCATCACATCGCCTCAAATATGCACATACATTCTCTTCTGTGAGTCCCTTGACTTGTGCCAGTAATGGCGAGACACGCAGTTATTGAATGCAAATATATTAAATGGCTATTACAGAGAAAAATGGCTATCAATAGTGACACATGAAAAATACTTTATGAGATCATGTAATGCCGGTACTGTAAATGAGCCATTTTGGTGCCATGTACAGCAGGCTATAGGCAACACTTTGTAAGCTACTCTATAATATTTTTTGTGGAAAATGGTGCACTATGCATGCTGGAAATGGAGCCATCAAAAGACTTGTCAGCATAGCAGAGCTTTCATATTTCATCATAAATGAATGCTTACTTTAGGTCTTATTTCAAATACGCTGCAAAATAAAGCTCTATTTTAAGCCACAAAGATTCAAATATGGTATTTTATATTTCAAAGGGAAAATTTCTTATATTCCACTCTTTGATTTTGTCAAATTAAAACACTTGAAAACTTAAAAAAAAGAAACAAAAACTTTTTTGATCCGCACAACCAAAGACCTATCATGGGACTACATCCTAGACAGAGAAATTTAAATGAACGGATGGGTGGATTGGGAACCCCACTCGAAATTCAGACTCTCTTGAAAACCTCTTCTGCCGCACCACGAGGATGGCTCAGAAGGTCTTCAAAGTTTTTTCGAGGGTTGTTCAAATGAAGGGGGAAATGTGACTGATGCTGCTGTCTCAAAGCTGTCATAGTCTTGTCGGTGCTTTCTCATCAAGCTTAGAGTGGGGAGACTTAAAAAAAAGTCTTCACATTGTATCAGGAAGAAGACACATTTTCCAAGATAGCTTTTTCATCAGAAGGAGCTTAGGTGTTTAATGATGGTGGTATGAATCACCTGTCACATAAACCACAAGCAGCAATTCTTTGACAGCTATAACAACTCAATGTCTCGTCAAACATTCCTGGTTATGGTACACTTTAGTCTCTATTTTCATTACTTTTTTCTTCACTCTTGTGAGAAAATGCTCTAAATCCTAACTGAACCAAATATGCCCTCCACCTGTTATCCATCTCACAGGGTAGTTTTGCTGCCTCATGTGTACCTAGAGGACCATATAACACTCAGCACTCTACAATGGTATAATTGGTTTGAAAACAATCTGTGTTTCTAAGGCGAGCCCAACAAATCATAACAGGATGGATGTCTTCTTTTGTGCTAATAGAGTGACTCTGAGTTTCTGTGTTGCCCAGTTTTGCAAAATTAATGTTGGGGGCCAAGCCTTCCTTGAGGTTCATTCATTGCCATGGGCTCATCTCCCTATAGCCAAATATAACACCATTAATCACTATTATGTCATGCCATGCAGCTGTACACGCATCTCTGGGTCACTTCCCTGGTTCTAATTTCCTATTTGTAAAGGTTCAGGTGGATGTAATTGTGTCAACTGGCAATTTGTGTGCACTGTTAGCAATATTAAAAATCAATCCCATGTATTTTATATTCCCTCAAGGCCAAGAGGATCATCTGTTGTCTTCCATAGTAGGAAGACCTGCTGTTGGAGAAATTGTTCATCTTCTGTTGCCCTGATGCCAGATTCTTGGGTCATTATGGCAGATTGGCCATAATGACCCAAGTAATCCTGCTAACATTTATTCATTATGATTATTATACCATGAAATTACTTCATATTTTGTGGTTTAGGATAGACGGTAAATTGATATCAGTTTTACTCTCATAAAGCTAAATAGTGATTATTTCGATATAAGAACATAACATAAAGTATAACTTAATATATTTTGCACAGTGTAATAGCTAAAGAAAAAAAATGACACAGTCTGCATTTATATTGGTTGCATGAAACTTTGCTTTTGCTCTGCTATTCATGCTGCCAACGGGCTGGAATGTTTATGGATAAAAATGAAAGATTGATTTCTGGCACCAAAGTAGTGAGTCAGCTATTGCAGAACCAACACTTGATGAAGCATTGTCCTCCCTGGTGTTTGTCCCCAGGTAACAGTGTAACAAATGGAATATTTGTGCAAAAGGAAATGATCCCCGCTGATCGATAAGTCAAAGGAGGTGAAGGGGAGTGATTAAAAACAGGGGTAAAACAAAAGTTAACTGAGGGACATTTGCATGAGGGAAAAGACTCGGGTGTTGTGTCAAATCTGTTTCACCTTAGATGTGTGTTGTTGGGAAGTGACCAGACTGTTAGCAGTAATCATGTTGCTAAAGCTGTGATTGCAAATTGGGCATCAACAGTAATGCCACTTGGAAACACTAAATATACTGTATGTATGTATAAAATATACATAACCATCTTAGAAAACATTCGGCGCTGTAAAGATTCAATTGACAGCAGAAGTATTAAAAATGCATTACTACTGACAATCCCATAATATATAATCATACGAGTGATGATTATGTATTGTATATCAGGGCGCCCACAGGAGCAACACTGCTGTGAATGGGATGTCGTTATTTCCATATATTAATATTTTGCCTCATTAGCTTTATTGATTTTTGTAAAAATGGGATTTTTTTCCCCGAATTTATGCAGCAACATTTTTCCTAACAATTGGGACAGGTGCAACAAAAGACTGGCAAAGTTGTAGAATGCCCAAAAAACGCTTCTTTGGAACGTTCCACGGATAAAAAATTGGTAAAAAAAAAAAAAAAAAATTGGTTAAAGGTGAAAGTAACAAGATTTGGTGTGAAAAGGGCTCGTTATTCACAAGTAAAGATGGATAGAATCTCAACACTCTGTGATTCACATGACTGTACAGTATAAAGGATGTTATTCCATTACCTCTGGAACTGTAGCTGATCTGAGTGTGGGTGATCTCATAAAGAGCTTGTAAGAAAATGTACAAAAGTAATGCAGTGTAATTTGTGAAAGCCATATAGAATTTGTCATTTGGGAGTCTGTGTTAATATGGGGGAAATGGGCAATGACTTGGTAGAGCATGTGCTGTTACATGGAAATAAAACCAAGAAACATGCAGGATTCCACTGAACAAGAGTCAGTCTCCAAACAAGGTTCTAGTTATATTTAAGATAACTAATGTAAACAATAGAAGCCAAACTGGCACCAATAACGTCATGCATTTCAAAGGCTGCGGGATCGATGTCATAGCTGGTTAATCGTACTGCATAAACATTGTGCATAACTTTTCACTGGACATCACAAATACCTTCATGAGCTAGCAAACATATTTTATTTGAAAATGACAGTGTTTTAACTTCCAAGGATCTTAGTACTTTTGTCACTGTCCTGCAGGTGCTGTGGCAGTCATTAACCCTGAACCCGAGCAGTAATCACTCTTGTATTTTTACAGATTTCTGTAGTCCTCCTGAATCTGTGTGGAATGTGCAACTTCTTCCCTGTATCATATGCAAAGCATTTCAGTCAGGTGTCAGGGCAGAAAGGACTGCAGTGGGTGTGTGTAAGGGCAAAATGAATACCATCAAGCATGCAATTGTGTGGCTGTAATGGCAGTGACAAAGCAGAGCTTCAGCAATAATGGATTGGTTTTCTTGACAACAGACAGGGGTTTTATGTAATGGAATTCAATTAGCACTGTTCTCTGCTTTTTTTGGTCATTGATTGTTTCATCAAAAGTGAGGGGGGTATCCATTTGCTTGTGGGTAACAGATCATAGAAATCATACTCACAGTAGTGCTGATGTGCCTTCAAAAGATCTTCCACTCCGTGAAGTATTGTGTTTTTGAGGTGATCGCAGGTTTTAAGCTCAAATAGAAGGGAGATGTACTGACTAAAATGCCATCAAATTGCAACCTGTATTGCAGCTTGAGTACAAACTTTTGCTGAAAGCCAGAGACAACTGTGTGATGTATTTCTACACAGGGCTGTGATTGAATCAGGACTCCGGTCCAGTTTGCAGCAGTGATATTTTACTGCTCGGCATTGGCTGGCTGCTGCAGTTGGAAAAAGAAGAGCGAGTCAGAGACGTGATCGAGGTATAATGGAGTTCTTCACAGGTCAGCGCAGAACTATTGACCTCTCGGCAGGTTCCCTCTGTCCCCCACTCATCTGCCACAACATCCACCACTCATCAGCAGTCCATCAGGCCAGGGTATCCAGGAGGAGTGGAGGATTGTGAATCACATTGTTGTAGAGCTGCTGCCCTGTTTCGCCAATTCAATTCCTCTTTCTTTCTTTCTTTCTAAAGTGTGGCCGGCAATGCTCTCAGGCATCAAAATCGCAAATGGCCGTCTGCCGAGATGAGATGATGACGTATTAAATAACTGGCTCGCTTCTAAGCATATTAGTTTCCGTAACAATTTTTGTCCTTATCAGCATTTTCCCTTCTCTCCCCTCTCCCTCTCCCTTCCCATGCTCCTTTTATTGTTCCCCATTTCATTTCCATTTTACAATTTTGATATTGAAAGAAACCCTGAATTAGGACTTATCTTAAACAGTGCAAGTAAATTGGATTGTTTTTTCGCGCTTGGCATATTTTCACAACAGCAGATTTTTATCCACAGGGGATAGATTCTGTTTTTCCCAGTGGTGAGCACATATTGTAAACCCAGCTGATCCTATAGGGAGGCTGTTATGTTGTGGTGTGCACGCTCTGTTCTTTTGTCTAATACACAGCACCTCTGTGCTGCTGGATCACTATTGATGCTTGTTTTGTGAAACCACTGAAGACAGACTCTCAGGTGGACTGGCGGATAGAAATATATGTAAAGGCAAAGATGAAAAAGACGGCACATCCGCAGAACCTTTCCATTCTTTATCTATGGTTAAACTCTTACTGTCAAAAAGCAGATTATAAATGATAACATTCTTACATTGCATATGCATGGGTGAGAAGGCTTTTTAATCAATTTAATTAAGTATTTGTACATGAGTTTTTCTTATTAGTAATTTTACTTAAAACAATGATTGAACAACCCATTACAATATTAAACTATGACTAAATGAAACGCCCTTAAACTATCATTATCGTTTAATACATATCAGAATTTTAAAAAGTGGCTGGAATTACCTGAGAATCAGTCACTGATTTTACCACCCAACGAACACGCTAACTGACAAATATGAAACCCATCCCAGTGTTACAAGAACAACAGGTGACGTTGTTTTGGCAAAATGATAAAAATTAAAATCATACAAACGGTGTATCCTCAGCAGTGATTAGAAAATTTGCTACACTGTTTACTGAACTTTGACCTTCTGTAGGTTCGGGAGGACTTTCCCCTCTATCTCTTTCTGTCGACACTTTGACAGTAAAGCCTCTTTCAACTCAGGTACACAGTGGGACTAAAAGGCTAAATTGACTGGCTGACAGTCCATTATATGCACTGGGACTAGTGAAGAAAAAAAGTAAACTTTAACCCAGAGCTGTTTGAGTACAGCCCACAAGTTAACATTCAGACAGGTGAATATAACCGCTAGTAACATGTCGTGTGAGTGTTTGCTATTGTGGATTATTAAACTCTGCAGCACAATGGCAGTTATTCAATTTTTGTATGTTGCCTTCTGTACTGCATTGTCCAAAGATGGTTTATCTCAGATTTGTATTGTTTTCTGGTTAAATGTAAGGAGGCACAATAGAGGAGGGCTGTTGACATTGAATTGATTGAACCTAATTTTTTGTCCCTTTTTACTTGTAAATTAAAAATAAAGAATAAATACTATGAGGCTGACTGTTTAGGTGTGTAAGTTGAAGGTGAGTCTGGATAATTCATGTATAATACGCCTCATCAGTCAACCTCTGTTTGTCAACTAGACAATAGCATTCATAAGACCCGTCCTAGTCGCTTACTGATGCTGCATTACTATTGCAAAGCCATAGGTCATATTTTTAACCTCTTTTTACTGGGCGGATTCCCAATGTCAGTAAAGCAGCACAGGTTTTACCACTATTTAAAGAAGAGATCCTGGTGAATTGAATAATTATTGACTAATCTCCAAATTTTCCTGTGTGGCAAACTGCTAAAATCATTATTGAATCAGCAACTCTACATTTTGAGTTTCACAAATAATATTACCCACCATCAGTGTGGATTGAGATCAAGCCATACAATTTCAACAGCCTCTTTAGTCAGACATGATGGTATAAACACTATTGACAATGGAAAGAAATGTGCACCCCCCCCTCAATGACTCTGACACAGTTGACCATTCAGTTTTACTAAGCAGATTGTTGTCAAATAGTCTTGATGAAATTGATGAAACTGCTTTAATTAATAGAACAAGAACACTAGTAGTTCTATTAGCAGAGGTGAAGCCTTTACTGTCATAGTCCACTCCTGGTTTTCCCCTCTGCCAACCCACTCTACCTGCCTGCCTACCTCTCCTAATCAAGATCATTAGACTCACCTGTTCCCCCCCAGTCGGCTCTATCACCCAACCTCCTCTTAACCAGCTCCTCCACACTCACTCTCTGCCAGATTGTTGTCGCGTCACGCACTACTCTCCAGCACTCTTTTCCGGACGGATCTCCTGGTACCTGACCTGCCTTCTGCCCCTGACCACGTCTCCTCGTCTCTGCCCCGGTAACCTGACCTGCCTTCTGTCTTTGGACTTTGCATCTGCCCGCTCCCTGCCTGCCTGCAGCCTGCCTGGACTCCCTCTCTGGAGACTCCTGCCCCGTTCAGAACTTGGACTGTGCTCGCCGACCAGCTTCCTGATTGTCGTCTGTTTGGACTCTTGAACATTGTCAATAAAGTTCTGAACTGTTCGGGTCTAGGTTTGTGCTGTTCTTGAGTCCGCTCTCACACCCGTTACATGTACATAAATGATCACCTCAGGGATCTAATCTTGCACCTCCCCTGTTTAAATGACATTGCCATGGAACCAGGAAACTGTTACTTTCATCTTAATACTGACGATATGATTTTATGTTTTTAGTATCCTCTCTTCTATATTTACTAAATAGTTTTAACTCGATCCGACATGCGTGGTTGGTCTAGAATTAGTAGATAATGTCAGTACAATGAAGTATGTGTTTTTCTCTAGGTAGAACATTATCCCCATATGTGCACATTTGTCCACCTTAGACAAAATAAGCACCAAAATGAACAAGTCCATCAGCACAAGTACGTGGGTTTCTCGCTACGTCAAGATTTGTCTTTTAGGTCACACATCTTAAATGTACAGAACTAACTCGAACATAGAATCTCTAATATGTTCATGCGTCATCTCAGTCTTGACACAACTAGATGCTACTCAAATATATAACAGCATGATGTGGTTTGTCACAGATAACTTTCAAAGTAAAGTTAAGCATCCCTTGCTGCATAATAGTAATAAAGTATCACTGGTTAAAGGACCAGAAGGAAATTATTTTTGTTTTCCATGTGAGTACATATGGGCTTACTGTCAAGGAGGTTATATTTTACTGTTTGTGAGTTTGTTTGTTTCTATGCATGTATGCATTTTTCAGGGTGATTAACAAGCTGGGGGAATTGTTTAGCCTTTGTGAAGGTTTGTAACTTAGGATTGCTTTTCTGTTTGTATATGACTACATATTTGTATATTGTCTCATTCTTGTCTATTTGCATGGGGCCCCATGATGCCTAACTGTGAAAATAATGAATAAATAAAACATATTGCAGCAGAGATTGTGTGTTTATGTGTGTAGTCACAGACCTACATGCTTGCATTATAATACAATATGAATACCTCCATATCGTACTATAAATTTTGTATTAATTCAAAGTGTTACGAGGATGTGTTTTTGTTTTTATTTAATGTTATGTGCTGTACAACTTTATGTACAGTAATTGAAGTTGTTCATATCACTAAGCGGCAGACTGCCCGGATCATCACCTATATGTGTTGCAGCAGTCCAGGCATGACAGTGTGACCAGTCACATGCATGCCATGCATTATTCGCACTCATTTTTCACACATCAACAGTTTTAACATCACGAAAGGCATTCTGGAAAAATGTGTCTTCCGTCCTGAGCCAACATTAATTTGAACTCACAACAAAAGGTTAATTGGCTTTAATGTGCCCATGATATTTGACTAAAAAAACAACTGTTTTGAAGGGAAGACAAATGCAAGTTTGATTGTTGGAAGAATGAACAGGGGACATTTTGTTACGGTTGTCTAATGCCTAGTCTCTTAGTGCCATTTACTAAAAGGACATTGACTGCTTTGAAGAGTACCAGCAGATTATTGAGAGGATAAAAGACAGGCCTCTGTAACATTTTATACAATTCATACTACATTACACAAACATCCATAGAGCTAAAGCACTCTGAAGTGCCTATTATCATTCAATTGTGCCTGCTTTACTGAAGAAGCTTCAAAATGTCTGCCATCAAAAGCTTTTTTGAACTATTTCATTCCAACTTTAGACATTTTTTTTTAAAGAGGAGGCTGCTGTGGAATTAACTTAAATCCATGCAGTGTGTCGATGATGCTTTGGACCGAGTTTTTGTGTTTGTCCGTGAAACCTCAAACAGTGCTACAAGGACTTCGTGCTTCCAATTACTGTCTGTGCAGTTGGTTTCAGGTTGGAATGAAAAATGTTCATGACAGACTGAACCAATCAACACGGGTGGCAGCAGAGCCAGCCATCATTAATGAATCCTCAGTGTGAGACACAGAGCAATTATGTGTGATGTTACTATGGCATTTGTTCTTTGCTTGTGAAGAACCTTCCAATTATCAGCCGATCTAAGAGTTTCCAGGAGATCATGACAATTGTCACTTGTAATTTTGTTGTCGCTCAGATGATAATAAAATGTAACTTAGCAACAAAATGGATGGCTTTACAGGACTGTGCGACAACGGGCCGTTGTTGTCTCATTCTGATTACATCTGACAAGCATGTCAGCATTTACCATTTCCAGTTTTCTTGCTGTTGGTTCTTTGGAAACAAAAAGTGACACAAACACAGATGCTTCATTAAGTCGCTTTACAAACAACATCCAAGCATTTTCCATGGTGTTCTGAAAAGGGACAGGAGAAACATATTATTAACATACCATGTCTTTTTTCTCCTTAGTGTCAAAAGACTAGAGTAAAGTATAAAACGATTTCTGGATTTCGTAAAGAAATCAGCTCACTGCATCAGTCTGCACCAGCACCCGTGACTGCCCTCTGAATCACTCTACACAGAGGCTTTAGGAAGTGAGTCAACCTTAGTGTAATGTTGGCACAGTATACCTGAACAGCTGCACGTTCCCTGCCTGCACAGAAGGGGAAAGTCCTCAACCTCCTTCAGCATATGGTTTTATATATTTAATTATCATCATTTTTGCATGAACAGGTTTGTTGCTACCGGCATTTTACTGTGTGTGACCCAGTTCTGTTTTAATTACTCTTTTGATGATCGTTCGACTAAAAATGATTATTTATCTTATCAAACATTTGCTATATTTATTGAATCTTTACAATCATGAGATTTAAGTCTCACTCTCGATCAACTCCTAAATAAACCACTAGGGGGCAACATCTCACCTGCAGTCCCTTTTATTGAGTAGACTGGTTTCACTGGTAGGTTCCAGTTCTTTAAATCAAATCAAATCAAATCAAATTTTATTTGTATAGCCCAAAATCACAATTTACACATTATCTCACTGGGTTCTGACAAACTGTACAAATGTGACATCCTCTGCCCTTAGACCCTCGAACCAGGTGAGGAAAAACTTAAAAACCATAAACAGGGAAAATAAAAAACCTCAGGAAGAACCACAGAGGAGGGATCCTTCTTCCTAAGATGGACAAACTTGCAATAGATGTCACTTGTACAGAACACAACAACATGATAATAACAGTTTACTTAGAATATATAAAACATCCATGAGTCCCACAGTCTGTGGGATCTATAAATCCAGATGTATGGGAAGTCTAGTGATCCAGACGCAGGTGTGCTCTGTTGGTCCAGGAGTCTTTATAGTCCATGTATCAAGATCTGACTGTTGCTGTTGTAGTCACTGAGGCCAAGAGTATGTGGAATCTATAAATCCCGGGATATGTGAAGTGTAGTTATCCAGAAGCAGGTGTAGTCTATTGGTCCAGAAGCCATTGTATTCTGTGGATCCCGATTTGCACTTGGAAATCCAGCCTAGGATCCAAGTCACAGGATATCCTCTCCTAATGTGGCCAGGACGCATCAGGCAGGACCACAGCAGCAGCTCCCACCGCATCCTAGAAAAACCTGCAGGATGATAAAGCACAACGACTCCGGGGAAGAAGTGAAGTTAATGTAAGGATATGGAAATTTAGAGGAGCAGAGATGGAGTCTGAGTTAGAGGGGGCAGAGAAGAGAGCTCAGTGCATCATGGAGTGTTCCCCCAGCAACCTAAGCCTATGGCAGAATAGCTAAGGGCTAGATAGTTCACCCCTAACTATAAGCTTTATAAAAAAAGGAAGGTTTTAGGCTTACTCTTAAAATCAGAGTGTGTGTTTGTCTCTTGTACCGAGATTGGAAGATGGTTCCACAGGAGAGGAGCTTGATAGCTGAAAGCTCTGCCTCCCATTCTACTTTTGGAGATTCATGGGATCACCAATGACCCTGCATCCTGGGAGCATAAGGTTCTGGATGGGTGATAGGTTACTATGAGCTCTTTAAGATAAGATGGTGACTGACCATGATTAGCTTTGTAGGTGAGGACAAGGATTTTAAATTCTATTCTGAATTTAACTGGGAGCCAGTGCAGAGAAGCCAGTATGGGGGAAATATGGTCTCTGATATTAGTTCTAGTCAGTACACGCACTGATGCATTTTGGATTAACTGAAGAGTTTTTGAAATTTTATGAGGGCAAGCTGAATATAAAGAATTACAGTAATCCTGCCTGGAAGTAACAAATGCGTGAACTAGTTTTTCCGCATCTGTCTGCAGACAGGATGTGCTGGATTTTAGCGATGTTACGGAGGTGAAAGAAGGCAGTCCTTGAAATCTGTTTAACATGTGAGTTAAAAGACAGCTCCTGGTCAAAGATAACACCCAGGTTTCTGACAGTGGTGCTGGAGGCCAAGGCAATGCCATCCAGATTAACTATGTTGTTGGATAATGAGTCTCTAATGTGTTTAGGGCCCAGCACAATTACTTCAGTTTTGTCAGAGTTTAACAATAAAAAGTTATGAGACATCCAGTTTTTAATGTGCTTAAGACATATTTGCAGATTAGTGATTAACTGATGGGTTTCATCTGGCTTCATTGATAAGTATAGTTATGCGTCACCTGCATAGCAATGGAAATGTATGGACTGCTTTCTAATAATATCACCTAAAGGAAGTATGTATAGAGTGAATAGCATTGGTCCTGGCACAGACCCTTGTGGGACTCCATGACTAACCTTGTCAAATGTGGATGATTCATCATTAACATGAACAAAATGATATCTATCAGATAAGTAGGAATTAAACTGTTTTAAAGCAGATCCTTTAATGCCAATTTGGTGTTCCATCCTCTGTAGTAAGATGTGATGATCAATAGTGCCAAAAGCTGCACTAAGATCTAATAAGACTAGTACAGAGATAAGTCCCTCATCAGATGCAATGAAAAGGTCATTTGTAACTTTTAACAATGCTGTTTCTGTGCTGTGATGCGTTCTAAAACCTGATTGGAAGTCTTCAAATAGACTCTTATCCTGAAGAAAGCCACATAGTTTAGCTACTGCTTTCTCTAGAATCCTTGAAAGAAAGGGGAGGTTGGATATTGGTCTATAGTTGGCTATAACTTCTGGGTCCAGGGTAGGTTTTTTAGGGGCAGTTTAATTACAGCTACTTTAAAAAACTGGGGTACATAACATGTTACAAGGGATATATTGGTAATATTTAGTAGTGGATTGCTAACTAGGGGTAAAACCTCTTTGAGTAAGATAGTAGGTATGGGGTCTAGTATACAGGTTGACGATTTAGATGAAGATAATGTTGTTGTTAGTTCATGATGGTCAATTGGATGGAAGCTTTCCAAACACATATCAGGCCTAATAACGGCCTCTATAATTCCTGTTGCTGAACTGGAATCTGTGGTGTGTAAGATATTTTCTCTGATAAGCATAATTTTTTTATTGAAGAAGTTAATAAAATCATTACAGGTGAGGGCTCTAGGAATGCATGGTTCAATAGAATGATGGTTCTCAGTCAGCCTCGCTAGAGAGCTGAAAAGGATCCTGGGCTTACCCTTGTTTTCTTCTATTAATGCTGAATAGTAACCTTTTCTTGCTTGGTGAAGGGCCTTCCTGTATACTTTAAGGCTATCCTGCCAGGCCAGGCGTGACTCTTCCAGTTTAGTGGAATGCCATTTCTTTTCAAGTTTGTGAGTTTTCTGTTTTAACTTGCGAGTACTAATATCATACCATGGAGCTAGTCTCTTGACTGGTTTTGCTTTCTTTCTAAAGGGGGCAATTGAATCTAGTGAAGCACGTAGAGAGATGGCAGTGAAATCAGCAAGGTGATCGAGCTGGGAGGGGCTAAAATTAAGATATGACTACTCTTTTATATTGGGATATGGCACTGAAATTATTGTAGAGGTAATAATTTCTTGTTTCCTCAGATGTGCATCTGCTATAATAACTAGTGACTCTTGGTTTATAATTGATGAGCAGAAATTAAAATGTTAGAAGATAATGATCTGATAAAAGCAGATTTTGCACAGAGACTTTTATGTGCTCAATTTCAATGCCATATAAGAACAAGATCAAGGGTGTGATTAAAGGTGTGTGTTGATTCTTGTACACACTGGCAGAAGCCAATTGAATCTAACAGTGAGAGAAATGCCGTACCAAGGCAGACGTTTTCAACGTCTACGTGGATATTAAAGTTACCTACAATAATAACTATATCGTTTTAAGGACCAGGGCTGAGTGAAACTCTGAAAATTCAAATAAAAATTCAGTGTAGGGTCCAGTTGCTTGATACACTATAACAAACATAGTTGGAGTTTTCATGGTTGGATCAGAAATGCTAAGAATGGGATTTTCAAATGAACTAAAATTTTGTTTGGGCTTAGGGTTTGTTATTCGGGTAAAGTTGAAAATGGCTGCAACTCCACCATCTCTGCCAGTGTCTCTGGGAATGTGTGTGTTAATGTGACTGGGAGGAGTGGATTCGTTAAGACTTACATATTCATCTTGGCACAGCCAAGCTTCAGTAAGGCAGAATAAATCAATATTATTATCCGCTATAAACTCATTCAATAATACACCTTTAGATGATAGAGATCTGATATTAAAGATTACACATTTAAGTCTCTTTACTTTGTAAACTGCCTCATTAGTGGTGTTGATTTTTTATTAAGTTCCTATGTGAACCCTTTTTATTTGATTTACTGAATTTATGTGGACGGGGGACAGACTAAGTCTCTATGGGGTTGTAGGTGGATGACTCTAAAGGAAGAAGCATGTAAGACTGCAACTCTGCTTCCTGGCTTCAAATCTAAATTGGCAATTTCGCTGACTAATAAATCTGCCCATATTTCTAGAAATAAGAGCAGCTCCTTCCCAAGTAGAATTGATGCCATCTCTCCTCATTAGACTAGGTCTTCCCCAGAAGGTTTGCCAATTATCAATGAAGCTCATGTCATTTGCAGGACACCACCTCGACAGCCAGCGGTTAAAGGACGACATGCGGCTAAAGATGTCGTCACTGGTCAGATTAGGCAGGGGACCAGGGAAGACTACGGAGTCCGACAGTGTTTTAGCAAAAGCACATACGGACTCAACATTAATTTTAGTGACTTCCAACTGGCATAGCAAAACGTCATTAACGCCGACATGAATTATAATCTTACTTGATTTACATTTACTCTTTGCCAGCAGCGTTAAATTTGAGTCCACGTCGCCCGCTCTGGCCCCAGGAATACATTTGACTATGGCCGCTGGTGTGGAAAAATTTCCTGTTTCGCAATGTAGAGCTGCCAATTACTAGAGTGGGTGCCTCACTGAGTTGGGAGAATCTGTTTAAAAAGTGAACAGGTTGGTGGTGAACCGTGGGCTTCTGCTTAGGACTATGCTTCCTTCAAACAGTCGCCCAACCTCCCTGGTTACCCGGCTGTTCGCGAGCTGCTTGGGGCCTAGGAGGAGCCGTTTCAGTCAACCCACACCAGCTAATGGGGGCTGGTTAGGTAGCGAAGCTACTGGTTTGGTTTGCAAGGTGCGGATCGTAGCCTCCAAATCGCTAAGCAGTGTCACCATGCTCTGTGACCAGTATTCCTATTGCCACCATGTCGGATCCTCTCACTCTTCTTATTCAAGTCTGACAAAGACTCACTGCAGAGCATAACTGAGGAAAATTAGGTGCACAATATCTTGCAAATAAAGTTTTGATTTCTGACCAGATGGGTTTGCAGTCGGTCACGTTTATTTTGCAACAAGCTAACCAGGTATTGCGCTCAAATTTTTCAGTAACTCGTAATGTGATTTACTTTCACACTAACACTTCATAAATCTCTTCAAATGCTCACTATATAAATCCACCGTCTCCTGAGCCAGTAGGTACTTGGCTTATTTCAAGGCAGTGCATTTGAAAACAGTCTGATCTAACAGCTGAAATACTTTAGTACAGTACAGTATTTCGACCCATCTTTTTCTACACATACAGCAAGTGCATTGCTATTTAGATGCTTCCAAGCAAGTGCACTTTTCTTGCAACCAATGGCGGGCTTATGTGTGTATGCTACTATGTAATGGGTTCAAATGTTCGTCATTGTTCTGCTGTGACGGGCTTGACTGATTCATATACGTAAAAACATGTTACAGGTCTCAGTGTGAGAACCCATGAACAGGTAAGAAAATGGCAGTTGGGAGCTTATGTTAAAGGCCTGTTGAAACAGGATAAAAGAATGACACAATGTGACGATGTCTTTCTCCATTAGCCTCCTCAAGCAGAATTTATTTAACTCAAAAACCTTATTACTTTCAGTCTTCTTGTATTTTCTCATATCAATAAACTTTACATAGTCAAAATATTCTATTTTCTTTCTTTTACAATGCATCACATTTCAGTTATCCATCCATTTCCTACCGTTTATCCTGTTAGGGGGCACCCCGGACAAGTCGTCAGTTCATCGCAGGGCTGATATATAGACAAACAACCATCCACACTCACATTCACACCTACGGGTAATTTAAAATGACCAATTAACCTCACCCCCAGTTTGCATGTTTTTGGACTGTGGGAGGAAGCCGGAGTACCTGGAAAGAACCCACGCAGACACAGGGAAAACATGCAAACGCGCACAGAAACGCCCTGACCCGGAATTGAACCCAGGACCTTCTTGCTGTGAGGCAACAGTGCTAACCACTGCACCACTGTGAAAATCGATCTCAGTTGAAGATAACAACATTCAAAAACAAGCATTTAAGTTATGAAACTTTAGCATGGTACAAACCTTTTGTAACAGGATAAAAAATAATGACACAGCACGACAATGTCTTTTTCCATTAGCCTCCTCAAGCAAAATTGGAAATTGCATCAGTCATTCACAAATGAAGTCAGAGAGATTTCAGTTGCCACACTGCCTCCACTAGGAAAATCACACTTCACCACACAGTATAGTGATATTGGGAGGAGCTCTTGTATTCAACTAAGAGAATAAATGTACATTTTCCATTTTTGTGCAAAGTCTTTTCCCTTACACACAATGAATTATGCCCCCAGTAATAAAGAAAAATAAATACACAACATAAATGTGACCATACATTTTTGTGTGAGTCACAAAAACATGTGAATGCGAATACACAGTGCTCGTTTTCAAGCCTTACATTTTGTCTGCAACTTAACTGCGCATGCTGCAAACCCAAGCATCCCTGTGTGTTTTCAACTGAGCAAAAAATGGTATGGTAAGGCATCTTCTGTATACCTGACATTTTGCTGGCATTAGAACAGTGAGAAGTCTTACAATATTTTTCTCTTCCAACTTGAAATGTATACCTAATTAAGTGTGACGTAGATTCTAGCCACTGCCTCATGGGTGGCTGGAACATCTGACAGTGAATATAGGCCACAATAAATTTTGAACATAGGCTTGTTTTTCCTGTAAAGCTAGCATGTATAACTTGACTTTATACCTATTAGTCCAGTTCATTTCACCATTTTCTGTTCTTACGGATATAACCTCGTCTTGGGTACAGCTTAATAACTACGATACACTTTTTGGTTGAGTTGTTCATTTAAATTCAATGAAAACACAACCATACTTAATTGCATGTAATTATGCACTAATGAAAAAATAATTCTTAATAGTTTATTCCATTTGTACCATTGTTGTTGCCTCTCCTATGACCTTCAAGTAAAAAAAAAAAACCTTTAGGAAATTTTGTCACCATTAATTGTCGTTATGGGATAATAATATTCAGAGAGGTGCTCTCAAAGACTTACCTTCAACTTTTGTATCAAAAATTCATACTTAAATGTATCAAAATGGACTTCACTGTACTGAATACATGGACCCTTGCATATTACATGTGACTGTCTGATAGTAGCGTATTAGTCTTGGCTGCAGTTGATTATTGCAGAGAGGTCATCATGCGGTGTAATCCTCATCAGTCAACCTCTAATTCTAATGAGTTGAATGTTGTTTCAGGGTCTTATAACATAAGACCCTCAAAGTCACCATACATTATACAGTAAGGCATATCTATAATGTGTTGACATAGTACAGCAGGAAAAAATTAGATGTGTTTATGAGTCTAGTCTTAATCATTATAAATTCAATATAGTTCACTATGAATGTCCCCATAACCCACTGTAGATGTAATATCATTAAGTAACTAAATTTGCCATTTAAGAAAATCTGTGACCTTGATATGTTCTGAGCAATGCATTTTGCAATTGAAAACCAATTTTTAAAGACTCTCTCATGCTCTGATTATGAAATAGTATACCGTATACAGTGTATCGTCTGACATTGCATGGTCATGCTTATGCAACCAAAACAGCTCTGATCTGTCAGGACATGGACAGGGGACATTCGGGGGTCCTGTGGTACCTGGCACGGGGACATTGGCAGTGGGTCCTTCGTTTTGTGGGATCCTGCCATTGTGAGTGGCAGTGCCATGGGTGAGTGTACTTGGTCTGCAATAATATTTAGATGGGTGCTGTATGTCAAAGTACCATCCACATGAATGCCAGGACACGAATTTCCCCAGCATAACGTTGCATTATAACATGATCGTTGTTATTCACCTCCCTTGGTTTTAATGCTGTGGTTGATCATTTATGCCAACTAATAAAAGCTTATATAAGGGTCTTGCCAGTTATCAGCCTTTCACTTAAATCCATATTTTAAATCAAACGAATAATAAAGCCAGAATATGACACAATTGCACTGATAAAGGTGGGTTTTCAACCATTGTTTAATAGTAACAGTGGATTGGTAAGATTTACTAGAGAGGGTTGTGCTGTTCTGCAGTGGAAAAGGCTCAGTCAGACCTGGAATTTACCTTTGACTGTGGAATTAAATGTAGTCAATAGATGCGAGGTAGGATGAGGAAATCAGGTTTAAACTGGTTCCAGTCCATGCAGCTAAGGACTCTTATCTGGTTCTCAGGGACGGAGTGTCTTTATGGTGCAGAGGGGCTTGAAGTTGTCTGCTTCTGTTGGCCCTCCAAAACCGCTTGCAATGACTTCTGCATAAGTTGCACTGTGAGGTAGGTGTCGTCTGTTTTGCTATGCAACACAATATGGGAGTGAAGGGGGCTCAATGGGGGGAGGAATCAATGATCCGCTAGTGTTACTGTCTGTGTGTGTGTTGTGTGGCCACGTTTAGATAACTTCTGCTTCTACTTCTGCCTTACCAAAAACAGAAAGGGGCTTTCCTTTGTCTCCCTTTTTTAAAAAATGTGCATTTACATGGCAGTGTTTTTAAAACAATCTGCATGCACATGATCTGCAAAAACAAATGTACATGTGGAAAAATGCTGTATTTCATTAGCCTCGGATAACTTATCTAAATTGGAGGTGACATATGAACAAGGTAAATGGCACTTACTTACAACTCAAAACAAATTTGAAATCCTATTAAAAAAAAAACAAAAAAACCTAAAAAAAAACTTATTCTACTGTCATTGTATGGTGTTTGCTGCCCTTTGCTAGTGGTAGCGTGCTGCCACCAAAACCCACAAATGACTGTTGTTGGCATAAAAAGCTACCTGACAGCCTGCTGCTTATGCACTGGTGCTGCTTTTTTGCTGCATCTAAGTTTTGGCTGAGCTGAAGTCCCAGCCCTGATAGCCTGAGTTCACATCGGAGGGCAACTGATGTATTCTGATTGATCAACAGTTTTTTTTCAATCTATTTGTCAACCATTATTATGGGCCGCACAATGGTTAGCACTGTTATAGGATGTGACTAATCGAAAGGCAGTATACTGCCAAGCTCTAGCTGCAGAATGATGAAGTCGCTGTTCTCGCTGTTGCATCTTAGAATAGAATGATTTTTACAAGCCCCACACAGTACCTGTGTTTTCGCATGTCTTCTCAGTTTTGGCAGAGGAAGTCTGCTGCAGGCTGCTCTGTGTGCGTAGCTGACACTTGTGCTGCGGTGTGTTTGTGTGCTATGGGAACCTCTAACTTACAAAACCTGACAGCCAACTGTCTGAAGCGCAGCTTTCTTCTTTTTTTTTTTTTAAATTTTTTAAAGAAATGTATGATGAGCTGGAAAGTTCCATCTTTTTGATGGCAGTCGTGTTTACTCGTCACTTGTCTTCTGAGTTTTATTTTTGTGACAAAGCGGTGAGGGGGCTGACACTGACAGGCTGTCCAGAGCTTCATACCAGCACATGAACATACACTTTCAAAAAGGAAATACAGCTTTGTATTAACTCTACATATTGACTCTGCTGTCAGTAGTGCAATATGTGATTATGGGACTTTCTGGCCAGATTTTCGACCTCTTCATTACCTTGCACACTAGCATAGTGATGCAGAGGGTATTGTTTTCGCCCCTGTACGTCAGTCTTTTGTGTGTGAATAAAATAACTCAAAAACTATGGCACAGATTATCAAACTAAATTTACAGGGGGGTTAATGAGATCAATATCTTCAGCCTATTAAATTTGAAATAGTTGTTTTCGTCCCTGTCTGTGTGTGTGTGCAAAACCACTCAAAAACTCGAGGTGGATAGTGGTTAAGAACGAAGGCTGATTAATTTTTGGGACCTCTAGCGCCAAACTTGAGAGAATGACGGATAAAACGGGTTCTTGCTTATGGCGTATTGCTGTGGTGCAGATGTTGCTGCTGGTACGCAAGTTTGCAGCTCTCCAGAATTCCAGCTAGGAGCTAGAATTGATCTTCTGCTGTCTGTTGATCCATGCCAAACCTTGATGAGTTGTTGTTTGGAGATGCTCTTCTGAACACTATTACTGTACCTTGTCCCTGTATGGTTGTGTGTATGTGTGCAACCAGCCTGGAGTCTTACTTTTCTCTCTTCTCTAATCAACAAAGCATTTCAACAGCCAGCGCTGAGTAGAATTTTAATTGACTGCCTGGCCCTTTCTGGCAACTGCTGGATGTTTCTGGACTGCTGGAAATGGCACATCAACTGTTCACATCTTACACTTGAGCCTACCTGAACTGCACGTCCTTTACTTGGACAGTAACTGCTCATTTTATCTCTTTATTTAAGCGTTAGTGACACAGGAATCTGGAAGAGCAAACACTAAAGTGTGCCAAATGAGGTGTGTGTGTGTGAGTGAGTCTTCCTGTTGTACCCTCAGGGATTGATGCTGAGCTGCTTGGGAAGGGAGCTGCAGTATTTACCACCTGCGAGGAAACAAACCTTCTGTGCAACTGTGATAATGTCATACAATAGTGAAATGAAAGTGATGCTTCTCCATATCAGGATGTCCCATTCTTAGAATAATATTTTTGCAACCTCCCTACTTAATTGGTGTAAGCGTAGGCAAAAAGAGGTCACTGAGTGGGGACGACAGGCAACTGTGGTCATGTTCGTTTGTGTTTGACAAGCTCTTGGCTCGGTGGTATTATTTCCCTCCACGTGACAATACTAATGTTGAGGTTAGTATCATTTTGCTTCAGTGAGATCTGAAGTGTTTCTTCCCGTCTTTTCACATCCAGCGAAAGCTAATGTGATAAGTAATGAAACCTGGATGGAAACACATTGTCTGCTTTCTCCTTTCCTTCCTTCTCCATTCACCTTTTGCTTAATGGCAAAACAAACCGGTTATGATAGCTTAAAAAAAAAGAATTCTCTCACATAAAGTAGATCAGCTTCCCTTTGAAGTTGTTGCACACAGTCAGTTTTATTCATTTAATCTGTTTCACTTGCACAGCTTGGATATAAGGCTTTTGCTGGTCTGAATCCCCCCCAGCTCTGTGGCACTAACTGGGTGCACCTCATACCCACTGACCCATGGGATGCCCAAATCTGCCTTTGGTGTTCTCAACAATGAGATCGCTTCATCGAAATGGGAATTAACTTCTACATTTTTCATTTTAACCGACTGGAAGACTTTCTCTCCCCCTAAGAAAAGAAGTGCTCTGATTTCACATGGAGGAGGATTACTTTTCTTCAAACACGAGTGCCCTTGTCATATTTTGCATAAGCTACAATATTCTAGGTCAAACCACAGCCTTCCCTTGCCTCCTCCTCCCATGTGTTTTGTGGGGTCTCTCTGATTGGTTAAAAAGGTTAAGCTGTAACATTAAAATAGGGACTTTGGGATTTGCAAGTTTTATTATCAATGACGTCAGCCACGATTCTGGTTATTGTCCTATCCATTATCCTCCTGTCATAACAGCAGTTTACTAAATGCTGTGCTGTTGCAGCTTTTCTGACGTCAGCAGCCATTTCTGATGACGTCTTGATGTCTCGGATCATTAGATTTTAAAGACTCTGGCGAGTTGGTGTAGTCCAATCGCTTGTAAAGCATCAGTGCAAAATTAAAACAGCCTCTGCACACCATCAGTCATTTGGGGAAGCATGAAGGTAAAAGCGACTCTAAAATTCTGTAGAAAAGCTCTGCCTTCAAAGAGAAATAGAATCTCAGCTATGCCTTGTGTCATGGTTGGTCCCTCTGCATGCTTTAAAGCACATGCCTAAGCTGTAACCTTGGCCAATCCTATAGTCCCTGCAGGGCTCATGCCGGTCGTAGTGGGTTGTAATACGACTAATCAGACGCTTTAACTTGTATGTAAATCACCCTGGCTTATGAATCTTTAAAGAGGTGATGTCAAAGACAAAAGGGGGCGGGACGAGGGTAAGTGAGTGAACACTGATCTGATGTGAGCTCTAAATCTGATCACCGGTGGCGCTTTGCAAAGGCTCTGTCTCACACACTAATGAAGTCATATAATTAGTCTAATTAGTGATGCTGTTGTCCAAACCGGCCTGTTTAAAATTCCGCAACAAAAGCGACAGGCCCCTGTCACAGATTCCAGTCACATGAGTAGAGAAACTATTTTTTTTTTTTTTTTTTTTGGTTAAGGCTGAAGATGTGGAAATCTTTTCCCACTTTTCCCACTGTGCTTAATGACTCAATTTAAAGGAGTAATTGTTGTGCCTTCAGGTGTGATGAGACAAAATCCATATATAGACAGCAGCAGATTAACAGTGACATACAGATTAACAGTGTTGCTCAACTGAGCAAACCATAATTACTGACCTGCATTTCATGCAACCCAAGGCTCTTCCTTTAGATACATGTGCAAACAAACAAACAAACACACTCAGTGTGAGATAGCAGCGGCAGCCGAATGATTTCATGATTCAGGTCAACAAGAGGCCTCAGGCACATAAACCGAAGACTCCTGTTTTTCACAACTTAAAGGAATAATGACTCAGATGAACAACAAGGACACCGCGCTTCACAGATTTTGGTAAAATATACCAGCCTCAAGAGGTGACTGCTACAGTAAATAACTAGCGGTGTATTTGTGGAGTCCAGCATGAAGCCTCTGCGGCTCTCTTCCAAAAATGAACTGATTCCTGCTTCTCAAGTGTAAGGACATATTTGATATGAAACAAAGTATGTTTAACCTATTGACTGTTGGGCAAATACTGAACAAATTTGAAGACATCACCATTGGGATCTGAAAAACTGTGAAGCCATTCTTCTAAATGTTTTGACTTGTGCTCATAGGATTAAAAAACAAGGCTTCAAACTCTTATCCTTCGCCTTTTTCATGAATACTATAATTGGTTTTAGTGAAATCCACTGAATAATTACATTATAGGCATGTTTTCCGCCTGGGGCTTAGCCTGGACTTCTGCATCTTGTCTTCTGGAATTGAAACACATAAAACAAACTGTATATTCTTAATTTTTTTGACATGTCCAAACAAGTAGGAAGCAGTATTTCCTTCCCAATGACACTGTTGTAGGTTGTGGACAGTTCGACACAAAACAAACAATGGAATATCCTTAAAAATTTTAACCCCCAAATCCTCATAACTCATTTCATTAATTCAGTAATTTGTTTATGTATCAGCTTACTTATCTGAGTTTTAGCAAGCCAATATTTACACCAAATCATTACAATGTTGACGTTATTTAGAAATGTGTTGCTCTTTATCTTTGCTCCTAAAACCTGGTCTTTTTCCGGGAACAGATGTTTGGGATGGTGATGAATGTTTTTAGTTTAGATTTCTGTGGCAAATGGGAAATGTAACTTCTAATATTCAAGGCATAAATACAAGAAAAGTTGGGCCACAGCCGTGTGATTAGCATGTTAATTTCAGTGGCCGTCTCTAAAATACACAGACTTTTTGGACATACTATACCGTCACCATAGTTACTTCTTCGCATTATGTTGGTAAGTTAGAGCAACTTTTTAAATTGAAATATTGTCTATATCTTCCAAATTGCCCTTTAAAAGCACCATTTACATTCAAATTACTTGTCTTAATCACTAAAAAATTTAAATGTGTTCCTCAAAAGCTGCTTTTCCCTCTTTCTCCTCTCTCACTGACATTTGCTTCCAGGAAAACACTTATATGTATTTACTTGAGCTTTGGTTTATTGGAATATTTACTAAAAACAGGAGTTTCCGCAGCACTTGGTGCTATGTAGTGTTTCGCTTTAATGTAAGCTTAAATATTGCATCAAAGTGGAAATTAGAGCTTTCAACACTCTCCAGCACCTTAGCGGATTTGTAGCTGAGTGTGCAGCAATGGGCTCTCTTGATTATCAATGTTAGCACACATTACTATTTGTTGTAGGTGTGCCTTGTTGATTTTAATCGTAGATCCAGTGCCAGTCTGCATTACAAAATTCAATTACCACAATCTCCATGAGTTTTTCAGGAGCATCCCAAAAAATTGGGTTTTATCATTATGAAGGTGGTCAACATTATGACCACAGCAGACATAAATTGTGTAAAATTTTACTGAATAAGTAAGAATATGATTTGGATGAATTAATTTACTCTATGTTATTGGTTTTGACTTGATATTTTTCATATTTAAAAGTGAAAATTCCTTCAAATAAGTATTCAGCAGTACAATGAATTCATCAAAATGAGACATATTTGTTTCCAACATTCATTGAACAGTAAAGTAATAGTGTCACATAAAAACAGTCGCATTAGGTCAAATCTCTACATTCAAAGTACAACAAACTAAAATCCAACACATTTATTATAATGTGTGAATGAAAACACACTTCAGAGAGTACACCAATATTTAATCACAATTTACAAGAAAAAAATAAACTGCAAGTAGACAATAAAGGATGTTGTGGCATCATACCAACGACCACCTAACTTGAGAGCAAATCTTCACCATGATTGAAGCATCTAATCTGGTTCAAGTCATAAATCATCAGGCAGTTTCAACCCTTTCTTAAACGTTACCAAACAGCCTCAATGGTCTCATCCAAAATGATTGAGCTATGTTTTTCCTGCACTTCTTGCTGTCTCGTCTCTTCCCGCTGTCACCTTGTGAGTGTTGTGTCTCTCCCGCTCAGACCTATATTTGGTGTGACAAGCTGGTGTACAGTTATATTAAAAAACTTGATCTGCTCTAGGTGAAATACATTTCGAGCCTTTCGGTGAACTATTCAGACTGAAGGTCTGTCGTGCTGAATGTGACTACTACTACCACTATTAGTGAAATGTCACATGAGGCTGTCTGGCAAAGTTACTTGGTAGCCAGTTATACAACATGCTTAGACATAAGCACAGATTGAGTAATCATGTTTGCCTGGAGCAGAAAGAGCCACTAAAAACAAATCTAAATCAATTTTCAGTTATTATGTCAAGCAACATTTCCTGTGACCAAGACATAAGGAGCAATTCAGATCAGAGTTGTCCCCACTCCCCCAGAGGGATTTTTTCTCCGAAAAGCAATTAAACTTTCTCTTTGAATTAAATAAATTGATCATGAGTTATTGGATTAGAGCTGCATCACAGATGTGAAAGCTTTGTTTTTACCCTCAGGGCTGTTCTTATGTTAAAGTTACTATATAGGATTCAGTTTATTTTGCAATTTTAGTTGTTTTTTGTGTTTTCCCTTTTGTTGTGTATATGACTTTCTCTTCTGGGAGAAGCTCTTTTCAGGTGAGAAACATGTAATGTAAACACACAAAGCTATATTTACTGCGTACTTCACCTCATTCGTTTAGCTTGCCTTTGTGATCTGTATAAACACAGTACATACGCTCCAAATGTATTCTTCTTCTGTGTTTTACTGACCTTATCTTGTTTTTGTTTTTTGTTTTCGTAACTGGGACATAACTGGATTTACTGAGGAAATGGTAGAGACTATTGCTCTACTAAATATAATCCACTTTTGTAGCTAATGTTTCTGCAGTGCCTCTGATCTCGGGACAGTGCCTGTCTATTAACAACCACACACAATGATAAACAAAGTCATCCTAAAATAGTTATATTCATACGAGTGGTAACAGAATCGGTTACTTTTTGCAAAGATGAATGCTTGAGACTTCTGCCTGCTCAGACATAACTTTGACAGACATGTCATTGATGGCAAAAAATATCAAAGTCAGTGATGTAGATTTAATTGATGGTGGCTACTTAA
>KV751378.1:1029514-1081489 GCA_001698575.1 Mola mola | reverse complement strand
AGAGTGTAAAGTGAGTGAAAAATAAATATTACTTTAGTTTTTATCACATTGGTTATCAACAGTGAACTGCATGCAAACGTGTAAATGTGTGTGATTTGTGCGATGTGTGCTTCAGAGATACAGTAGTGGTAGTAGTAGTAGTCGGTGTAGGTTCGAGGGTCTAAGGGCAGAGGATGTCCCATCTGTACGGTTTGTAAATGCCCTCCAGATTAACACATTGTAATTTGTGATTCTGGGCTGTACAAATAGAAGTAGATTTGATTTTACTGATATTGTCACAATTGTTGAGTGTGGTAATGATGGAATCTACCTATGTGCATTTGCTTAACTATTGTATTTAAGTAAAATTATGAAGTACTTTGTACTTAATTTGAATGCTTCCGCTCCATTACACTTTGGAGGCAAATGGTGTACTATTACCCCCTGCATTTTATTTAATAAAGTCAATTACTTTGCAGATTTCATTCTGCATCACAGTCAAAGTATCAAATTTATAATTTATGACCTTGAGTTTATTTGAGTTTTCCATGTGCTTTAATACATTTTAACCTAACGGTTTCATGACTTTTACATTTTATTTTGCATCCATTGTGAAACACTTTACTTGTATTTTGAAAAGCTGTCAGGATCTGCTAATGTCGGTTTGTTTCATGTCTAGTTAGTTCGATGTTTTTGTGTTTCCTGTGTTATTTTTGGTAGTGTCTGTTGGTCTCCTGACTTCCTGTCAACTTTCGGGCCATTGTGATATGTGATATACACCTGGTACTCAATGTCTCCCCCTCCCCTTGTGTAAATAAGATGTACTTGCTATGTTGTTCCTTCTGCACTTGAAAACAATAAAGGTTATTATTATATTATTAAATTATACACATTCAACCTGGAATATATGGCACATGCACATGTATAAATATATACAAATTCACCTTTAATTAAATTTTTGAAACATATTTTATTGCCAGAAAAATTACTTTTAATATCAGAACTGCTTTTATTATCAGAGACTTTAAATATTCTAATCAAGTATTCAGTTACCATCAGTTTTTCAACATAGCTTTGCTTTTACTTAACTGTCTATGGGATAATATAATCATGGCAAGTCAGAATTGGCAAGTTTAGAAAATGGATTTACTATAGTGCCTTTTAAGTCTATGTAACTTCTCAAAGCGTGTTATAATACTTGTCACATTCACTCATACACACATTCATACATGAGTGGCAGTGTAGTATTAAAGTTGGGAGTTACAAAACCTTTCACACACATTCACATACTGCGCCCAATGGTGTGGCATTGGGCGCAATTTGAAGTTTAGTGTTCTGCCCAAGGACACTTCGACATGCTGTCTGCAGGAGGGGATCAAACTGCAGATCCTTCAATCAAATGACCTGCTCTACCCACTGGGCCACGGCTGCCCCAAACCAGCTGGTCGACCCTCTTTTATTGACGAGAGGTAGAGCAGGATTAGAGGTTTAAAGACCTCTAATCCAGCTGATTGTGTCAGTTAAAGTCCCAGTTAAAGGTGTTCAGCTCATCAAAATCAATATTTTATGTGATTAACATCAATTATTTGGCACAAGTTTGTGATTACTCAGGTGTTGGATTTTGAGGTGTCAGGACAATCAATATCAAAAATCAATCTGTCATATCTTCTGCCGCACATTTTCAGTTTGAAGCCAAATATTTATAGTGGCTATGGTGAATGTTTGAGCTTTGTAGAATTGTGTGCGTGCAACGTCTGACACTAAAAGGCTGTTTTCACATTCATTGCTGAAAGTTTAACTCTGCACTCAACAAAAAAATAGTGATTTTAAGATGTGGGTCTAGAAGCATGATTTCTGGCTTTTGGCCTTGCAACAGGTTATTTATATCAAAGTAATAAGCAAATGGTTGCAGTGTGCCAATACTGACAATATTGTATTAAAAAAAAAAAAAAGAAATCGGAATTTTTATTTAAAATGAGTATGTAAATCTTAGCATTTAAGTGCAAAGTGAAATATTTTGTTATATCATTCAACCAATCACTCCATCAGTCAGACTTTACTTGTATAGCACTTTTCATGCAAATAAAAGGAGCTCACAGTGCTGACTGTAATAAGCAATGAGGCCACCCCACCCAAAGCACGCCCACAACTTTACATAGGTCTTTCATATTATACATAATGAGCAAAGGTGGAAACCGGCAAACATGATTGGAGAGCCAAGCGAAACATTCCTAAACAGAACCCCCACATGTGGAAAAAATCTCCACCAATCTTCACCCACATCCAAAAGTGCACACGTTATAAATATACTCAGGAACTGCCCTTTATTGGTTAAAACCTGCCAAATGCACTGGAGCCACGCTGCTAGCTGGTCAATCTGTTGGTGCTGATCTCCTTACCTGTCTCAAGGCAAGGCCCCGTATAGTGGCTGCTCCGTGCAGTCCTCTGAGTCCTCTAGCCTCTTGATGGTTTTGTGACTTATGTTTATGTTTATTGTAATGAAGGTTTGTAGCTTCTTTTTGTGTTATTTCCTTAGTTTCTAGTTTATTTCATGTTTTGGTCTTTTATTCTTTGTATCCAAGTGTTCATTTCAGTGTTTCTTATGTTTGAGTTTCTCGTCAAGTCCCTAGTGTTCTCCCCTGTTTACCCGTGTTATTTTAATGTTATCTGTCTGAGTCTTCCTTGTTTTATTTTGAAGGTTCTGGTCCTCCTTGCGACTTGATTTACGTGTCATCTCTGTGATTGCCTTGATATGTTTCACTTGTGTCTTGTTTGCCCCACCCTGCTGCGTCCAATTAGCTACAACCTCCTTGTGCTGTCTCTTTCTAGTGTTCCTGAATTTCTTTTGTCTGGGCTTTTGGATGTATTTTGGAATACTGCCTGTGCCCTCAAGAGTTTTGTTTGCCAGTCTGGACTGACTATAAGGTTTTTGAAATTGTCTTGTTGCTATTTTTCTTTGAAAAGCAGCTACAGCAAATTCTCAATATATTATACTGTCCTTGTACTGTACCCCCTTCAATCAAAATCCTGTTGTTGACCTTGTTGACATGTCTATATGGTGCTTTTTATGTAACATCATGACTGAAATAAACAGTCACTGTCATGCCTGGGCATTTCTGCCTTTTTTTGCAGACAGCCTTATTGATGCAAAGAGAATTATATCCAAGACATCTTAAGGCCACAAGTGCCTAAAAATGTCTTCTTTTTTTTTTAACTAGAAATTAGTTTTTAAGATAACATGACTGCCCTCCTTTCAAATGATGGATGATGATAAGCGGATCTGATGCTGGGTTTGAAAACCCAACCCTAATGCAGATTTTTCTGTACATGTGCAGTTTGTGTGATCTGTGGATCAGTAGATGTGCTGATGCAGCATCATTACAACCATTAGTTGTTTTTTTTTCTTCCACTCATTGAAGAACAATGATTCCTGAAAAGAGCAAAAAACAGCATGCGACTTACTGCAGAACCTAGATGAGATTAGGTTTTTCTTTGCCATTATATAATTCTTTGGCTACTGTGGAGGAATTAAGAGGCAGCAGGGAGAGACGCGGGAAACAATCTGAAGATGAAAGTTTATCGTTGTGTTTCAAACAGGCTTGCTCTCCATGTAGGAGAGATTCTGACTGATCTCGTAGAACAAAGGCAGTATGAAAATAGCCCCACTTCTGACACCTCATTTCAGTCTAACTTATTTTAAGGAAGCAGCAGAACATAGGGGCCAGTCTAAATCACGTACATGATGCAATTATATTTTATATCAAAACAGAATCTGGGGTCAGATGTTTTGCAGCCTCCTGTTTGTTTTCCTTATTGCATCATTGAAGCCAGGATGGCACTGGCTGGTGAAATGACTCCCTGCCGAAGCCCATTCACTTACTGCAAATTAATTCCCCCCTCTCTCTGGCGCAGCAGGATGGAAGTTTGAGGTTTAAATGAGGCACTTTTCAAATTAGACTGCTCTCTGCACGGAACGGGAGGTCACTCGTTTGAAAATGAATAACCAAGCACATTGTCTGATTTAACACACTCCCATGGGCATGGATATGGCTCGATGTAAAAGCTGACTTAATTGGAAGTAATGAGAAAATGCCCAGCAAGGTTTAATGCAGTGGGAAAAATGTCTTATTAGTTGTTTTTTTTAAAAGGGCGGGGTTGAACATTTATACAGATTTACAGTAAATAACAACTGCCTAATGACAAAGCGAGTGTTAAATAGATCTGATTTATCCATTGCTTTGGATGCAATTTCCTGTGCAGCCTCAAAAGTAATTTTAGTGTCCTCTGTACCTGCAACAAACAGATTAATTCAGCATGCAAATGCATGCTGAATGGAATAATAACTAACTCCTTTGACTGCATCTATGAATCAATCTCAATAACCATATGACATTCATTTATTTAGGTGTATGTCAGTAGTGGATGTGCTCATTTTCCTGAATTGGTTTCTATATACTGCAGTTTATGAGTTTCTACCTTTAACATAAAGATAATCAACACGTTGCCACTCAGTCCCAATATATAAAATTTAGGATACCAGACGGCACAGTAGTGAGCCACAGTATCGTGTTCCAGCTCATGCACACACCCAGCCAACTGTAGGCAGAGCTCAGCTTTGGGAAGCATCTTTGGGAAAAGTTCTTTTAAAAGTACAAAGAGTTTTTTTTATTGGGCCAAAGTCCTACCAGACAACACTGAGGAGGAGGGGAGTATGATTTCTACAGTGTAGGCCACCATCAGGGGGCGATAGAAATGCTTTCACATTTCTTAGCACTTCTGTTCGGCACTCCATTTCCCATAAATCAATTTAGCAGCCCCAGAGGATGAGAAATTGAGCGTAGCATTAGTTCTTTCAGATCAGGAAAATCAAACCCAGCGTACAAACTCAGCTGATATGAGGCCAGCCAACATCAGCTGATGATTAGTTGATTTTCTCCTATGTATTCGGTTTGCAAACTGTCAACTCTTCCAGCTTCCTCTGCTCCAACTGCTCCTTTTATGATGCATCTTAACACTTAATCATTGCCATTTCTGATGTCACTGATTCACGTTCTGTTCTGTACTGGGGGTGTATGCTGCTTACCTCTCTGCCTTAGCCTATTGGCATAAGGTTTCCACATAGCTCCCAGAACAGAGCCATACCGCAAAATATAATTGAAAGCAAAATTAGTCTTTTGGTCGGTCTTTTGCATATAGTGGATCTGAATGAGCTGATTCATACTTCAGATGTGTATGTAGAGAGCCCCAGTAAGGCGAACAGTGTTTGCTCAAATTGCATCAATACTACAGACTGGTCAAACTGAAGACCGTCAACATAATCCAAGCAGCAAACATGTTTCCTCCAGAACATATTTAGTTGACAGGAGATAAGGTGACAGTATCTTACCACCATCAAAGTAGAATCCCTTGAATTATGACATCTGTGGCAACAGCTGTGTTTCTCCACTTAAAGTCCTGCTCCAGTCAGAAATATGTTTTTCTCACGTTCCTCCCATTGAATTTTTGAGCGTCGCTGTGTGATGTACATACACAGCCTTCTCTCACCAAATGACAGCGTGTCTTTCAATGCCATCAAAACCGAGTTTCTCTCATGAATTTTTAGTCATTACCACCATAAAGAAAACAAAGAGTGATGAGTTTAAAGAGCAAAGTCTACTATTCAAGGAGTTTTGGGTGGTGGATGGGTGAAATGGGCAGTGGGCTTGCTTCCCAAAATAAAAGTTGATATTGACTGCTGTAAATTATTGTCAGCAAGGGAAGTGCCTTGAATTTCTGTCACAAACATATATTACATACATAAGTAAACTAATAATGTTAAACCTAATTGTTTTGTTACTTATAATTGATAAAGGTTTTAATGGTTAAATTAATCCAAAGTGCAACCATACATTGTGACAAAACGTCTCACGTGACTAAATTTGCCTCATGTCGATGTTTTCCATATCTAAAATCCAAAAAGTAAAAGTGGCATGCTATTCATATACACCATCCCATGAGATTGTCCAGACGACATTGAAGTCCGACACTCTGTTTATTTGCATTTGATTATTTACATTTGATTGGCTTCCAGTCTCTTTTAGAATCAATTTCTGTTCTCTTAATCACAAAAAAATCAAAAGCTTGAATGGTCCGGCACCAAGTATTTATGCTCCTCATACAGTAACTTATTATCCAAACAGGCCTCTCAGGTCTGTCAATTTGGTTCTTTTTACTAACCCTAAGTCCAGCTAAGGGCGATCCAACCTTTGTGTTATTGGCTTCTTGGCTCTGAAACAGCCTTCCACTGAACATCGGATCAGATGTGAGTCTCTCACCACTTTTAAATCTCACCTTAGAGCTGTTCTTTACAGACATGCGTTTCCAGATGACATGTTAACTTTGATGACCACCGTTTCTTCTGAGTTTCCTATGTTTGAAATGTAAATGAATGAATGTTATTTAATAGGTTAGCTGTTGTGTACAGCATTTGGGTTTTCCTCGCTGCAAGCAGTCACAGTTTCCTTATTAAACTCGGCAACAAAATCACCAACACTCAGGCTTGTGGGCACAAACACACGCACACATAAAATATCTGAAATGATATTGCAGTCCAGAGGCGCTGACTCTGCCGTCATCCATTCTCTCAGTTTGGTCTCAGCCACCTGCTGTGTGTGGGCAAAAGGAAGAGATAATTAGTACGCAAGGTACACCTGCACTAATTATCTGTGACACTGCTCCCTGAGCCCCATGCATTTATATACAGTATATCTGATATAGCCCAGTGAGATAATGTGTAAATTGTGATTTTGGGCTATACAAATAAAATTTGATTTGTATATACAGTATATCAGAAATACTGTATATAAAGGCATGCATGTGTTGGACCCCACAACTCAGTGATCCTCCCAGCCCCCAACTATTTACACCCTTTTACACCTTGGTCCTAAATACCATACATTTGGAAAGGACAGGCATACAAGAGAGATCCTCTCCTTTTCTCTGCTCTCCTCGGAGCTGGAGCTACAGAGCCCCTGCTGAGGACTCACCAAGCTCAGATTTAGCCAGCAGCAGCAACCAGACCTGCAGGCTAACCAAAAGGAGTTACAGAAGAGTTCAGCACAACTGCTAACTCTGCAAGGAGCAAAGGAGGGACCGGTTTCTTCCAGCACCAGGACTGAACAATGAGAAGAGCATACCCTGCGAGAATTCCTTGCGAGAGCTTCAACTTGGACTCTCCATCAAACAGGGATCACTTCACCAGGCAAACATCTCTCCCCTTTTAAGGACTAGTAAAGTTGACCGGGGCACATCAACTCAGCACAGCACGGCTAAACGCATTATTGATGAAAGTATTTTGTCTTGCATTGTTGAATGGTATTGTTGTGACTGTAGGTAAGGTTATTAATACATCGATCAGCCGCAATTATAAATTAAGTTTAATTAGCCGACACAAACTCAGGGTCTTGCATGCGACTAACCATCTTCCCTCTAACCTGGCACCACGTTCTCACGACTACACAACACTGTTTTAACATGCAGGGTCTCGACCAGCAAATGGCCTGAGCCCCAGTAACGAAGAAACATTTGGTCTGACACTTATACAGCTTTCGGCCATTTTGCCTTTGTTTATGATCCTTCCATCCCTCTGTTACGCACATGCACACACACACATATACAAGCAAACCCTTGTACATAAATGTATATAATGGTTTACATCCTAGATTAGGAATTGTGTGTTTCTTTTTCTTTATTGTTCGTTCTTGAATAAATACTTTTGGATGAACATGCTATGTGTTTAATTTTTGAGGAGTTGTGTTGAATTTTGCCAACCTCTACACTGTCAAGAACTCCAACTAGCTGTTGATGGAGGAATGTTGGTGGTACTTATTTAGTTAATTATTTAGCATTATTCTAAAATTCACAGTTTGGTAGATTTCACGAGACTGATTAATTAAATTGGCTATCTTTTCCCTTCTTTAAGGTTGGTGCCCTGAGGTAATGTAATGTAAATTAGATTTTACTATTCTAATAATCATTAATTCTCTATGATAATTATTGGTTAATTTTTTTTAGCCAAATCCAACCACTTTGTTGTCGCCTTGTATTGTTAACCTAATGGCGGTCTGTGTGAACAGCCACACTGTCAACATACCTGAGCCCCAACACATGCATATCATTACGCGTAAATTTAGGTGACTATGTATGTACGTACACATATGCATGTACTTTACTTCTATGGTTGTATTTTATATCCACATCCTTGTCTTTTAGTTAAGTCTGTTTGCACACAAATACAATGTCAAAGATGATGGAAGCCAATAAAGACACCTTCCCTTCTAAAAATTAATCACATTACACTTAATATACAGGCACAAATTACAATTTTTTTGAATAGAATGTTTGAAAGTTGAAGTGCATTGCAATGAAATCCATGAGATTTTATTATCGTTTGTCCTAATGTTGCTCAATCTGCTGATCCTGGAAAAGCACTTTGTGCCAATTGCTTGAGAATTGCGTCATAAATAAAACTATTATTAGCACAGTTTAAGTTACATATATTACAGACTTTTCTTTTAGAGGATCTCCATAAACCCTCGCTGTTCTCATTTTGCGTCATTAAATTGCATGTGTCGACCCTGCACAAGCACGCCTAAGGTAGTGTAAAGCTACTTCGCCATTAGCCGTTCCTGTTAATCTGCAGTAAATACAGTTGAGGCTGCTGCTGTTGCAGGTTATTGTTTATAGTGTACCTTGAAAATCCAGCACAACCAACATCAATGTGTAACCCCAATCCCATGTAGCTAGTTAATACTAATGGGGGTGTTGTAGTACAGAGGGACGGGGCCTGAGTTCGACTGGAAATGGCGCTAAACACCTGTGATAACTGTGGTAGTGATATACAATGACTTGGCAGTGCCTCCAATAACTTTTCTGCAGTAACCAAAAATGTTGGTACTATCCCTTTAAACCCAATGAAATAACTTCGCTTGCAATTACCACATCAAATCTAGTAAAATGAACACAGGGCATTTATTACAACAAAATTGAGAATTGGCAATATCTAAACTACGTATCTGGCTCACTGTTGACTTTTAAATGTGTCAGTGAATATATTCACAGTTCACAACTCCAGCAAAATAGACTCCGTCTGATCACAAATTAACTCAAATAGAAAAAGTGTACTGTATTGATAAAGGAAAATTAACCCAATGTCCACAGCTCACTCTCACACACACATTCACACAGGGCTTATTTGAATGAGACAACCAAACACGTTGTGGGCCCAGTCGACGCTTGTGAGCGTGGAGGCCGGAAACTAGATGGCTACTTCACTGGGTTTAACCAGCATAAGCGAAAACGCTCGTGCAAAGAGTTAGTTATGTACTTACAAATCCAGCCGACAGTCAGTAATGCAGATGAGGACGGGAAAAAAATAGGACAAGGGCAATGCAGTTTCGGCGGCAATGGGAATGGGGGTGTGCAGTCACACAGTGCCGAAACGGAGCTCAGTACAGCAGCTAAAAGTCTCTCTCCAGCGGTCCAGGTCCTTCCCAGTCCTCTTCCTCTCTCCCTCTCATGGGCAAATGTTCAGTCCTGAACCACACAGTTCCTCTTAGTAAACAAACTACAGGCTAATCCATGGCGAAATAACCACAGCATGTCTTAATCAAATGAGCTAGTGCTAAATGCAATGCAAAATAACAGTGTGACACGCCATAGAGAGGCTAAGCTAACGGCTAGCAGTGATTAGCATTAAAACTCGTTTCATACACATTAAAACACATGCCTTTACCTCTGGCAGCTTCTCAAAAGTCACACACAGCAAACACAGGACGACTCTCCGTCAGTCTTGGTAGTTTGGAGTGTTATATTCTTGTCCACTTGATGCTCATCCAGATCGGACGGCAATATAGCTTCTGCCTCAGCTAACCTGGTTTTCACGGAGGTAAGGCTAAAAACCTCCCTCAACAAGGTGAGATTGAGATTGACTAAAGACTACAGACAAGTCAATTATAGGAGAGAGAAGGAGTGATTGATTTACATGCTGACATCAATTTTAAAAGATCCATACACACAACGTGGTCTGCACCAACAAACAAAGTATGATGGTTATAACTCCAACCATGAATTCTGACTCTTTTAGCTGTAAATACATTGACTGGTTTTAAACATTTTAACATTTTTAAACATATTTATACATTAACTTGTGCCCTTTTTTAACAAACATTTTAAGGTATTCTTAGAGAAATGAAATAAAATAAAAACACATTTTAATGTCCTCATAGAAATGAATGAAATAATAGCCACAGGGCTACAACTGTATGGCACAATATTGAAGGTTTTTTAATCATAAAGTGAAAAAATTTCAACGTTTTCCATTCAGGCCATAAAACATATGTTACAATGTCAGCAGAGCATTGGAGTAAAAAACTATCGAGGTAGAGAAGATGTTGACAGGTTGTTTGAGGAACTATTGATGCTTCAGCCAAATGTAGCCTGCAGAGCACAGCGCATAATTAGATGCCATATTTTGTGATCGCCACTTTATCTTTGTCTGTCTGTGCTCAAGATGCTTCAGGTTCTGCCAGACTCAGATGCTTCTTTGAGAAAAAGAATTAAGAGGAGTGAGGACTTTCTTGATTACACTGCACAGGAGAGGTGATTTTGAAAACATGGTTTGTTTTTATTTACCCAATCCAACCTGCAATGTACAGCAAAGTGCCAAAAATCATTATAAAGCAGGACATTTCTTGGTACCTCTGGCTATATGAGCATGGAAGAAAACTCAGTTTAAGCAATCCATTTTCCGAGGCTGCTCCATCTTTGTAATGGTTATCTGATAAATCTAAACACGGTTTGCAAGATTTTCTTTGTGATTTATCTCGCTCTGGTGCTTAAGGGTATTTTTTTTGCTTAGTTACACATCTGTATTGGTTATGCTCCAGTCTGGTGCACAATGCAGTCATCCAATATACTATCATTTGACAGTGAACACCACACAAAGCCAAGAGCAGTGCGTCCGAGTTACTTTTAGTTCTGATGTGAAACTGAGTCTTGCAATGTGCTAAGCAAAGGAGGACCTTGTTTACTGGCTGGCATGAAATAGCCTGAATATATTTCCTAGCAACTTTAGGATCTTTGTGTTTACATTGATTCATTCTAGAAATGCAGTATTTCATAAACACAAGCAAGGCTTCAAGAAATGAAGGTAAGAATTTTTTAAGAGATTACTTTATTTACAGTATTTATAAGGAACCTGTCTTATCACAAAAGGAAAATAAGTGGTGCTTGATGATATAGTGATTAAAAAAAACTATTGCATTGTAAGTTTTTACTTTGAGTAAGAGGTGATCATGAATTTATCCTTGAGTTTGTCAACTTTGCCTAAATTTCACAGCATCAAAGCTAAAACCTGGGATGCTTATTAATACCGCCGCTCAAACTATTTTGCTCTCTGAATGCGATTCAACTTTGAAACCCTCAAACCTTCACCAAGAAAAGCTGTAACCTGAGAACATTCATATCAGCCATACAGGAAAAAGTGTGATCTGCTGAATGTAAATTCCTGAAGCACTGAAGTTAATTGGGTGCATAGAATGAACTGGAGTAGCACATTCATGGTGAGCCACAAAAGTAATGTTACATGCTCAACACGTTGCTTGTTATGATTCTGAATCAGTAGAGCGGCCAATATTGAGTGATGACTTCTTTCTAATTGAATGCAAAATGCAAATGAGGGGCACTAGGAAAGCTTATGGAATATATTATCAACTTCCTGAAAGCCACTTGGAAGAAATATAAAGTCGTACAGAGGCGTGTTTGTGTTGTCATAACTAATGTATTCCCAAATGACTGATTTTTTAAAATGTTTTTTTAAACACAGACAAACAAATGAACATGATGTACTGGGCCAATCAGATTTATCTGTTTCTGCTTACAACTATGTTCTTGTAATGGTACAGCAAGACAGTGACTGACAGTCAAAGTGCTGCCGTCCTCCTCTGGGAAATGTTTCTCTGGCAACGACCGATGTGTTTGAGGCAGCTACACCCGCGCTGAACGCTGATTAGTCGCCTCCAGGCTCCCGCTCTATGAATTATGCTCTTTGTGTCAGTAGTTCCTGAAGTGTAATGGCTTTGTCAGCAAAGGGGGTGCTCAGGCCAAAGTTCAAAGGTCAAAAGTTCAAACTAAGAAACTTCTTGATACCTCATTTGATTTTTTTTTTTTTAAACCACTCGAATAGAAAACATTAGAAGTCTGAAAAGACCATTGTTTCTCCACTTTTTCTTGGAGCTGTTGTCCATTAAGCATTGTTACAAATGTAACTAGGAGACAAGCGAGACAAGAACTCATGCTGGAACCCTGTATGTATTGTCTTTTTTGACAGGTGGCAATGCAGAATGATAAATCTGTCAACGTGAAATAAGTGAAATAATTTGTTTCCCCTGACATCTGCTAGGGGATTTTCGAGGCGGGTTCTGTTCGTTATAGGCCCGGGAACAGTCATATAGACAATGGGTGACACAGCTGGGATTACAGCTATCCTCACTAGATTGAAAGTATGAGATAAATCAGACACAGCGCAGCGCTTTGGAAGGGCTGGCGAGGGGGCTACTAACTTGCATCAGTTTATTCTGATGAAATAGCGGGAAGTCCAAGTTGAAGATTAAGCTCAAACATGATCCTGCAGCTTACTTTTGAAAAAGTGGTAGCTGCTGGAATGTTTCTGCAAGTAAAAAGGAAAATAGCTCTCTGTAGGCTTTCTGGGTAAAAAAAAAAAAAAAAAAGACAGAACACTGACCATGCATTTCACAGGGATTTTGTTTTATGCTGCAGACATTTCATTTTTAGTTCCACTCCTCTCACTTCCTTTGTACCTTAGCCAAAACCAAGAGCCATTTTTTACTTGTCACATCCAGGAATTTTAATACTGTTATGACCATGCTTGAGCAGGTGGAAAACCTTAATAGGAAAACAAAAAAGATAAATTAATTGATATTCTTCACTTCCCTGTCGCCATGGAGAGAGCACTAGAGAGGATGCGGCTTTCGTCTGCAAAGTTTTGATATGACACGAATCAAATTATGCACAGATGCACCAGGCAGTCTGGTTGCTTTTTCTGAGGATTTTTTAAACAAAGCATTTCAGTAAGCAATGCACATGGATTACATTGCCTTTTTAAAGAAGAGATCATGAAATTAATGAATCAAGAGCGGGAGCAATCCAGAAGATGGGAGCTGTTGCACAGACCTTATCAAATGTGAGCTGTCAGAAAAGCCCTTTGCTCACACATGTGAGCAAATAGATATTCTGCCTCCGCACATGCACAATTGAGGGAAGCGAACCACTTGACATGGAAATTGTCCTTTCATCTTTTTGGAGGTAATCACTCCGAGGAAGTTACGAGGCAACTAATCAACAATAAAGGAGATAGTTCAGCCGTAGCTTTGAGTGGGGGCAGAATTTTCACTTCACGCACTCTGTGAACCATACCAAGTCATTTTCTACATGTTATATTAGCTCGAAGTGAGATATCAGGCATGCACTGAATTTGGATATATACTATATGCATCAGCTCTTTTTATCATTTAGTATTCTTTGTGAAAGTGTGTACCACTTAACTGCCCTGTAACTTGATAGCAAAAAGTTGCCTTTGTGGTGTAAATTGCCAAGAAAAAAGATCCGATTTCTGCTCTGCTCTGTGTTTCACTGCCGCCGCTGAGAGCCACAGGGTCACAGCTAAGCTGTCATGTGATAACTTCTTAGTTCCATGTGGTGGAATGGCGTGTGAAATATGGACACCGCCCTGACCGTGTTTCGACTCAGTAGCCAGTCAATTGACCTCAAAGGCCACTTAAGATTTCAGTGTGCAATATTTCATTGGATAGACTTTGCACTAAAGCACCAATTTACTGCCCCCCTCTTCATTTATTTGAATCTTATCACCAGGCCTCTTGACTTTGTCTCTCGTTTCGGCTGGACTGATTCTTGATTTATATCGCTATATTAAAGCTAATTTTTAAAGAACATTTTGGTTTGAATTCCTTTCGTATTTTGATCCGTCTGTTAATGTCTGACTGCCAAGGAAAATTAGGACTGGGCATGTAATTGGATGTTGAAGACACAAGAGAGCCTAGACTAAAGGGACTTGCTAGCACAAGGCGGAATAAGATTGAAAGTTTAAAGGCAGGCGACTGTATCTCTGATGGGTGTTTGTTGCTGCTGCCTCCAGAAGAACCACTTTCAGCCCAAGTGAGGCAAAATGAAACGAAAAACACAGTAAATTATATGCATAATTTTGCCTTTTACATGGGACATCTGAGAGCCCATTGGCTAAACCAAATCCAATTTGGTTTGGAGTAAACCACATTATTGCCTCATTACTGTTAATTGACCTCTTGGAGACCTGTTACTGGAACACTGGAGAGGATGCCTGCATACAGACAGAAACATTAAAAGGTTATGTTGAGAGGATTGTGAGGAAGTGGATGGAAAGCACATTAGAGAAGGACATTACTCCAATCAACACACACATTCACCCCCATGGAGGCTTCTCGCTTCTTTCCATTTGGAACTGAGACCATCAAGGATCTGATAAAGCAGCTAATAAAAACAGTAAGAAACCTACACTCAAAGTGGGTAGTCCCAATATCAAAGGGTAGCTGGAGAAGCTAATTTTCCTTTACTTCAGACTGAATCCTGCTCGCTTTTCAACTAAAGATGAATCAGGGGATTTTGCTAAGATGCAATGGTGTTATCTGGCAAAGACTTTTAGATTTTTTTCACCCTGTGGCGTGGTATTTAAGGTTAAATTATGGCCATTATGAAAGCAGTTCAACTATGGGTTTCAGGCATCTCTACAAGACAGTAATCTTCAGCAAACAAATCATAAAATACTGTTAACAACACACGCACAGAGACTGATGCAGAGCCCACGAAAAGGTATCCAACACATAAAGACAAAGGAAGAGGAATCCCCTAAAAACATCTCACATCAATAGGCATCCATTGCTTCAGGCTCACTCGTTCTTGCCTTGTTAAATTCTTAATTCATTTAATGTGGACAGTGCTGGTGCTGCGTAGAGATGAGACTGCACTGCCCCTGATAGAAGTTCAATGCATGTGCACACTTTTGAATGGACACTCGCTGGTAACACAGTGGGATAAGCAGTTTGTTTTTGTTTTCTCCCGTCCCAGACAAAAAGAGATCCTCGAAAGATGCCTGGGACCTTTGTTCTGTCAGCGGCAGCTGTCAGCTGTGAGCGACTACAGTTGAAATACATGACAAATGAGAGATAACAGATGGATGCCCACAAAAGAAGAAAATTTGTGTGTCTGCATGTGTGTATGTATGTAAATTCATTAACAAAAATAAAAGTTAACAGTCTGAAAGAGTTAAAATGACTTTAGGTCTTTCTACAGGTACATCTTTATATTTTGTTTACATATTTTAAGCCACTTTTGATGTGGTCAAGATGTCAGGAATGAAATGCAATGCTGTGTTTGCAAATAAAGACTGTATTCCTGTTTTGAAAAAACTGTGTTTAAAGTGGCCAACTTAAAATTACACTATAATAAAGCTATGTATTCTAAAAATACATAAGCACTGATGACTTAAGAGATCCAGGTGCATTGAGGGCTCAGCAGCGTTGAGAGGCAACTGAGAGAGAGCCTACACCTGTATGCTCACTTCTCCTTCGCTGTGAAGTGTTCAGCTGACTACCTCCAGGTTTATTTTCATTTTTGGACAATCCACAAAAACTTGAACAAAGCCATCTCGGGCTGGCTGTTCATGGCGCCTCTGCATGAACAAGCCTCGAGGTACACCAACCCACTGCATGGCCAACTTTCTGTTTTTTTTCCTTTAGTTATTCCTGTTTCAATTCACAGCACACATTCAGTTTTTATTAGTGACCACAACCTCAACAGTAATACTGGCCCGACTGTCAGTCATTGTCATAACACATCAGCATAAACGCATACATGAATAACTGGGTCTGAGAATAAGATTTTTCTGACAGTTGACCCTGTCAAATGACAATAAAAAAAATCTTATAATATATAATAAACAATCTAATAAAGCGCTTTTTAAATATTATACACAATCTAAATTATAATATTCAAATTTATTATTTTTTTTATTACACACATAAAAGTGAAGACCCCAGTGCAGCTATGCCAGTAGAAAATTTAAAATGTGTTGCCAGGAAATATGACCTGAATACATTTTTACATGTCTTGGTCATATAATGTTTTGAAGATTTATTTATTCATCAGACTTGTTTCTTTAAACAATCAAAGGTGGACCCTAAGCTAGCAAAAGGTTGAGATCCCACAGTTTAGATGGATCTCAGGTATCATACATTCTGCATTGCTTACAGAATTTTACAATTGGGTGAATGAACCACAGTTGATTCAAGACTGAATAAATATTTAACATTGCTGAGTTTTAGGCTTGATGATTGGATCCTTACCTCACAGTTTTTTGGAAACCTTAGGTTACTTTTCTTTTACCTTTCTTATGTATTGTCCCACATTTTTCAGATTTTTGAGTTAAGTAGCTGAAGTTCTGCACTTTTTGCACTTCTGGTTTATTTAGAAAAAATAATTATTGTGTTCTAAGTACTTGAGTGGCACATCAGGGTGTCTCTTTGACTGTCTGATGTATCAACACCCAGCTGGTCTTCTTGGTAATTCTATCTTTTTGGATATGTGTGTAAGTGTGCGTGTGAGACTGTGGGCTGCAGCTAAAGCAGACATCACTGTCACGGATATTGTGACTGAACCCACGCAGTCACAACCCCTAACTAACCCTAACCCTAACCTACACACTCACTCAATTCTCTTCATGCAACTGTACCAGTGAGCCAGTAACATCAGAAACTTCCTGTATATGTGTAATGTATATACGTGCGATTTCTGGCTACTGACACTTATCACAACTGCAAATCGAGTGTTTGTGTGCATGATCTTCACCTTACAAATTTTCTAAATGTTATGTAAAGTGTTGCTTGCCACTTTTCAACACTTTCTCAAACCTGAATCACAGAATAGGTCATTTGCTGACGATATGACTGAGTACCATTTGATTAGGTTTACATAATACCGTACTGATTAAATGCCTGAAAGCTAATTTCTCTCTTGTTAAACTACATATTTTGATTGTTTCTTTCATGACAAAACCATTTGGCCTTGAAATGCATTGGATGCAATTCTATACCTTTGCCTCATCTAAATTGTGGGGATCTATGAATGTGCTAGCACCTCCCTTGTTGCCAGAGCGAGCTAGTGTCTTCCAACTTTTAAATTAGTTTACTATATTCTGTACAATTTTAAGTTACAACATTGGACAAAATTCATGTTTGAACCAGAAATGGATTCCCAGGACAGAGAGGACTAGCTGCCTGTACAAGGTCATCTATAAGGTGATGCATCAGAATGGTAAGTTTTATTTCTACAATGTTAAGCCCCACCCCGAAAAGTCATCAGGATTGAGTCCTTCCACCATAACTGTTTGGTTAAGCTTAGAGAGGGTGCTGGTTTGAATTTAAACATATTCATATTTAAGGGTTGCTATTATTGACTCCATAGGTGGGAGTTATTTATTTAGATTAATTCACCCTGACCTCCTCCTACACCAACTTTCTCACTCTTTATACAACAGTATATCACCTGACCTGGCATCTTTGCTCTAGTTGTATTTATTACAGCTGCTTTCCTGTCAAAGCGTTAACATGTATATGGATTCTATTAACACTAATCAGCGGCGTCTTATACGGGCTACACATACAGTAATGTTTTTTTACACAGGACAAGCATTTTTTCTGTGAACTGCCACACCTAAGGCACTCAGGAGGTTCTCAAATGTTCTTGTCCTTCTACCTTACTCATGGGGAATTCTATTTCAGTTTGTTTTTCTGTCTTTTTTCTTCACGTGAAGGATTCCAGCATTTCAGGATTTTACGGCTACTCTTATCCGTCAGTTGTAGAAGAGTGCAGCAGTCGCAATTTTAGCTCACTCTTCTGTTGTTGCTAGCTAGTCACACATGCACACACACACACGCCCAGGGGTGACGTGACTGGGGCCCTTGTCAAGGAGCACTAGTAGAAACTGCTATCAAATACACTATTTTTTGTTAGGAATGGAAAAACAAATCTGCACTGGTTCACAGCAGAGGTGCTGGAAGCCATATAGAAGCAGAAACCCGTTTACTCTGAATACTGACCCAAAATAATTCTTTAAAGTGTGGGTTTCTCAGATGTTTTCTCAGTGCTTTGTGCTTTCAGACTTTGGTTGCTTTTAATTGCTTTTAAGAAGAGGCCAGTGAAAAAAATGCCTCATAAGGTTATTATAACATGTATATAAGCTGTAGTTTTTTTGTATCTATAATAACATTTTTGTAATGAGATTTTACAGAACACAGAAAATCGTATTCTCTTCTGTAGCTGCCATTCTTTGTAAAACTCATTGAGTGTGCCTTCTCTGTCTTACTCACATCTTCCTCTTCAGAACATACCGCAATATGAATACTTTTGTTTCTCCCCCTGTTTTTTAAAAAAAACACATTCTTTATTGAAACAGCACAGGAATTGAATGCATTCACCACTATTGTGACCCTTCAGATTTTTCAAGCTTTTCAAATACAATGACTGAGGCACCTTCAAACACTTTCCACATTATTATGATCAACTTCATGAAAGCCTACGGAGAGTATCTCAGCATCTTTGGGCGAAGGCGTGGTACACCCTGGACAAGTCGCCAGTTCATCACAGGGCTGATAGAGACATACAATAGAGATACAATGTCATATAGAGACAAACAACCATGCACATTCACCCCAATGAGCAATTTTTTTTTTATTTTTAAAGTGACTATTTAACCTAACCCCCAGTTTGCATGTTTTTGGACTGTGGGAGGAAGCTGGAGTAACCAGGAGAGAACCCACACAGGCACAGGGAGAACATGCAAACTCTGCACAGGAACACCCTGATCCAGAATCGAACCCAGGACCTTCTTGCTGTGAGGCGACAGCGCTAACCACTGCACCACTGCGGCCCTCTTTAAAGTCAGATCAACAAAACCAAAAGCACACCTCTTGAACAACAAAGTCAGGGCTTAAGACTCAAGGCTTTATTCATCCTAATGATCCTAGCAGTGCATTAATGTTCATTAAAAAATGCATAATTTCTCATTCTTTATATTCAATCAGTAAAAGTCTATTCTGTCATCCCCTTCAGCACATTGTGCACATTTTTCCATTAGCATGAAGCCCATTTTATTTGGGTATAATATTTGTAGCAATCCTCCCCCAGCTGAGCTAAAGAGACCTCAGTATGCACCCACAAAGCATCTTTTTATCCCTATTTATCATTGCAGGAGACGATATAAAGTCCACACATGAAAAGAATGTAACATACCAAGCTTGTATGGAAACAGGCTGCCACTTTAGCTGCTGCTGTGATTATTTACGCCATAACGAGGAGAGCCTGGAGTTTTTAAAGAATGGCAGAACCCTTTTTTTCCAGCTGGCTCGTCTTAAAATAATCGTTGGGTTTTTTGTTTGTTTTTTTAAAATTTCATTCATCAAAATCAGCCTGAAGATTAGAGTGAAATAATGTTCCGTTCTTTAGTTTACTGCTGTGTGCCATAAAGTAGAAAGCATAACTTGAACATTTGAAAATTACTGCATGGATGTCTTTGTATTTTCTGAAGTGGCTCTCAAAGGACTATGGATAAAACTATGAGCTGTAGCACAATTTATCTGTGATTCACTGATGAATCATTTTAAGAATAGCATTATATTCCAGATATGAGGGTTAAACACTATATATTGTAGTTGCCTTTCGTACACCAGAATCACCGCTGACATTTTGTGTTGCAATGTGCTAAAACAACACGTTTTCTGAGTACCTGCAGTGTATAATTTCAGTTCTTCAATATTCATAGGCTGCCATTATAGTTTATGCTGGGAGATGAGAATACTTATGATGCCTCGATAAGCGTACAGACATTTCCAGGCATAAACACTAATGGATGTCAGCGCGTGCAAAAACAAAACAACGCTTAATTTCACAATGTTCTTGTCCTTAACAAAGACTGATCTACCGTCATCGAACCTTTGTGGCCGCTGAATGGGCCCAGGTTTTATTGTTCCATGGAAAAACAAGTCAGCGGTCATTTTAGTTGAAAAGGAACAATGGGATTCAGGGAGGTGTCAACTCTAAGTGCTTCTTGATTAGTAATGCATTAGGAAATATGATTCATCATATCATTTACCTCTGAAGTTCCATCCTTCTTCTGACTTATTATGAAGACATTTGTTATTAAGTCTAATCCAATAAAAGCATCTTCTGAATAAAATGAAAACAGGCCTTAATGGATATATTTAGTGAATGTCCACTAAGCTTGCAATGGCAGACTTATTTCTTAGTCCGAATGAGGAGAAAATGAAGGTTTGCTACTTCTGTCGTCACTTGGTCATCCAGTAATGCAACTATGACTTTAAGCTCCCAGTTACGTCCCCCTGTGAATAGCACGCATGTCATGTAATGCTCACTATTTAAGAAAATGCCATCGAGGTTACATTTAGGCAGACATGTGAGGGTTGAATAGAAATTGTAATTGAGGGAGTGGTTTAACATTTAGTACACACAGTGTTCTTCTGGATTCAGCTATGTAATGACTTTTTAATGTCCTGATAGCCTATTACAGAGCATAGAGCTGTTCGTGTTGCAGATCACCAAGTGGAATACAAATCACAGTGTAATTTCTTCAAGTACCCATCTAATATTCGTCAAGTTCACTTACCACTGACACTTGCACAAGAAATACATACAACACAGAGAACAAGTTCTGTTGCTCTCCAAGCACTCTGCTTCAGACAGAAAATGCTGGGTAAGTAGTAATAGAAATATATAGATTTCTAACCATTTCGACGGTAAAGCTTTAATAAGCAAATTTTGAATTTCCAGCCAGGCGTAAGTCAATCAGACACTGAAAGAAGCTGTACTGGAAAAAAACATTAATATAACTGGGGGGGCAACTCACATTTAAAGACTGCACATAAAACATATTGGATTTCTACAAGAAAAAATGTTTCTGGGGTGTTGGAGGTGCAATACACATAAGAGAGCTTTATTCATATGTTATGGTTTTGCTGTAAATATTCTATTATCGCAGTAATCTTGGAAATCAATCCAAAGCACTTTGCCCATCTCTGCTTGTATGGGAGCTTTACCCTTTGCTGACTGCTTTCAGAGGAAATTCTCTAAGTAATTGCTGTGAAATGGAACCAACCCCCCTCCCCAACCCAACACCGTCTCAGCTATGTCCCACTTGATTGTTTTTAATACAAAATGAGAAGAAAGCTGGACATACATTATATGACACATTCTGGACATGAATCTTGATGATAATATCAGCTTTTAATGACACACTGTATACAGACTCTTCATGTTACTGGACACAGATGTTTGGGGATGGATGCTACAGCTTGTCAGGGACTGCATCTGGAAAATGTTATTCTAGTAATGGTTTTGGTTTCTTCTTTATTTATAACTATATCCAAAGCAATGTTTGGTTTGTCCCTGACATGTAGGTGGAATGTGCAATCTTATATAAATAATGAAACAGTTTTTGTTTGTTTTATGGCCATATGGAGTGACTCCACCACAGGCTGACTTGTGTTTTATTAACTTATATAGGTACCAATTGCCAACTTTCACATCATTGTTATAAGATATTTATGTAGCCACTTTCCTAATGTTAAGCGTAAAATTGAAAGTAATTTTAGCTTAAGTCCTTCAACTATTCCAAATTGCGAGAGTGGTGTGACTCAACCAAACAATGCATTTAAGGTCGTGATTATACCTAATAGTTTGCTTCCTTGGTTCGGACTGCAAACTGGATACACTGCTTCATTTTTCAGCTCGTTTGGTTCGCGTTCACAAAGACAAATCTCAAGCGGACTATAAAATTGTCAACAAAAGTCATGAACGTATGGCATTATTAATGTAATAATTGGTGCCTCTCGTGAAAGACTTTCAGCAATGAGGAGCATGTACCATGGAAGACGGCTGGCTCTAATTATATCCTACGATGATGTGTTAACAAAACACGGGAGATCTACAAGTTAAAACATAACAAAGCTAAATATAGCTTAGCTTAATTTTCCATGTTTTCCATCTTGTGTTCAGAAAATTGTCGTGATTGTCATACCAAATAAATTTGTCTTTAATATCCGAGGAGTTGCCACTTTTCTGCAGCACGTCGTGTATTTTTATGTACTGTTGATGCAGCTTCTTAACTTTAGCACGACATTGCTCTGCACTTATGACAGATTTCTGCAGGGTTGATTGCAATTGCAACCACTTTAACCACTGAATGAATAAAGAAAAGGGTGATTGTGTTGGAGCACCTCCGTCTGACTCTGATTATAAAAGTAAATCCATTCTGTTCTTGTGTACTACACACTCTTACAGTTGAGAAAAGCTTTCCTCTGCCCATGTTTCCAGAAAGCATTTTTGTTCTTTGTAGCTCCACCTTTGTCCCCCTGCTGCTCATTTTTTTTGGTCACAACCTGCTAACTTCTCCTTCGGCTACCAATACAGGAAATGACGTGTATATATTATGCTTCCGGTGATTTGGTGCAGCTGGGGTTCACGCTGGTGATGATCAACTCCCGAGTTCACTTGCAAGACCACTTCTTTCAAGTGAACCATAGACTGTTTGTTCGGTTGGCACCAGAGATCTCAGACTGCGTTCAAACCAACCCAAACAAACCCAAACAAACCTGCGGTAAATGCTCAAGAGCTTTAGTTCCAATGAGAATAAAAAAGGCTGGTGTGAACGTGATCTGAAGGTTGTTAAAACCTGATCTAGTTGTACAAAAACCTAATGTTTTGTGAACACGTCAAAACAGCATTTACTTTTGGAAATAATAGAGTTGCTTGCTAAATCTTACTTGGAAATCTAAAACTGCCAACGATTTTTACCAAGTTATTATTTCTACTCAAAAAGCTTGCTTTTCATCCCAGTTTTCATTTACAATCATGCCTCTAATGCACAGCTTTGTATGCACTCCAGACATGGCACCAATATACAATACCGGAAGACACACGTCTCAAATATGTGTAATATCATCAGAAAAGCCAGACGAGTTTCAGAATTTGTTCTTCAAAACCTTGAGAAAAATTTTTTTGTGATTTTATTTCTGGGCAAACAAGTCTGAAATTTCTTTAAGAAAAAACACACACCAAACTGCTTTCACATGCAGCACTTTCACATTTTGAGGTGGGCCTCATCTACAGCAAAGACCAGGCATTAGAGTCGTAGACACCTTCAGCATCAGGCCAGGTCGATAATATTTCTCGAAAACCATTATGGTTGTGCGCTCCCCTGGAGCTGGTCCTTCCGTGGGGAAAATAGAAGCAGTGGAATGATGGTATCAAATGATCTAATCACTTCTGGAGCAAAAACCAGATAACAGAAAGTGATTTCATGTTCTCTCTGTGTCAGTATGGCAGATACACAATGGAACAAAGATAGCAATAATGAATTCCTGGCATTCAAAAATTCATAATTTCAGCTTCTGAATATTGTTTAATCGTGGCTGTCATTTCTGTATCTGTGAACAGAATGAGCTGCAAGTGCCTGGGCACATACAGAACTTCTCACTGCACAGTTTGTGAAGAAGTAATCAAACGCTACTTATCTTCATCCTCATTATTATAAACAGACATCGCAGTCACATATGGTTCCCGTAGACAATAGCCACAGATGGGTGATTAGTTGAAGCGTTCTGATGGCCATGCTGTTCTTCCACCAATTGATATGGAGCTTGAGGCCCCCCCGCATGAAACGAGGACTATAATAACAGATCTTTCAGAGCAGTAACTCGCTGCTAACGAACAGCGTCTCTTTGCTTCCCAATTTTCCTGCACCAAGGCAAGCTGACTTTTACAAAACAGTTACACATCTAACACGTCAGATTTACATACATCACTACTTAACCGACTTCTTCCAGTAATTCTTCTCTGCATTTAAAATATTCACATATCCTCAAAGATGCTGTCAAAATGTCTTTAAGATTAAAGGTCCATTACCTTAGATGTAGCTGGCTGTGTTCTTAATGAATCACTTTGCTTGAGAGCATACCTGTCACGCTAATACGCATTGCAAAGATAGCTGTACCAGATATCAAAAAAAGCTACTTAAAGACGCTTTCCCATCCTGCACTTGGAGAGGTATCAATGACTTTTTGAATCGCTGAATGATTAGTTCTGGCTGGAAAGGACAGCAAGTATAAACTATATGTTCTGATCGTGTAAATTTGAAGTGACTCTCAGCACTTTGCACGCAGAACCCTGCTGAGGTCACTGATTGAAGTGGATGGGGGTTCTGCGGAAGGTGTGATCCTCTAACCTGGATCTGAGAGACGTGTTGATGAGTGCTAAGATATACCTTTAACTGTACATGAGAAAATTACCACGTACAATATTCAAAATGTTGGGCTGTGGATGACGGTTACTCAAACTGTAGCTGATTAATACATTTTTAAATCCATGATACTTTCAATATATACATTTTGAGGTTTAATCTTATTGACCCCATTACAGGCAACAAGCATTACGTAGGGAGGGTAGATTTATTGTCATATAAGGATTAACCACTGATGGCTCCTGCATGTAAATCCATTTGAATTAATGTCTCCCAACTAATGCAAGTGCAGAATTACCAGCCTGCCGTTCTTTGAGTGATTCTGAGTGTAAGATGGCTGAAATGCAAACTGCCTTGTTGCTAGGATTGTCACATTGAGGAAAAAAAGTGTTTTGTCTGTCTGTCTTTCTCATCTCTTCATTTTACCCTTGCCTCTGTGGGCTTTCTTGGAAAATGGTGCGGGAACACAGTACAGACAGACAGAGGGTTAGGAAAACAGTGATTTTAAAGAATTGTTAATAAATGACAAAGGAGATGATGATGGTATTATTATTCAGTCACATATGCTGGGGAAAAAAATATATTTTGGACCCCTTTTATGCTGCTTTAGATCTGAGGTGGAAATTTTGTGCCATAGTGTGCCCCAGAGACATGGTGGTACAAGTACAGGTGGTACTTACAACCAGGCTGCCCATAAAGAGGGGAAAACAGGAAAGATTTCTGGGTTCCTGCTGCTGTAGGGGGGCCATGAAGACCAATAATGTTCGTCGTGATACATAGTAGTAATTGCAAGATTTTATTTGGAATTAAAATAGTCATCATTAGCTACTGGAGCAAAAAAAAAAAAAGGGAAAGACTTAATTGTTGCTTTAAAAGTAACTTGTATTGTTTTTAGCCCTATCAATTTGTGTGTGTGTGTGTGTGTGTGTGTGTGTGTGTGTGTGTGTATTTAAACCACATGTAACTCAAAAACTACTGGGTGGATCATTACTAAATTGTACTGAGGAATTAAAACGGTTAAGCTCTCAACCTGATTAAATTCTGGGACCTCTACCAACAAAATTTGCTAAAACAACAGATAGAGAAGCAATTGATAAATGGGTGATGAAGACAGTACATGTGCTGCTGTTAAGTGTGGGGTGTTTCTGCTGGTGTGCAAGGTTGCAACCCATTGATTGCCCTATTAAGTTATATACCCAATCTTTGCGCAGCTGCTTAGTATTTGCACATTAGGCATTTTCCAAGTTATACGCTTGCGGTTGCACCTTGACCAAGTTAACTAGCTTTATAATGAAAAATAATAGCAAAGACGTCCGAATAGTGCCTCTCAGCAATTCTCTAGGCAAGCCAGAAGTGCATATATGCAGGTATTAAAGGGTTTACCCACCTTTGTGCACAGTGAACTACCATTTACCTTCCTAAATGTAGCAACAGTGCTCATCTTGCAGAGCAAATGCAGAAGGCAGTCATGTCACAGTCTCTCATGTAATCTATGGTGTTAACTGCTCAGGGGAGACCTTGATTCATGTGACTTTTTAAGGTGCTTCTTCCCTGTAGGCAACTCACTAAGAGGTCAACAAGCCTGGAGAGAAGTAATGTCTTAAAAGCAAACTCTGTGAACACGTCCGTTCACTTGCTGTCGCCCCGTGACCCTTCATCGAGATCACCCAACTTCTAAAATGAAGAGAACACACTAAGGCTCTTTTTAAACTTTGTGAACAAGAAGCAAAAAGGCTGATTGTGAATATATGATGACAGTTACAAACTAGAGGCAGATGCATATCCAGAGGGGCATTATGGAACTGGCATAACGTTAGATAACAATAACCCTAACACCAGCTGAAGTCTTCAGATTCTAAAAGTAGCAACACTAAAATATGCTAGAGAGAAACATCCTGCATTGAAAACGTCAACGAAATAGACTGGAGAATTAAAAGAGACAACAGTTAGTTTCTCATAACTTTGAAAAATTGTGCCTATGACTGCTATACTATTTTATAACAGTATTAATGTAATTCACGTATTAACACTTTGAATCATCAGCCAAAAGTCCCATTTCTTTATTAATCAGCCTTTTATCTCATTGCTCTCTTCTTAGCTTTAAGTATGGACATATTCATTTTTTTTATTTTTGCAGAATAACAGGAGGATTTGGACTGGAGCCTGTCTCAGCATCTTCGGGCGAAGGTGGGGTACACCGTGGACAAATCGTCAGTTCATCGCAGGGCTGACATATAGAGACAAACAACCATCCATTAAGGCTACTCCTAACCCTCAAAGATTCCTGCAGGACTCATCTCCACTTATGTCCTCAAATGTCGACAAAGGCTACACAATTGATTGCAACATTTTCAAAATAATAATATGGCTAAGTAAAACACCCAATCGCAAGAAGCTGCACTTGTTTGATTATTATGCTGCTGTGTGACAAAATAGCATAATAATGACGCACTGTAGTGCTGCTGGGCTGCTTTAGATGTCCTGGGCTAAAAGTCTTATAAAAAAAAACATGTTTGTTTGCGTTGCTGAAATGATCATTTCCACTATTAATCACATAATTGCATTTTCAGAATAACTGCACGCTGCTTTTTGACCATATTGTGCAACCCTAATGTCAACTCACTGAAGTAACCTGACAAAATCGCCGAATCCCTTTTCTTTTTCTTTTGAGACCATGATGTACAAATACTGTATTTCTTGCCACGGTATCTCCATTCTGCTCCCATCCCTCTCACTTCTTCTCTTTCTTTCTCCAGCCCTCTCACAGCTTCAGATTAGATCAGACTTGCCTTTTTGAAATGTGGCAACTCATCAAGAAGAGAAAGGTCAACGTGGCAGTGTGACCAGCTTTGCCCAGGCGTTTCAGTCATCTCACTATAGCCATACTTGGAAATATTAATTTATTTACTTACCAAAATCAGAATAGTCTCCTAACCTTAACCGTTTAAGCCTTTTAGAGTATTAAAATTGTATATTAACAAACAATTTAAAAATTAGAATTAAAAAATAGAAAATGCTGGTATTGGACAAAAAAACACAAAAAAATATTCAATCAATTGTCTGTATTTTATTTTTTTTTTTTTTTATCCTTTTTTTTCCCAGCAAAAAATGATAAAATCCTTTCTAAGTCAAAGCTTCAACATTTATTATTGTATCAATTTTCCGCTTTGGATTCCAGCCTTTTCTTTATTGTTCAGAAGCAAGGCTTGTTCACCTGTACCCGTAAATAGTTGAGATCTCCCATCAGCTCTAATGAGGGGATTTTAATTGAAAGGGCAGTAAAGCCCATAAAAGCAGTTGGAGGCATGGCACATCCCTGCAAGATACTGACCTTGAATAACATCCATGAAGTCCCCAGCAAGAAATGCTCCAATATGGATTAATTCTTTTCTGTCTGAAATGCCAATTAAATTAGGAATTAACTTTATTTCTTGCCCAGACTGATTATCAGCGATTTCTTGATCCTCTGTCTCAACAGCTTTCCCATAACAACAATAAGCGAATATTGTCTGTCAGGATTATCCAGCAAGACTGTGCTAATTACGTCTACAGCGTCTACAGGATCAGCCTGATCAGGGGTTCAGCTCCGCCTCCATAATGACGTCGGCATTTGACAGTAGAGCAAAGGACACTTCCATCAAATATAAGCATATTGAGTATATCTGTCATTGCATATATAGCTTGTTCTATTATTATTTATGACTGATGATACTGATGAATGTAATAAATACAGTGATGCAAATCATTCTCTGCAATCTTTATATGTCAAGCATGTTAACATTATTACTCATGATTATTCCACCACATTTTCCACCCACTCGAGGCTATTACCTATTGACCTGCTGCACTGGAAAAATCTGCTGTTGCTGATGTAAATACTGTATATAAGGTAAAGTATGGCATTATTATGTACACTGTGTAAAGTCATATTATTAACTTTAAATAAAATCTCAGCCAATCATGTTCGTACTATTATGGAGTCTGTTACTAAGAGACCTCTACACATGTTTTCTTTGGAAGCTGTCAGACTGAGGCCAAGAGCTTTTCTCCTATTTCAGCCGCAATTTCACCGGAAAGCCTTTGTCTTGTAACCCTGCTTGAAAATGACCGAGCAAAATGAATAATTAATGGTGCGAGATGGACAGATACCCCTCTGTGGAAAGCCGGTCCAATTGTGAGTTGTATTACCTTTTATGAAGGGTCTGCTGTGTATTATATGGAACCTCCCCATGAGCCACATTTGGCTCTGTATTTTCAAATATTTTCATCTTCTGTTTTTTCTCTCTCCCTTTTTCCTAACCTTTTCTAATACTACCTCTCTGAAGTTTTGAAAAGTGCCTGAACACCAATGTTCTGTTAAGTTTGCTTAATAATGAGGGCATTAGGCGATCGTGCAATCAGTTCTGTAAAAATACTGTCCAAATAAATATCAAAAAAGGCATTGATTTTAGATGAACTACCTTTTTTGTTTAATCATGAAGACTTTTGTCTGATGTAATGCAGGACAAACAGCTGTATGTTTACTGCTCTTTGAGGCTGATAATGACAGAGACTAAGATACAGATTTGGCAGCACAGATACAGCATAGTAGGGAGTGGTACTGATCCAGGGTTTCATCAGTTCAACTATACAAACCTACAGTATATCAGTACAGTATATTTTGTAAAGAATAATAAAAGATAAAAACCAAAGTCTAACCACAACAACAAAACTACAAAGAATGCGCTCAGTTAAGTGTATACCTCCACCAAGACCTAAGAGTCTTCTCAAATTGAAGTTCCTTGATCCACCTCAATTCAAACAGATCCTCCTTGGCCTTTTCCCTATCCTCCTGCCAGTCATCATTAAAATCTATCCACTTGTTAACCAACCTAACAATCTACTTCCACACCTACTAAACAAACACAAAAACAACCTACCTACCTACCCACCTACCAAACCTACATATCTACCCGATAGCAGGTGAAACCACAACCTCCTAGATAATATAAGTGCAAACCTAAAAAAACATTTAATGACCAATAAGTGTGGTGTTGTACAATTGATAATAAAAATTATGCTGTACTGTATATGCAATATAAAGGCCAATCAGTTTGGTAACTTAAAAAGTCATTTGAAATACACTGGCAATAATTGTGATTGCCCAATATAACAACAATAAATGTTTCAAACATGCACCTTAGGTATATTTATAAGTGTCCCACACATGGCACAAGATTGAGATAAAGATTTCTTCATACAATAATTCCCAAATAGTTCTTGCTTTTCAGAGCTTGAGGGTAACGTCAGATTAGTACGAAAACATTAAACAAACAGAACACTTAGACACAGTAGCAACAGCAAAAGTTTGACAACAATTGATTTTTCAATTGCTGTATTGTTTGTGCCTTGTTAGTGTGATATTGTTCCCTTTGGCTGGAAAATATTATCTGTCATAGAAGGGGGGGCAGGCAAAGTTGACACAATAATAACCCTTCAGATCTATGTCTTTGCCTGCCTTTCCAGCTTAGAGGTGCATCCCCCAGTTGAGAGCTGCACAGTGGTAGAACGATGGTTGGATAAACAGAAGCACGGCTTGACCTGCCGTCCTGTCCTTCAGCTCGGAGTTGAATGGAGCGCATTGTGACATTGAGATGGGGTGTGAACGTGTAAGTGGCACCGGACACCTCGGTGATATGGCACATAGAAAATTTTGCACTTCTAACGCAGTGTGGTGCTGGGGCTATTTTACAGCAGACCACTGAACCTGGGTCAGAGAGAGGTGAAAGAATAGGCGAGAGTGTGTGAAAACTGGTGAGGAAGACCGTTATTGGCAATGACGAGTCATTTTACACTTTTATAACCACAGTGAATAATGAATGAAAGGCAACCGCGAAAATGTCTGGAACTGCACAGTTTCATTCCCAGCATGATGTTCAGGGGCTGTCGATAAGAGGAAAACAGTCAAACTTTCTCTTCCATTTGTTGAAAACAATAGAAGCCTTTGGGTCAGCAGAACAACTTATTCCCATATTTCTCTCTGAACACTGTCAGTTTCCTTTCTTTATTGTGCCAGACTCAGCTACAATATTTGACAAAGACTGCAGAAGTACAAAACTTGCTGATGTCAGTAGTCTCAGGGAATTCTTTCCCTTGAACATAAGCGCTAGCATTAAATGTAACATCCCCCTCCTCAGCCCTGCAAGATTAATTACCCAAAGAGAGAACCTTTTATGATGGAGGTTTATCACAGGGGAGAGGTCTTTTCTGGGATTCTTTTATTTCACCATGAGGCATTATTAGTAAAGAGAGACTGTTGATCATGATTTCCCCCACTTATCCAATCAGTAGGCAATCCGAGCAAAGATCTGAGAAGCCCTGAGGAAATTGAAGATAGTTATCAGTCATCTCAGCCCAACAGGGCACAGGCGCTGATTGATATGTTCTGCTTGGATGCTATCCACAAGGGGAATGTCAGAGGGGGGTTTATGAGAGCACACAAAATAGGCGGCCATTTATGTAGTTAGGTGGCCATCTACTGCGAGAAAATGGGCGCGAGGTTTATGGAGACCCTGTGGACTAGGAGAGCGTTTATTTTTAACAGCGCCGATAGTGGTGCTCGAACCCGAGGTCAGGTCGTTTTTGACGGATATGTTAGGCATTCAGAGTCATTATTTGCCTTCTTGAGCCAGTTTTTTGAGGTTGGATGATTCGTCAACAACCCAAAGTTATCAGCAATGTCAAGCTGTGGGCATTTTATGTATATTTGACCCACATTAGATTTTTTTTAATTTGATAACCCAGCAAAGTGCTGAAGATGACCATTTCACATATATGAAAGCTCTAGAACAAGCTCAGGAGTGGAATTGGGATTCTTTTGTCAGATGACCAATCCAAAGTTTTTGCCTTTGACATCACAGTACTAAGAGTCACCGCTTTAATGGTAAAGCATTACAAGTTTTACATGTTTTGTGCTTTTTTTTTTTTTTTTTTGATTAGTGGTGCAGTGGTTAGCGCTGTCGCCTCACAGCAACCTGGGTTCGATTCTGGGTCAGGACGTTTCTGTGTGGAGTTTGCATGTTCTCCTTGTGCCTGCGTGGGTTCTCTCCGGGTACTCCGGCTTCCTCCCACAGTCCAAAAACATGCAAACCTGGGGGTTAAGTTAATTGGTCATTCTAAATTGCCCGTAGGTGTGAATGTGAGTGTGGATGGTTGTTTGTCTCTATATGTCAGCCCTGAGATGAACTGGCGACTCATCCAGCGTGTACCCCGCCTTCGCCCCAAGATGCTGAGATAGGCTCCAGCCTCCCCCGCGACCCCTAACGGGATAAGCGGTAGAAAATGAATGAATGAATCAATGAAAGTATTATAAACATGAATTACAATGGCATTTGTTAAAGTCTCGACTGTAAATTGCATTTTAATTTTAATTTCTACAGAGTCGTTGATTACCTTACATATTTACGCACAATTATCTGTCACCTGATTTTCAGTATTCTCAAACCTCCGCATCTCTTATCTGCTTTCAAAATTCAGTGTCTGTTGAGCTCATGCCATTTAACCAGCATAAGAATGATAACAGTATTCATGTGGGTCGCATAATAGTCTTTCTCCTCAAAGTGATAATTACAGCATCAAATCCAGAGGCACGGAAAGTAAGATAAGGTCCTCTTGTGACAAGTCAATGAGATTTTCTCCTGCATTTCTATGGCACACTCAAAGTATTCAAAGAGATACCACAAATTTTTTACATTTATTTTAAAACTACTGAACGCTAAGAGGTTAACAGTGGTGACACAAGGCATACCCCTGCACTGATAATTGCCCAATATTATCATATTACGAGCCCTCTTTAGATAGATATTGATTCTGCTGCCCAGAAGGATCCTACTGGCTCATGTATCCCACAGCACACAGCAGTAGAAATATTACTCTGCTTGTGGCTGCAGAGCTGAAGTCATTTGAAGTCTTTAAAAAGTTCAAACTTGAAAATATTTAATTAAAATCATCCATTAACATATGGCCGATGGCTCCAGAAAATGGGATCCACGACACAAATGGCAAAGCCGTAATTCAATCTTGAAAACGGAACTCTGTCAGTATCCATCAGGTAAGGTCAGGTACTTTGTAATCTCCATCTGCGTCTTCCAGCTGAGTTATGATCTCTCAATTATATTACAACATATTTTACAAAAGGTTTGGGGTAGAATTGACTGAAAGATTCATGTTTGAGATAAGATGAAACATTGATGTCTTTAAGCACAACAGTAATCATGTATATCTAAATGATTTTTAGGCTTCGACAGTTAGTGAATATGTGTAAGTGATTAATCAGTCTGTGAATGTGACATGAATCTCACTTTTCTTATTTGCTATTACGTTTAATCAAGCTAATGTTAGAAGAAGTTACATAAGAAATGAAAAACTTCAGTCGTTTCCCCAGGTCCTCCTGTACTCACTTAATCACCAGGACAATTTAAAACTGTTTATATGTAGCACAAAAACCCTGTGCTCATCTTACTGCTGATGTCATGTTACATCCCTGGAGAGTGCACACGTGGCACCTTATCGTCTAATTGCGTGTCTGTAAAAGATAACCACTCTTCTCTCAGAATTCAATGCTGTATTGTGTTTATTATATAAGTGACCTTGACTTTAGCGAACGTGTTTAGAAAAAAAACCCTCACTGACTACTCGCCATTATTAAGTCTATAGAGAAGTCAGAGCATCCACTAACAAAGCCTCTGCTAAGGAGGCAGATTTTGATTTGGAAAACAGCTTCTCATTCTGTGCTTAATTACCAGCCAAAAGAGTCTCTTCTAAAAATGCATGAACCATATAAGACAACACTTCTGTAACATCTGAGTTGCCTTGTATTCTATTTTTTTCCCGGAGTTTTGTTTGTCTCTCAGTGAAAAAGAATACCCTTAATATTTTTCTGGTGTCGTCTGTCCCCCACAGAGGATTCACACCAAAGAAAGCCGAAGGTTGTTAATGCATACAAATAAAAAAAACTCAAACATCAGTAGACATTCAGGTTCAGTCTGTGGCTATTCAGGTGCCTTATAAGGAGTCTGTTTTATATTTGTGTAATGCAAGAAGAGTGATTCATTCGATTAATGCGCCAGGAAGGAGAAAGTGTTGCCTTGTAAATTCAGTAACAATGAGGGATTAGCTTGTTCCATCACCGTGTGAAACAGCAGGACTCCCCTCAAGTGTAAAGAATTAAAGTGACCACTTTTGGAAAAGAAAAAAAAGAAAAGTCGTCTTTTATAAAATGAAAAAGGCCAACTTCCAACATAATCTTATAATTACATAATACATTTAAATATTTCCCCTTTATTCTCACTAATAGCGCACTTCTCAAACTTAACTAATTCTGTGCAGCATTGAGACAGGCTGTAACCTTCACTTTGGGATAAGATTCACGTGAGGACTCGACTTAATCATCCTCATTTCATCTGCAGGATGATAAATTGCATTCTTGCTGTTTTCCCTGTTTAGTGTACTGATGAAAATTTCAGAAACAACTTCATAAATTTAATTCCACTGCCTTGTGATTTACCTTAATGATTATTCTTTTGTTTTTTTTTGCAGGAGATGAGTACTGTTGATTGATTAAGGTGTTAAATTTGATTCAAAAATAAATATTTATGCTCTCCCACATTAAACTCAGGTTTTCACAGGTGCTGTGAAGATTATTTTCCCATTTTTCATTAGTGTCTCGCACCGCAGTTCAGTCTCAAATAACCATTAATTACCTACAATGAGACATGCCGTCTATCTTATTGGCAAAAATTAAGAGCAGTGGAAACGAAGAAAGGGAAGTCATCATGCCAGTTCTGTGCAGAATGTGTTCAGGTTGTTACACATTCTGCGTACGGTATAAGCGTTCTTTGAAGCACTGTTTTGAGACTCTGAAGAAGTATTACAATCCTACAACACTGCCACGGGTGTGATTTAAGTAGATGGACTTTAAAGTACCACTATTCTGCTTAAATTCTAACATTTCAAAATGCCATATTTTATTCCAGAGACATTGTACTAAGCGTGTAAAGTAGTTACATCTGCTTCCGCATAAAACCATCATTAAGGCGCCGTTTTTATTGTAAATCATTTACCCTACGCAGCAAGATTTTTCACAGAGGTAAGACAGCCAGATTGTACTGCATCCCATCTCTCGTCTTTGTCAGTGATCGCCAAACAAACTCGTCACTATGACGTGTGCTATATTAAATACCACGTGTTCGTTCAGAAGGCTCGACTTTGCTTTGCAGAAGTATATAGATTTATAGATTCTTTTTAAATGATTTTGGGTAGGATATTTTGAAAAACAAGGTGGCCAACTTGTGTAAACCATCTGTGTTTGTATACTTTAAAATGAGTTTGAATGCATGGTTAGATGGATGACATTAGAGATTCTCTACAATAAACATAAAACACTTTGATTGACCTCCGGTGGTGGGTTGCAGTATAGCTCATTATCTCAGTAGGACTTGAGCCAAACTAAAGTTTACCCTAAAGTTTTCCTAAAGATGGTACTTCTGCTCCACTGTCCAGTCAATTGCTCCAAATGATGTCACCAGAGCAAGATGTCAATATTCGTACTGCAGATATTTTGGCTTCTTTTGTGTACAGTGGGTGGAAGTGATGATGTGTCGTCCATCTTTATATATGTAAATATCTTTCCCAGGCATATGTTTGGTCTTGCTGCAGTGATGCACAATTTTACTTCAGGACCCTCATCGGTGTGTTGTTGGATGTGGTCAGAGGTATTTCAAAAAACAGGGCTTGAAACTTTCTTTCAAAGAAGGCTGATTTTCAGCTTGGTTTTTAAAGACAGCTCTTCAAACTTACCTGATACCCTGAGTTCAGATGTTAGTATTGTGAATTTGCAAAAGGCTTTAATGTTTGTGCCCCCTATTGATTAATAGTCTGCATATATTATGCAGCTGGTAAGACAAGACTTTATCATAAGTCTCATAAGACATATACATTTACTTATGTAAAGCCTAAAAGTCCATAAATATGTGTTTTTAATGTTTTATGAAGTAAACCACGGCATACTTCTGAGTAGTTATACATTAAAATGCCACCCCTGTATAATTGAGTATTGATCAACCTAGCGCTTTGCAAATTATTTTCACACGCACTGGGTAAAAATAAAGTAAAATTCCTGCATCCTACCCTATATCAGAATCTGCACCAACATTTAAAAAAAGGTTCTTCCTACTCTTCATCCTCCCACCAGGTTTTGTTGGAACACTTTTTTTGCATAATCCTGCCAACTAACAGACGAATTCCCATGACAAAGAACATAACCTTCTTGGCAGCAGTGCTAAACTCCAGATTTTTTAAAATATATCAATTTATTTTTATACAAGAGTTTCATACAACTTGGAAACTGTAATTGAAAATTGTGTTTTAGCGCACTACAAGTAACAGTCATTTAAGTTAAAGGTGACACTAGAGGCGCCAGTCTAAACCGGTTCCCAGTGTTCCTGAGTGGCATTCACTTGCTCATGTCATTATAGCGTATTTGACATATTTAATCTATATAATGAAATTATTAAATCAATTGCGACTATCGGATGATTTGTGTTCATATGAAAGTGTTCATGTTGTCCACTGGCCACAAAATGTAACATTCAGTAGTTTGATCACTTAATGGCATTTGACTTTGATCTTCTAAATAGAAGCATCATTTTATTAAGTTTATTGTATCTTTCCTAGCCAGAATCAGAATCAGGCAAGAAAAGTGATGGTTTCATATTCGTGTAAAACAGAATAAACCCTTTATTTACCTTTGCTCTTAAAAAGGTACTTTATGTGTTGGCATGTGCAGTTATTTAAGGATTGTTACCAAAGCGCAGTATTAAACCATATGCGGGTTAAATGGCATGGTTAAGATGTGACATTAACAGTAAAATAAAAAAATGACTGTATTTTCCTTTTCTCATTCTTAGAAGACACCCCACTCTCTGCACAACTTCACAGTTGTGTCATGGTTTTGAGTTGTAGTTATCATCCCCTGTTATCATTTCTGGTATATTTTTCCTCTTATGTCTTTTGCTGAGTTACTCTTCACTGCCATTAAAATAAGACCTTAAAATCCACCCTTAAACAAACAGGGAGAAAATGTGAACTGGCTAACTGAATATTCAAAGTTGACCCATCATGCAGAGAAAACTGCCAGAAACTATTTTCCTGTGATTTATTGAAGATTCAATTATGGCCAAGTGACTGGAGACCAGGAAGCACAGGTTGGAGTGGTGGCGGTGGAACGGTGAACAGGATGTGGTAGAAGAGTTTATGGATGCAGCAGGAGAACACAGATCAATCACTTCAACAAGAATTTAGTTTGATTGAGTAACGTTACCACAATGGTAATCTGGCAGTGAGTGGAGAGCAGTGCTGGGTAGATAGACTGCAGTCAGCGATCAGTGGAGCTCCAGAGGGGTCACAGGAAGCAGGTAGCCAAGCATACAGACAGACAAGATACACAAGACACAATGGAACAAAGGTGAGGAGGGGGGAAACAGTAAAACACAGGGAAACAGGAGAGAGGTACGTGTGTGACGTTGTTCCTTGTGCTTAAAAGCGCAGCAGCTGAGTTTTGAAGTGTGCGGTCGCTATTTTGATTGAGAAAAGAGAACAGACTGTTGCAATAATCAAAGTGTGAGGATTAAAAGTATGTAAACCTATTTCTGCATGTCCAGCATCTAATAGTGCAAAATATGTTACCTGATGTGAATTCCTTCGCAGAAACTACATTCAGTGAGTAGGAGAGACTCCCTTCATCCCTTACCAGTACGTCCCCTTGAAGCAAAGCCCCCCTGTGGCCCAGCAAGTTCCTGGGGTCTGACCTTTGGGACTTTACAGTTGATCCACAGACATGAACAATACACTGTTGCTAGCGTGTTCATGTTCCAGCACTTTGATCTTCACCATGGGAGGCGTCTCTGTGTCAGGGAGAACTATTAGGGTGACACACATGCACTCAGAGAAAATGTCTTCACAACTGTGGGAGAGTCTCCTGTTGACCGTGCTGCACAGTAGGATCAGTTGACAAGTGAGGGCACCTTTTTTCTCTCAGCCACCCTTGAAATATTTATTTCTACAACCCATCACCCCTTGATCAATTATAAACTTGCCATGGGATCGCGATTAATTATTTACGTGCTCCCAATAAGCATCTAAACCATTGATTTTTGTCACTCATTTTTAGATGGATATACTGGAAGCGACTTTCTCTCAATTGTCTTTTAATCTCTCTGAACAATTATCTGCATATAAATGAAGAATCTTCAGGCTAGCAACAATATTTGGGTTTTGAACTGCATTGCGGGTTACATTTGTCGTCAGTTTGCAATCTGAGCTGCATCCATCAGTCACATTTGAGTGGACTTTGGTTGCTATAGTGCAGTCTGTGTTGGAACTATCTGACAATGACTTCTCATTCTCTTAGTAGCTTAAAAAAACTGCTGTATATACATCCACATACAAAAAAACCTTTGTATAGATTAGCTAAATCATTTTAAGGTGAACTGGTCCTGAGTTTCCTAATTGGGCTGAAAACAATGACTGGTGCATCAATCCAGATACTGAAAGCCAAGGAACATGGGCCATTGCCTCCAGAGTGTAAATCAAGAAAAATTGTCTGTCATTTGACCAGTTACCATGGCAAGGGCTAACCAGAGCTGTTAATTTTCTCAGCAGCCCTGCTGCACAAGAGTCTACTGGCATTTTTTCTTATATGTAACATAAGATGAAACAAATAAATATTTCAATTCTAGTTGGATTTGTTTCATTAATTACAATATCAGAAAATAAGGCCAATCAAAATTGTTCCCACAGTGATGTATTCAAATATCTCACTCAAATACATGACCTGATACAACTGCGAAACCTCAAGTAAAAGCCTCAGGTGGTTTTGCATTGGTTATTGAATTGCATATGTATACTGGGGCAAATTCTTAGTGTGATTTCCTCTGACAAGACTTTGGTTCAGGTAAACATGTTATGTCTCCTACTCTGTGCAAAATTAATACAATTACACATAGAGAACTTTCTTCTGTTTTTTTTTTGTTGTTTTTTTTTGTCGAAAATGCATTTGTACATCAGTGGTAAAAAATGTTAGGAAAATTGTTCTCATTTAACATTACATTCATATGCTGTATGCCAAGAGTTAACAGACTTCAGAACAGTGAAGTGCACTATGTGTGTGAGGACAACAGTCGCTCTCCCCTGATCAGATTTGTAATAACTTTATGGTCGTTTGATTTGCTCGTCACTGGTCTCACATAATCTTCAATGTGGGGATGATTTGTAAATGAAATCCAATGTGACCTGCATGCATAATATATTTGAAGCTGTTAAAGTAATAACGCGAGGAAAGAAATTCAGTCATGGCCAGAACAACCTTCAGTTATCTTTTACCATGCTATGAGAGCTGGAACATTTTCATTCCTCAGTTTCCTTCTTGAGGAACGGCCCTGTCGCCCATTTACAATTCCTATGGTTCCGTACAGTGCCAAGGCTAACATATGCTGGCTGCCACTAAGAGTTGAAGAGAGCAATGGAAATGTTCCTTTCTTCATAGCCAAGGCCCCCAGGTTCGACAGACTTACATTGCCAGGGGAAGATTGATTGCTGGGGAGATTGAGTATAAAAGTCAGTTTTCACCGTGGATAAACAACTGAAGATTAGTTTTCAAAATGAAGTGTAGATGCCTTCAGATCTGGCAAGAGAACAATTGGACAGAGACCAGACAAATTTTTGTACTTTTTTCCAGTCCTCACTCAAGTGTAAAAGATCTCACAAAAGATCTCAATTTCAGACGAATTCCACAGTCTTTTGCATTTGTTTAGTAAAGGTAGGATGCCCACGGTCGTCTCTCAATGAGTAAGTTTGTTTTTTGTGTGTGCTCCTTTCTCCACATGTATACAAAACAGCTTTATAAAGCATTTCGCTTGCGTGTTTTCCTTTTCCTCTAGTCCTTCAACATGAGCAAAAAAAAGTCAGTGAACTTCGACTAAGTGTAGATGTCAAGACGAGTCCACGAGTCATATTAGAGAGATCAAAGACTAAGAGATTTATCGCTTCGCCCGGATGAAAAACAGGGTAATTAATGAGAAGCTTAACTGCAAATTAAATAGATGGCAATGCAATTATGGAGGTGAGTGTTGATCAATAACCTTGACTAGCAGCCTCTGGGATGCTGCATCATACAATAACACATAACTTATTTGGTCTATCAGCAGAGAAACATCCCCAGATGAAACAGCAGGGGTCTGTGTGTGTGTGTGTGTGTGTGTGTTTGTCAGTTAGGGTGGAAACACATGAGTGTTTTTATAGATTAGATTGCTTTCACTGTCAAAGAAGGACAGTATGCCAGGATAAATTGTAGCTTCCAGACTAGCAGTGAGCAATGAAGTCATTTTCCTGCATTAATTTATCATTGATTGGCCCTCTCGTTGGTATTTATATTCATTATAAGATAGTAGTGTTGGCCTCATGACCCCATAAAAATGAACATTAAACTGCTTAATGAGAATTTGTTTTAAATTCACATTCAACAGTAGTAGGTGAGCCTAATTTGTTTCAAAATATATTTTGACAAAGGGGTTAATTAAAGTTTGCCATCCAAAATTCCAGTGCTGTGTGTGCATCGGGTTTTGAGGGTAAGAATCTAATTTGAGTATTTCAAGAATAAATACATCCTGTAACAAACCCTGGATAGTTAATAACCTCACTATATGAAACCGTAACGAGATTTGCTTATATAAGAAAGAAGAAGTTTCTCTTTTTCATTATTTTTTTCAATGTGAAAGACAAATAATGATTACAGCCCCGGCTGAGAAAAAACACAATACGGGTTTATTTTTAATCGTGGTGTGCCAAGTGCCAATTTTCTTCAAAGGGATCTCTAAGTTTATTTTTTTAAAGGTACCCTGTAGATCTATAATCAAGCACATGCATACGTTGGATGCATTTCGCCAAAAAGCCGTCTGTGCATCCTCAAGGCTGGAGAAGAGAATTGAATGTATTTCAGTTTCTGTTGAATAAGACATTTACAGGGCAGTTTTGCATTGCAATGCAGTAAAAACTTGCATTGTTCACAGATGGTGAAGGTCTTCTTATTTTCCTCTGCTGGCAAACCCCATTAGAGCAAATTAGAGCCACTGGCATTAGATGTATATCATGAATGGATGTACTAGACTTTAAGATGGTGCTCAGTCATTTGAATTGAAATAGCTTGCCAGGCACATTAGCCAAATAAGGCTTCTTGCTTCCAGGTTTGCTTCCCCGTTGGCTGCATCTCATTAGCAGTTCAGCGTGCCCGGGCTAAATTCCCCTCGGCTCTCGCCTTCAAGGGATCCCCCATCGTCAGTGACACTCTACTTGTCGAAAAGTTGAACTGAACTTGGCAAGATTGAGTCACAGACGGCTGAAGGAGCAAGTTTACAAAGATACTCACGCAGAGAGTATGCAGTACATAACCCACAATGCTTTGCACTTATGCATCTGAAATCAAGAAGGTTTAATCGATGGTTAAGTGTCAGCAATGTGTGCAAAGCTCATTACCAGGATGCAGTACATAACCCACAATGCTTTGCACTTATGCATCTGATGCAAGAAGGTTTAATCGATGGTTAAGGGTCAGCAATGTGTGCAAAGCTCATTACCAGTTTAAGTATTAATTGATTGATTCATTATTTCAACATCCCATATTAACGTGCTGCATGATTACATTTAGAGTTTTCCATTTCTCTAATACATCTTAAAGTCATTGTACAGGTTTAGCCTAGTTAATAGATGTTTCTCAAGTTTTAATGATGGCTTGTTATTTTTCGGAACTAATAGCAGGTAAAAAGCAAGAAAAAAGATCCATTCTATAAGGCAACATAAACCCAGCAGCTCTAGTTAGTTAGTTAGATAAGTGTCGACATGTTGCTTTGCTCCACTGAAGACACCTTTGCCTCGCTGAAATGGGTCTGCAGGTATTCATGGTGTTTTTTGTTGAAGCAGCAGGCCATGGCGTGAGAGTCTATAGGAGTAAATGCTTTTCATTTAAATTCCCCACTACTTTCCCAAACACGCTCCCTGTGGTCCCTAAGTAGCCTCCATGTGGCGCATGCTGTCAGGTAAAGCGCCATGGGCTGGGGGGACGTGAATGGGGAAAAATTGAACTGAACTCACCACTTGTTTCTCTCCGTGTCCCCAACTGCTTGATTCTACTTGGCCTACTTTTTAACCTCTCATGTCGTCAAGCACATTAATCTTGTTTTTCTAGACTTATTTTTGGGATAAAAGACAGAATTATGAGGTATTTTCAAATAAAACTCTACTCTGTGTCCTTTTATTTAAGGACTCATGACCTCAAGGATATCACCGAAGGCCATCTACAAAGAAAATTCCTCATCTTCACCAGCAGTTTTGTCTTCTGCTTCCATGATTAAGCCTCTGACCAAGGACAGCTGAAAATACTTTTACAGCATCTAAACTGCATTAATTTTTAATCCTTTGCAAAGTAAAATTGAAAAAATATTGATACAAAATCCATTTATGTTCACGTATGTACTCCCTCAAATGTCTCATTTAGGCTGACGTCATCGATGAAAAGCTGATTATTTTAGTCCAGCAGTTGTGTGACCAGAGCTAACTACAAAAGTTGATATATGGCAGGCAATCAGCATTCAAATTCTCCACGATTAATACATGAGCCCATATGCGCCTTATTTGTTACATTGCTGTCTTCTTTTTAGACAGAGATTAACGAGGCACACAACAAGTGCAGCTTCATTTTAATGCCACATGCAATACTGGAATTTTTTTTTTTTTTTTAAAAATGGAAACAAAATAATTAATAGATTTTATTCTATTCTTTGTAAACAAGACATCACCATAGTAACGTATGGTCATTCACGGTTCGTTTTGCTGTCCTGCCGTTCCATCAGACTGTTTCTTGTTTCCCATGCCGGCCAGGATGTCGCAGGATGCAGCATTATGCCCCAAACTTCAGGATATTTAGGTTTCTTTCAATTCAAAAATTCTAAAAAACTCAATTAAGATCAACTCAATTTGTGTGCCTCAAAAAAAAAAACAAAAAAAAACCCCCCCCACAGAATTTACTGCATCATCTCCTGTCATGTGCTCTGCTTTGTACAGTGAACTGATTCTTTTCTGCTAGAAAAGGAAAGATATACTAACCTTTAAATTAGCCTCACCTGTTCCCCCCAGTCGGCTCTATCACCCAGCCTCCTCTTAACCAGCTCCTCCACACTCACTCTCTGCCAGATTGTCATCGCGTCACGCACTACCCTCCAGCACCCTTTTCCGAACGGATCTCCTGGTACCTGACCTGCCTTCTGTCCCTGACCACGTCTCCTCGTCTCTGCCCCGGTAACCTGACCTGCCTTCTGTCTTTGGACTTTGCATCTGCCCGCTCCCTGTCTGCCTGCAGTCTGCCTGGACTCCCTCTCTGGAGACTCCTGCCGCATTCAGAACTTGGACTGTGCTTGCCGACCAGGCTTCCTAATTGTCCTTCTGTTTGAACTCTTGAACATTGTCAATAAAGTTCTGAACTGTTCCGGTCTAGGTGTGTGCTGTTCTTGGGTCCGCTCTCACACCCGTTACAGCTTCTATCTTACTGCTTCTGTCTTGAAAAGCAAATCATAGCAAATATAATGGTTTGCCTGAAGGTTTGTTCATTTTTGTTCTTTTTTGTTATTATTTTTTTCAATTTTTCAAGCAGTACAAATGCAAATGCACTAGAAATGCATACTACTAAAGCTATGCAATATGATATGCTATGATGTTGAAGGTTTTTTGTGAATCCATGATGTGTCAAACTGTGAAAATTAGCAAGTCTATGCCATTAATGATCCAGTTTGATTTGCACTTTACATTTCAGCTGACACGCGTAAGAGTGGATTTTTTTTTAGAAATTGGAACCTCTGAATGCAGAATTCTGTTTCCTCAGGGGGTTTTCCCTGAGTAAGCGATCCACTGAATCCAAGTGCATGGGGAGATAAAGGGAGGGGGAGAAGAAAGAAACAGAGTGTGGCATAGGCGGAAGGGGAGGAGGGCTGAGTGTGACATAGGAGCACATTTCAGCTCCACTGCCTCCCATCCTGTGTGTGTGACTGTGGAGGATCTGAAAACCTCGGCTTCGCCCCACAGCAACGGAAAGCAGAGGAATGTTCTTGGGGAGACTAAATTTAGACCCAATGTGCTGTACTATCAATCCAGATTAAGCTAACCGTGGAGCCGCAATCGTTGTGGGAAGAAAATGGATGAACTGTTGAATCCAGGTTACATAAGTCACACTTTGCGTTGGGACCTCCATGGTTTAAAAAAAAAAAAACAGCATTACTGTCTCTGAAAGTGCTGTATTATGCCTCTTTAACACAGGAGGCCTTTATCAGCACTCCAAGCACTATCTTAATATCAGCATGGAGAATGTCCCAAAGCTACTTAAAATTCTTTCTGGAAATAAAGCAAATGGGGGACTTGGTCTCAGCTGCTCATCTATACATTCTTGATCAATAGCCAATTTCACATTTTATAATATGTGTCTTGATGGCAATTCTGACTTTTATTGATTACAAAAATCTTGGAAAGGTTTACGTGAGTAGTTCTCTTAGGTTTTACCACTATGACACAGCTCATATGCCTTGTCCATTTCAGCTCTATGCCTGCTGTAATGGCCCAGATATTCATTTTCTGTCCATCAAAAACTTCAAAATTGCAGCAGGCTGCAAATCAAAACTGCATCTAAGTCCCTCTGAGTGAACTCCGACACTATTATGGAACATTACAGACTACACATGTAAGACTATTTCACTATATTCCTACTCCCTGGGAGACAACCATCCTGTTTTATAGAACAAAAAGGTTCAAGTTGGCGGAGGTTTTTGGATGACTCACACAATGGACACATGTTTTCATCTCATCTCAAAATGGTGTATGAATAAAGTAACTGTAATGAGCATTTGACATTTAGATGTTGGGTTTTATGTAAACATATTTTGTTAGTTTTGTTTGTGACATATTTTCGGTTTCAAACTTGATGCAGACCATGCTCAAATTGTTATTTTGAGCCTCATTATACTACATCACCTGACATTTTTAATGACATTTGCACCTAATACCAGAAAAGCTCAGTGACACAGGAGTAGACCTAAATAATGTTCGTATGCAGTTTAGTGAAACTGAGTCTTGTGTTTGACCACAACGATTGTGACTGATTTTACATTATGGTACATAGGCAACGTAGCTGAACTTACATAACTAATGTCCTCGAAGCCCAGATTTCTACAACCTATGTAGGTTTTGTGTCAATAATATTAGCAGTCTAGCGTTCGTAATACACCGATCAGTCACGACATTAAAATTACCTGCCTGCTGTATGAGAGGTTTTGACCTACCTACTGTATTACCATGTGTCCACCACATGTCCACCATTACCACAAAAACAACTCTGACCTGGACAGGGAACCTCTTATGGTGTCCTGAGGTGCCGTGTAATGTTTAGCTGAACTGGGATCTGTGGCGTTTGCAGGCCAGGTCAAAGCCTTTGGCTTATTTTCATGTTCCTAAACTCACTCCTTAATTGTATCTGTTGTCTGGCAGAGCACATCATCTAGCTGGGAAGGGGGTCCCACCGTTTGGAGTTGTGTTGCTATGTGGACCCAAAGTTTACGAAGAGATCATTGCATTGTATCGGGATGATCATTGTTATTCACTTTACATGTCAGTGTATGATCAATGTAATCATACTCATAGTATGGGCAATGTTTGTCAGATACGTTAAGCAGAATGTTGTAGTTTAAAAGTTATAGTGCCAGTTGGGGCTGAGAACAAGTGAGATATTTCTAATCCTTGTCTCAATATGTGTAGAATACACAGACAAATGTGTTAAGAGGCGACAATGCATTATCCATGCTTTGTTTTGAAATTATATTATTGCTACATGGCTACACTCGTCTTGACATTGAGTATTTACTCACATTACTCACATGACTATTACACCCAGTTTTCTCCAAGATAAAGTGTTGTGACATGTGCACAGATGCATTTGTACGCGGCCATATTCCTACAAATGACTGCATGTTTCACTGAGAGCTGTATTACCTTTTTACAGGCTTGTGTCTCAGTCTGACATTTTCATTTTCATCACCTCATGCATTATGAATGAACCATATTATAAATAACAAATGTCTGACAGGCATTTAGACACCTTTTTTTTCATTTTATCATGAATGAGCTTGTGGAAACAATGGCGGGATTTTGTGTATTTAATTATCTCAATACACTATACACATTTTTTTTGTATTTACATGGTTTTGTTCAGTAACACGAACAGATGGTACTGTGCACTAGTCAATCTGTGTTTAGTTTGTACAGTATATTAACATAGCCTACAGTATATACAAAGTAAATGAACGCCAAAAAAGGGAATTAAAACTTGGCAGATAGACAAATAGATGATCAGTGACTCACCAAAGGATAATGAAATATGTGCATATTGTGAATTAAATTACTTCTTCATTTGCTTCTAACCTCAACTGCATCATGTGACATTACTCTTGATCCATTTTGTCAGTTGATCATTTATAAATACACAGGAGCCGCCTGGGTACTTACCCACTACAGCAAACTCATTTAACATTTAAATGCTCGATTTCAGTCACCCTTTACAAGCAATTACAAAACTGTTATTTCCCGTCGTATTGACAGCAAGGCAGCAACATGTTGAGGTTGCCATGGCAAAATGGCTGGCTGAGTAAACTTAAGTAGTCTGAAGTGATTGTTGGGTTTTTTCTGTTTTGTACACAAATTCCCTCTTTTTCTTCTTCTACAGTGTTTTCGTTTTGTGAACAGGGTTTTCATTTGATTTTTAGCTGCTCTGTTGGCCTACAGGAAAAGTACCTCCATAATATCTAAGTAAAGGCCATTTGCATTAACCAAAAAATGTGATGGATTTCTCTTGTCAAATACGCATGTACTCTGTTCCAGCTTAATCAAATATTTATTCAAATGTCATGTTCCTGAAATAGTGCGATAGTTAACACCTCACTTAGTGGGGTGAAATACAATATTGATTAATGCTCCGTATTTGGTTGACATGCAGCCCTGCTTTGCCTTGACTAGTACAGGTGTGATTACACTGACCTCTTGGAACTGATGGTGATGATTCATCATGTAAATAAATGCACTGACAGTACAGCACTGCTTTCAAACAAGGCAAAAATAATGAGCATTCACTGAACTTTAAGTGTCGTGTTTGCACCTGTCACTGTCTTTCTTTGAACAACGTATGCTCTCAGTTGCGAGGGCATCTACAGCCTCAGATCTCAAGTAAGAAACCAGCAGGAAGTGTTCATGCAGTTCAGAAGGATCACCTTTTCTCACCATTGGTATGGAGATATAAGCGTCTTCTGAGTGGGGCTGGGTGATATGGGGTTATATCATGGAACAAAGATAAAATGTCTATCAATAGATATTTTCCTCTATCATTTATGTCGCCACTTGTGCACGACAGCTGCGACCCGATTTATGGCAGCTTTTTTACATCATTCAATTTCCACTCTATGTTCTCTACACATTGTCTCAAGATACAACAAAAAGACATGACAAAAAATCCCTGTAACAATCCAAGTTAGGACAAGCCATAATCTAATCAGAACCAGGACAAGATGAAGAACTTGTAACTAAAGAGGGATCGCTTCTGTTGTTTGGCCATACATTGGATACAAAAAGTCTGAACAAGTGGGGTGATTGAAGACGACAGCCATCCTTTATCTCATAGACCTGCTAATAAAGAAATTCAAATGCATTAGCAGGTTCCAGCTTGTAGAGGACAGTCAGTAGATATATTTATAATAAAATAGGTAGAATTCTAATATTTTGCACTAAAATGTCACTATAAGGACCTGAATCATTCATGAACCTTCATTCCCAAAATTCATTGTTTTTTTCTGCTGAAATGTGGGGCTTTGTGGTTGAGTTACTCTTTAATTTAATGGTTTCTCAGAAAAAAGTTGTTGTGCCATATATGGTTGTTTTGTAAAGATATTATTTGGTAGATTGTGTCTTTATTAACCAACCCTACAAGGCAAATAGTAGATTGGACATGGAAAATGTCTTCTCTTGGACTGGGCTGTCCTTCAGTGGAAAGAACCTTGTCGCAATCTAACTGATGGATGTGCAGGTCAGTACAATCACTCAATGTGAGACCAGTGCCTGCCAACGGCCTCAGACCTACCAGATCACTATCCATTAGTCACATCATCTTCCTGGTCTTTGCTGCTTAGGTCAGACTTTTAGCCCACATAAGTCTTCTTGCCATGTGATAATACCACTAGAATATTCTACATTTATTGGAGAACAAAGAAGAAAGGTTTTGCAGTGTTTGCCATTTCTTGGTTCACTCCATTAAAAGAAATCAAAGCAAAGTGAGGCAAAGTGAGGCAAAGTCTTTTAAAATCTTTTGATGTTCATTCAACTGAAATTCAGTGTGGTGGGCTGAATAGCATAGGTGGAGGAGCTTGATTGACAGTCATAAATATTGGACCCGAGAAGGGACCTGTGCCACTCACACTGCCCAGGGACAGCCAGCCACCCAAGAGTAATGAGAGGAGTCTAGGAGCCCAAGGACACTCATCTAATGTTCCACCACCACTACTATAGTCGTACATCTCAATCAAACCAAACACATACACAAAGTGGGCGAAAACTATCTTCTAGTGTACATTTCACAGAGATGAAGTTCAAAGACAAAGAACTCCCCATACATATAGATTTAACATCCCTCGCCCTCACAGTTGCAGATGTTAAGGTTACATATCAAAGTAGAGAAAGTTATGATTAAAGTCATAGCAGAGCAGACACTGGTCAGCGCTCAGTAAATGAGTACCGGGTCCTTGTGAGGGATCCTGCTCTGGGATCATTAAAAGGTTCGTGTGGTGAGTCCAGATGGAGCTGTCACAGTGAAACATGCCTACACATGTCCTCAGAGTCTGCAGGATCCATCGCTCTTGGCTGAAACTGGGTGAAGGAAAACCAACAAAGGAAGGATTTGCTCATAGTCAAAGATGGATGACTTATTGCAAGATTTGTCCTTGAGGAGTCTTAAACAAATACATAAATACCACACAGCCCTAGTATCAGTTCCAAACCCGTCAGTGAAACATCTCTATAGATGTTAAAAGAAGCTCTGCAGACAAGTGGATCACAGCTTGTCTGGCTATGGTCAAACAAGTAAGTGCTGCATAATTGAAGTGCATGTTAAGCAAATACATTACTCTCTAAAGGTTCCTGTAAAATAAAGAATGCTTTTTGATGATCTCTAGCAACTGCCAGGCTTTAAATATTAAGACTTTCTCCCTAAAGTTGGATCACTGCTTATCCTGCAGTTCTATAAACTTTGTAAGATGGATTTAAGGGGCCAATTTGTAAGATTTAGCCAATATTTTAATCTAAAAAGTGAACTAAAATGATCAAATAAACTTATTTTGTGATGCTCTGCCTAACATTAATTGCGTTGTTTTGTAGAGACGGGCTCTAGAATTAGCATGCTAACCATCAGTGTCTGTCTTTACTTGTAATATCAATTGTGCCTCAGGAGGTGATAGTGAGTCACTGTGGACTCCAGTGTGCAATATGAAGGGACGAAGACGAGCTGCCCTGACGGCTTTTCAGTCATGTGTAAGTTGTAGTCCCCAGTTGTCACAAAAAACTCAAACTAACCAACACTCATCACCAACCCAAACATCCGCTTCAAGAAAAAGATGTTCATGAGCAAAATTAAGTGACACAAGAAGACATAAATATTGGTTATGTTTTCGAGTTCTTGATGAGAAGAAACATCCAGTTTGATGCTGAATTTAAAAGATTTCAGATAGACTCGTAAGGAACATCAAAATGTAGCTGTTTATTGAAACGTAAAGGAAACGTAATGTTGTATGTGTATGTGGAAGGTCAGGTGTAATTGTGGTCTTGCTAAAACTCATCAAGGCAAGGTATAATGTGAACTACAGGCAGATGCCACACATTAAAAAATAAAGCAGTCTTGTTTTGACTGGTTGTCAGAGTAGCAGCATTGTGGTCACATTCTGTGTATTCTTGCACTGCTACCAGTTATTCACGTCATTTGACAATAGTGTTGTGAGATGAGTGCGGATTTGAGGTTTGAGAGGCTTGACATGAATTTTTGAAGACATTTCATTGTTTACTCAACAGAACAGTGTAGGAAGGGATGGAATACTGCCCACTCATCGATCTGAGCATGTGGCTGCTAATTACAAGTTGCACATGTATCAATAAGGTGTATTGCTGTGCAACAAACAGATGTTTAAGGTAATAATGTGCACAGAATCTGTAAATGGTAATGTCACATGAATGTCTAGTCCTGGCGTGATTGTTTTGACTATTACATTATCCATTTCTACTGGTTGGAGGGATGAGATTTTTTTCCAACAGTGCTGTTGATATATTTTTTTGCAGACATACTGCATTTCCACTTCAAATGTCTGTCACGATCTTTTAGGGTTGGGAGCCTGGACTCAGGATCAACAATGTGCCTGTGGTGACAAACAGCGTGATGTTCATGTCCTGCCCCTGTCAGAGGTTCTCAGAATATCTGCTGGATATGAGCACAGTCTCAGTTTACAGCAACCACACTCCGTAGCTGGGGAACAGTGTTTGTGTGAATAATGGCCTACCTCCTGAAATTTCAGATAATTGGGATCTTGAAAATGAATTATTAAGCTTTAGGATGCATAATGGATATTACCAGTAAACACATCATTCATTATGCATTTTACCAAAGGCAGAGCAAGAGGTCACGCTGAGCCAAACAGCCGTGTGCTTAACAAGGCCCGCCGAAGTTGAACAGGAACACACAATAGCTTCCCTGCTACACAAATAATGCTCAGCTGCATCATGCATGTAAACATAACTGCAAGTATCAGCGTGGTCAGCTTTGTTTGGAGTTTCTTTGCTTTTTTGTCTCTAGTTTGATGTGTAACACTCTGTCAGCCGGCAAGAGGCTGTCAATCAAACACTTGACATGCCTGTGTAGGCATCCGAGACAAAAAAGAGCTCTTCTGATATTTCTATAAACACCATTTCATCCTTTCATGTAAGATTGACATTATTTTAAACAAAGCTGACTAAATGTGATTTTCAGTTAACCAGCTAACCCTAACCATAAACCATGGTTATTGATTCTGCTTTGTACACCTTAAGTTAAAACCTGCATCAATCATCATCGCCCAACTACTTTATTCATTTAACTATTTAATCTAAGTCATGTTTTAACAATTTACAATGTCAAGACAAGTGTTAATTTTCACCAAAGTCTTAATAAATCTGTGGTTTGCTGTTAAATAATAAAAATGTGTTCAGCAGCTAGTCATTAACTTTGTCTCTCTGCTATTTGGCACTGTCCAAATTATGTGCTGTAGGTTAATCAGTGCATTTTCTCTGGAAACATCTGCCTGCTGTGACTGGAAATCATGGTGATGAGATCGTTTGATACTGAACAAAAACATTAACATCGAGGGCCATAAAACAAATCCACATTGCGCTGAAAGACTGCAGAGTTGAAAATGAAGTCTCGTTGGGTTCATTACTCCAAATGAACTCGTTGAACCAAAGTTAATATTGACATATTGGTGAGTGCAGTTTTATCACAACATGGGAATCAACAAAGCAAAAATGACAATGAAAATAGAATGCAGTGTTCAAAAACATTTGGTTACTCTAAAACAACCTCACGACAGAATGTCCAAATTGCAGGTCAGTATTTCAGAATGGTAAAAATATCTATTGGTGTTTTGAAGAAAATTCTTTGATACGTAGTTCAGTAAGAAACTAATAGCCCTGAATGAGTACCTGTGATATGTGTCTCCTTTGTTCAGCCCACTTCAGCTGCATTATGCATTCTTCTTCCCGTCTTTCATTTCCAGAAGTAAGTTATATGACAGTGTGTTTTTGGAGGAATGAAATACAACTCTATTCTCTGAATCCAGCCAACTCGGCTGTATTTCGATATTTTAAGTGATTCATTGCATGAATTTTTTATAGCTAGAAAAATGCAATCTGTCAGATATGGCCTACTCCATATGAGTTCAAGTAGCATATTCCTCCTCTCTGATTTTGAGGTACTTTATATGAAAGTGGAACACTGAAAAGCAGATGGGGCTCACCTAATATTTTAATTTTGCCTTTTTGCCTGCGATATGTATTAATATTTTAAATTTAGTTTACTAGGCCGAAAAAGTTTTGCAAAATGGCAAGATTAAGTAACACAAAAACAGGGTGCCACACAGTCCTCTCTGATCTACATGTGTTTTCTTGTGCGAGTGATGATAATATGACACACAGAGATGTTCAGAGCAGAGATTCACACAGGCATCTTTCCTCGATGCAGTAATGACACCATAAATCACAGCATCATTGGACACTTTCCCAGCCCCTGATATTTCCCCAGACACATCCATTCCAACATTTTCTGTCTGCTTACACTGTTAAATAGATTGACCATGGAAGATAAAGTTAAATGTGACTTTCTTCCAGTGACAGTACAA